>QTSX02005696.1:0-319145 GCA_014839935.2 Entomophthora muscae
CCAACACTAGCAAGCCAGACAGTCAGGGTTGGTTCCCTGACATCTCACTTGTGTGAAGTGGCTGCCCCTTTATACTTTGCTAGTGGAAATACAACTTTGGTATGGAGGCCTGAGTGCGCAAGTGTGTTCACAGCAGTCAAGGCTCTTTTGTTTTTGTCACCTGTGTTGAGACATTTGGATCCTGGGCTTCCTTTTGTGGTTTCCACAGATGCCTCTAAATATGCTGTGGCTGGTGTGTTGTTGCAGACTGCTGGTAATGGGATTGAGAGACCTTTAGGGTATTTCTCCCAGAATATGGAAGCTTGTGAACGCAATTACATGATTTACAACTAGGAATTGTTGGCTGTTGTGGAATTTTTAAAGCACTGGCATCACCATCTCATGTTGGCATGTCATCCATTTGTAGTAAGAACTGACCACAAAGCTCTTCTGTATTATCAATAACCCACAGTTTTTTCAGGTTGTCAATCCAGATGGCATGGTGACCTGACAAGATACAAGTTCCGCTACAAGTTTATTAAGGGATCTGACAATCACTTGGCCAATGCACTGAGCAGAAACACTGCCCATCTCCCAGATGCTAGTATGAACACCAAGTTTAACACACATACTATGATTTCAGACTAGGCTGTGGTGCCTTTTGTATTGCCTCCACCTGCTACGCTGCCCACCATGTACTTAACTGAGGGCGCAGACCTGGACTTATATTCCAAGTTTAAGTTTATGCAACCTCTTTCCAAAGGCTATGATAAGCTATTGGAGCTAGCATGTGCAAACCAAGTGGACCAGCCCCGGGGCTATCATAAGATAGGTCCAGTTCTATGTCATCAAGGTTTCTTGTGGGTTCCAGAAGGAACTATTTGGGACAAAATCATGGAGGCTTATCACACCTGTCCAACGGCAGGCCACCCAGGGAAAAACAAAATGGTGGAACTAATCTGCTGCCAGTTTTCCTGGAAAGGTTTGACAGTGCAGGTAGCAGCTTTTATTTGTGATTGTCTGGTATGTGTTTAGTCTAAGGCAAGCCAGAACAAGACTACTGGTTTACTGGTTCCACTGAAGCCTGCTGCAGGACCCTGGACGTCTGTATTGGTGGATTTCATTGGTGAACTTCCCAATTCCAATGGGTTTAACACAATCATGGTGGTAGTAGATTGTTTCACAAAAATGGCACACTTTGTACCTTGCTCAACCACAATTACTTTGGTGGAAACAACTAGGTTGTTTGTGAATAGAATCTTCTCCCTACATGACATCCCAATGGAGATTTTAAGTGACTGTGGGTCTCAATTTATTGCTCAGTTCCGGAAAGATTTTACAAGAATTCTTGATCAAATTATGTTGTTCCACAGCCTTTCACCCCCAATCTGACTGACAAACAAAGAGGGTAAACCAAAGTTTGGAGGTCTACCTACATTGCTACACTAATGTGCAACAAGATGACTGGTGTGATAACCTACCCATGGCAGAGCTCACATATAATAACACCCTGCACACGTCAAATCAAGTATTGCCCTTCTATGCTAATGTGGGCTACAATCCTTCTTCCAACATGGGTCCTTGTTTGGTTAGCAACGTGAAAGCTGTAACTGATCAGGCTGCTGCATTGAAGTAGGTTCATCAGAAGCTCCAGGTTACTCTTGCTGCTGCTGTGACAACTTACAAGGAATATGCAGATTGCAAGTGCCAGGAAGGTCCCAGTTACAGGCCAGGTGTTTTAGTCATGGTTGATGCTTGCAATATGAAACTGAAGGTTACCTGTTGCAAGTTAGGGCCTAAGTAAGTTGGCCCCTTCAAATTTGAACGTCGAATTGGTCCCTCTGCCTATTGGCTGGATTTACCCCCTGCTTTCAAGATTTTCCACACCTTTCATGAATGTCTTCTTACTCCCTTTAAAGGTATAGAGACTCCCTCTTCCCAACCCTTTATTGTGGAAGGAGAACATGAGTATGAGTTAAATTGTATTCTGGCTTCCCGCAAGAATTGACACTGTTTGGACTATTTGGTGTCTTGGAAGGGTTATCCTGATTCTGAAAACTCCTGGGTTCCCCACTACACTTGTTCCAATTCTCCAGATCTGATTCACAAGTTCTACAAGTGCAATCCCACTGCTATTAGTCACCCTGAACTTACCTTAGCCACAATGAAACTCCCGCCTGCCCACAAGAATTTCTCCTTATCTCATCTCCTGAATGGTGGTATTGTGCCCAGGGCTAAAGTGGAGGGCAATGTCACAGTAGGTTCCATCATGCCAGGAATTATCCGTCCAAGCAGGAAGACTTGAAAAGCCGGGAAACCTTTATCAAAATTGACCAAGTTAAGGGATTTAAATCAGATAGTTGATCAAAAATGGGTTACAGATGCTCCAGTCTGTCAGCTGAAACCAGCTCTTCCTTACAAATAGACATTGATAAATTGGCGTAATTTGAGGGTCACCCAATACAAGCTTGTTAATCAGCATGGTTGTCAGAAATTGGTCACACAAGGGTTCTTTGCAACCTGGACCAGATACTTACTTGACAATGTGGAAGGAATAGGAGGCCAAGATTCAGGTGGTATTGCTTAGTCAATTTTCTGATATATATTGAATAATTTTCACTGTTTCAACTCTAAGAGTTGAGTCCTCCCAAAATTTTACTCAATAAAATTATTTATCCCTAGTTCTAATTTACTTTTCAAAATGCATCCTGTGGTTTGGTTGTTATAATATATTCTGCACAATCTAATTCTCAACCAAATCATTTCTGGGGTATGGGGCCCTGCAGTTGGAACTTTGTTGTTGGTGCCGCCCAATGTTAAAATCATGCAAGCCAATCTTGGAGCTCCCCCCATTCTGGAAACTGAAAATCATGTTGCCGCCCAATGTTCAGAATTTTATTCTGAAGATATGTTGATGCTTTCTCAGTCCATTATTCTTGGGCTACTTTGGTTAGGATTAATTGTTCTACTTAATCCTAGTATTACAATTGGAAATTTTACAAAAAGATATCTGAAGCCACGTTGGTGGTTAATCATTAATTCTATGTGGATTTGGGTGGTAATTCCCCATCTGTCATGAATATACTTCCAGACATTCCTGACAGTAACTTACTCTTAGTTAAAAAGGGGAATTTGTTTTCCCCTTTATCTTCTTTGGAATCTCCTAAAGGGAATGTTTTAATAAGTAGCATCTATTTGGAATTACCTTTTGTTTCATGCCCAGAAATGGCTTCTGAGCCATTGTTGACATTGACGGGTTTCAAACCTGGGTCCTCTTCTAAAGCAGATAATACAGCTCTATTCAAAACAATTGTTAAATTGACTTCAAGCCAATCATTACCTTCTGCACAGGCCTCCAGCCAATCACAGATCAAAAGCGTCAATTTGAACCACCTTGGTTTTACGCTTGGTGACGTTGGCAACGTTAGAGACACAGGTAACCTTCCCTGTCTGGTTTTGGGTCAGTTGTTTGCTGTTCCTGCTTGTTTTGTGGCCAAGCCCACTTCCTGGTCCCCACCTTCTGTGGAGTTAAGTAAAGACCCTCTAAGCCATGCCTGACATTGAGAGGAATAGTTAAGGAACATATGTTATTTTTGCTGAGAAGAATTTTAAAACACAACAAAATAATTTATCTTCCCAAGTTTGAAGATCCTAACTTTCAAATCTCCACATTCATTTCTGAATTCCCTAACCTCCTTTTCCTATATTATTTTCTGCTACCATGCTATAAAAAGCTGGTAAGCTCTATTTCAGTTTTCATTCAATCAATAAACTCTACATTACCCACTGTGAATTATTTGCTTACCTTTTTAATTGACTTAAGCCTTTAAAATTCAAACCATGAGATTACCCAAGACTCCTCTTATGGAGTCTCCTGGGTATAAATGGTTATTTTGGACAGTCCTGCTGCCAACTGTGTCGGGCAGCATTTTGATGGGATTGCGCACAGATTTGGGTACTACTCCTGAATCCCAATTCTTAGACAGATCTTGGCGCCAAGTTATTCCTGGAGTCTGGTATACTGTGACACCCCTATCACACAACCCAACTCTCAGAGAAGAGACCAAGAACTATTAATCCACAGCTCAAGTTCCCAAACCCTAAGTTTTCCACCCTTTGGCTTCAGCTTTCCTACTATGCTATTTGAGAGCATACTTATTCTTGGGACGCTTCAACCCGCTGCTAGGCAGATACCAAGTGTTCGGAGAATTGTTCCATTAAGGCATGGTATCCTTGCCTGTGAGATCCTTGGTCACTGGATTAAATCCCTCTACAATCATTCACCACCAAGAGAGACTGCTTCCTAGTGGGTGGGTGCCTGACACCATCACTTAGAAACGGCTTCATACTATCCTGCAATTTCTGTCACACAAGGCCCCTGCCAACCACCCGCTTGTCCACCCAGAAGGCCGCCCCCAGCCCACCTGCTTGCCCCCCAGGTCCCAGTTGGCTTCCAGCCACCCACCTGGGCCCCAGGCCCCATTCCACAGCCAATCAGAAGTCCTCTCAAGGTTCAATCAATCAGAAAAGTCCCTGGTTACAGGGAACTAATTCCAGAATAATTCCTGCCCTTCTTCTGAAGGGCAAATTCATGGATCAAAGGAAAATTTTATTCCTGCCATTAAAAAGAAGTTTGAATTCAAGTTTCAAACTCCAAAATCTATTGTGGCCCAACAGAAGAAAGTCCAAATCAAGTTTTACATGTGAGCAATAATTCTTCCCATGACCAATGGGTTGCTGCTTCCCAGGTCACAAGGTTGAGTCTAGGCTCCAAACAAATCATGTGCCCCAAGACAGAAATAGATTCTAAGGGTACCTTGAGTTTTTCCCATCACATGACCTCTTGCCCACAAGAAACCATTGGCCTCAGTCAAGAACTTCTAAATCAACAACATATTGTACAAGAACAAGTGTTTGACCATATCCTCAAGAACCAATTTCAAGTCTCACATTCTAAACTTTTGGGATCCCCAGTCCCCTGTTTTTACTCCCACTTGCAAAACTTTGCACAGTGGGGGATACTATAAATAAAAGATACCTCCTCAGTGGTAGCTTGTGCTATTATTGATTTTAATACCCTCAATAAAGCTAAATTTTACTTAAAACTTAAGCCAACTTAAAACTAGTTAGTCCCCGCCAACTCCCTCCAATCCAAGGAAGATGAACCATCTCATCTTCACAGCTGTGCTTATAGCTTGCCTTGGGATTGGAGGCTATCAACAAGGACCAGATTTCTTTGGCCCCTCACCAGAAGGGCTAGGTCATGATCCTCACTATGGCCCTGGACAACTCAACTCCTACTCTGGTTCCTGGCCTCCCCTGGTGTCCCCGCATTCCACGCTGTCCATTGTGGCGTACACCTCCATGTACTATGTGTTAACGTACTTTTCTGGGAGATTTGAAAGATAAAATCTCCATTCTAAGGTCTTCTGTTGGTTGATGACCATCTACCCAATTATCACCGCCCTGACTGGCTTCCAATTTGCCAACCTCCTGCCATACCTGCTTCAAGTAGTACTTACCGTAACTGGGTATTACAATAACTGGCTACAGGAGGCACTTCCAAGAGGAATCACCATAGGAAGAAAAGGAAGTGATGGCACAGGATTTAGCAGGTAGTGTCAGACTGATTGTTTTTATGGCTTTCTCAGTTGGATAAGTGGCTTTATGCTTCCACAGTTTCCATCAAGCTTGCAGAGGTAAAGACCCAACAATGCCCATAGATAAAGAACAGTTCAATCACTGCATTTGGAGAGCCAGCAATTGAGTTTGGGCGGAATAGACCAAACATAACAGAGCAATCAAACAATCACACATCTGGTTTATTTCCCCTTTCAGGGTGAAACACATGTCTGATTCATCTCTATAGTGCAACACCTGGACTAGCCAGTCAGTAGGATGGCTGCCAGCTGGTGAGAATATTTGTTTTGACATAATAAGAGCTCTTCTAATACAATAAGCTTTTGAGCCTTTTATCTTAGAGTGGGTTTTATAAAGTCACTCCCCCCTTTAGCCTTGGATAGGACAATGTTTCTGCATTGCACAAAAAAATCTGCTCAGAAGCCAGCCAAGCCCTTTAATTCCCTTGAGGATTTAGCCCACACAAGTGATGAGAGATTTGTGTTGGCATACCCTTCCCAGGTTGCAAATACTGATGCTTTGAACTCTGTTCCCATTTGGGAGGAATCTTTGATTAATTTAGACTTTTTTGGCTTGGGCTTTTCTGCATATAAAATTAATTAAGTCTAAACAATCAGGTTGCGCTTTGGTTACTTCAACAAAATACATATCAACTGGAATTAATGGCATCCTGAAGTGTCCTTTAGATACTAGCCAATCAGAGGTTGGATCAGAAATTGATGAGAAACCATCCAAGCTCCCTGAAATTACTAGAAAAATTTCTATCTCATCCAATCAAATGACTGACTGAGGTCAGCTGACCTTCAAATTCAAATTGGTTTTCCTTAAAGCAAGACAGGGGACTTTTCGTCCCCTGATTGCTCATTTCAACAAATTAAGTTTACTTACCTCATTTTTGGTCTTGGGATTCTCTTGGACATTTTATTTATTGTCCTCTTTGATTCCCTGTCTTGTTGGTAATAGTTAACCATCCCTTACCTCCCTGGCCTTTCCCTGGTTCCTGGTGTTGTTGTCAGAGCTCCTAGAGTTAAAGTTAACTCTGATAAACCTGCTTACCTTGCTTGCTTTCAAAAGTCAAGCTTGAACCTTAAAAGTATTTTTCTATTCCTAATATATCTACTTAAATTTTAATTTTGCTTCTTGTTTGCTTTGTTGTCTTCTCCTTCTCATATGCGCTTTGAATAGTCTCTTTTACTCCCTTTTAAAGTTTATGATCACTATTCTTTGTCTAATCAACTTTAAACTCTTCCTGCGGGTGCCTATTTGCTTGGTTCCTATTTTCTCTTCAGTTCTGCCCACTTCATTATAGGGAATTTTGTTGTGCTTGTGTTTTCCCTTTTCTTCTGTGTTTGAATATTGGCCCCCTGTTTGAAATTTTTGGTCTTTTCCCTGGCCCCTTCCCTGGTGTTGAGTTGGACCACTTCCCCAGATCTTTGGAGTAGTGTGTCCTGTTCTTTTCACCTGGTGGGAATCAATGCCAGCCACTTCATGCATGTGTTTGAGGACCTCCTTGGGTGGGCACAGGATATCCTTGTCACTAGTGAGAATGTTGTGAGAAGCCTCACTTGTGATGACCTCAAATTTCCAGTCCTTGAGGCCCCCCATTACGCTGTCATGCCAGGCTCTCCCAATGCCCCTCTCCTGAGGTCCCTGTTGTTCAGGTCCAAGAGGATGGCTTGGGTACCCAAGAGTCCCTGCCCAAACGCACTTTTTGGTTGCTTGATGGGATCATATTGATGGGTTTGGACT
Source organism: Entomophthora muscae (assembly GCA_014839935.2). Taxonomy (NCBI): domain Eukaryota; kingdom Fungi; phylum Entomophthoromycota; class Entomophthoromycetes; order Entomophthorales; family Entomophthoraceae; genus Entomophthora; species Entomophthora muscae. Next base: position 7,369 of record QTSX02005696.1, read on the forward strand.
CCTACTTTCTCTGACTATCTGCTGTGTCCTCTTTGTGGACGCCACTTCAAGCGGCCATACCAGCTTTGCACTGGATGATGTCCTGGTGGATCCTCCCCCCAGGATGGGAGCCAAACTTAGTTAGTTTAGCCCCCTCTCTCACAGGTTGCCTGGAAGCCTAACTCTTTATGGATCCTTCTATGTATTATTCAGGTGACAGCCTCTATGATGACCTGTGAGCCTAGGGTATAACTAAAAATCCAAACTGCTACTTTTTTAATTTACTTATATGGGAGCCTGTGGGGTTCCTGGTCACCAGTCCCCATAGTGTGTCCTGGGTTGTAGCCAGGGACTGACTTGGAGGAGTCATCATTCTCCAACAGGGGTGAAGGGTTGGTGAGAAGCTTATACTTGGCTTGCATAAGGGCAAACTCCTCCAGTACCTTTCCAATCACCAAGCAAGCGTCTCCACCGTATACCTGGACTTCAGCAGGCGCCAGCCCTTCTGTAGGCCAAGGCCAATCCTGTAGTAGTCTTGCACACTCTTCTCTGATGAACTCTCTTCCTCTATTTGACATCTCCAAATGCCTTGTCACCTTCTCCCACTCCTCCTGGGCAAATTTACTAGAGGCAAACTTCCTGCACCCTAGGCAATAAGATTCCTCATCCCCTGGGCTAGGATAGAAAATATGGGGTAATTGACTCATGAGACTTAAATACTCCTTTCACACGGGAAATTCAGATAGGGGTTGTAATAGGCGCTTTATTCTCTGTCAGAAGGAAGATCCCCTTAGAAACCTTCTGAGATATTGCCTTGGGGTAGGGAATAATAAAGAGTTTGTGCTAATACTTGGAGTCCTTTAACAATATCTTGGACTCCTTTTACTTGGTCTTTGACTCCTGCTCCTTGATCTTGGGCTCCTGCACTTTGGTCTTGGACTCCATTGTCTTTATCTTAAGCTCCTGTGGTCTGAACCAGCTCTGGCTTCCTATCCTTGGTCTTCTGCTCCTTCTGTAGCTTTGGTGGCCTTTTTAATCTACTTGATCCAGTCTCTGAAGAGTCTCAGATAGCTCTCCCTTTTATAGCCCCTTGTTTCAGACCAAAAACCTCTCTTAGAACTCTGGTTCTTTAAAGCTTAAACTATCCTGTTTTTCTTCTTCTATAATATATTAAACTTTTAAAATTACTTCAGCCAATGAAAGCCCTGATTTTTTTGCTTCTGCTCCCCATTTTTTAGGCTTTAACTCTCAAGTTAAAGCCCTTAAAAAACTGATTAAGTAGGCTCCAGGTCACAGCCAATCAAACGCCTTGCTTCAACGGTTTCACCAAAACAGTTTCCCTGGATGACCTGTCCCTGACCCTGGTTTAAACTTGAAGCTGTCTTGCTCTGGGTAAACAACTGCTCTGCGTTCCAAACGGTTTCATCATAATTCCCGTCATGTTTCCTGGAGAATCTCAAGTGCTTCCACATATGTTTTACTTAGGCAATTTTTGACCCTTTGATTTTTCAACGTTTCTCTGTTTTCCTTTCAACGTTTTGCACCTTTGAACCTGCCTGGTGCTCGTCCTTTTGCTTTCCTAGTTGTTCTTGGCAAAATTTGCTCTTTTGCCCCACAGTTTCTCTGTTCTTCTTCCAGCTCCTTTCTGATCCATTTTCTCTTTAATTTTGCTTCTAAAAATAACATATAGTTCTAACAAACTATAGGTTATTTTTCTTCTCTTTCTTTTTCCTTAAATAATTTTTAATCCTTTTTTAATCATATTCAGACAGTATTTGATTATTCTTTAACTGCTTCTTTATATCCAAATTTCTTCTCAAAAGTCACTAAACCAGCTCTTCCAGCCTCTGTATTCAGTCCAGCTAGGTCATCCTCTCAGCTCTTCAGTTCTTCAGCACCAACTTCTGGTTCTTTGGCTATCCTACACCATGATCTGCTAGTCCTTCATCATGTCTTCTTGTCCTTCTGCTTATCCTTAACCAGTTCCTCACCAAATCCTCACTAGGAACCTCATTTGTGCCTTTAACACACTGAACCATCTTGGTTCATTCCATTCAATATGAATTAACAGTTCATCAACTAGCCTTCACTATGATCATACAGTCCTTCTTACTAGTCTTCTCTGCTGATATCATACTATGAGCCACCTTGGTTCTTTATCTCAGTCCCTGTTACCAGAACCTGTATACCCAGGCATGAGTCTGCATTAAACTTGTGTTTGACTGGGCCCTTGCAAGTGGCAATCCACTTAGGCCATCCAACCATAGATTAATAAAGTATATTTTGTTGTTTTTACTCACCTGGGTGATTATTTCTGGGCTTTCAGTTGCAAATTAATCAGATTTACTTCCCAGAGGCCTGATCACACCAAGTTCTGCAGCTTTATTCCCCAAGCAAACCCCCTTGGTGACACCTCTGAGCATGCCTATACCCTCCAATGCTCACTTTGGGTTTCCCCAAAGCTCTCATAGGGGCATAAACAAGGACATCCTACTAGTCTGTTAGGCAGGGTGCTTGATCACAGACCTCCTGTAAGTGTATTGGGGTACATTGAGCCCTCAGAGCTCTTCCCCTCCCTGGCAGCCCGCGTTACCTGCCAGGGGTCCAAACCTACTCCCCCCAGACAGACAAAGTTCTCTACTTGCTATTTCAGTCTTCACCCTCCCGCAGCCACAGTTCCCTGCTAGGTGAAGCACTATAGCCCAAAGCAGCTAACATCTTCTGCTGAGTGGAGGCAACAACTGCCTCTGGTAGTCCTTTGTTACCTACCAGTCAGGCCTTACTTACCCTAGTAGATCATGTTACCTACCAGGCTTACCTCACTTCTCCCAGTAGACCAAGTTACCTACTAGGCTTACCTCATACTTACTCCTTGCAGCCCTATGTTACCTACTAGTTTACAACGTTGCCAGCTAACCACACATTGTCATTCTTCAGCATATTGTCTTTATTTGAAGCCAAATCAACCCTCACCTGCAAAACCGCACACATGTGGATCACCACAGAGTCTTTTGTGTCATGCTAAATAGATGTGCAATATCTTCAGGTCCTGTTAGCTAGGAGTAGTGTTGTAACTGAACCAATTAGAGTTCAGTATTTGATTGGGGAAGAAAACAGTCTAATAGAAAGGAAAGAAATGAATAGAATAAGGTATTGTTTATTATAGAATATTGTGATTAATATAATATACAGAGAAGTCCACAAGGCCACAGGGGGTGGCATGTTTCATGTAAAGTTCAAAGCCAAGGAATAACTTGTGTGGGGATCAGCAGGTTAAATTGGTAGCGCTCCTAATTAGGAGAAAGTGCCTGCAATTGGATACTGCCTTTGGATTGGTCCATGTCATTAGATATGTCAAGGGGCGGCTCTTTAAGCACCCCCTGTGTATTGTAAGATACATTAGCAGGCAAGGATGGAGACTCAGTTGCAACACCCCCCCCTTGCCCCATGTTTGTTTTCAGACACCAGGAGCAGAGTTTGTGGGTGATCTGGGAAGATCTTCACAAACAACTTTTGTGTGGGGATGGTGTGGCAGGGGTGCAAGCAATCATGGTGGAGCTTCTTGGTGCTTCCTTGGGCATCTTCAAGTTGATAGGTGTGGTTGTCATAAACTGTGGCTATCTTGAAGATCCTCAGGTGGCTGGGTTCTAGTTTGGCAGAATTGGAGTTGAGGGCATAGACAGGGTCACCTACAGTGTATATGGCCTCCAGGTGCTTTTTTACATCCCACAATTGTTTGTGTTCAATGCCTGAGCTTTGGCATGCCACTGGCTCAGGGAGGGGATAGACAACAAGGGGGCTTCCTGGGAACTGTGGATTGTAATTTCCCTTGTTCCACCCCTGTCAAGCTTTTGGGTGTTCCAAAAGTCAAGTTGCTGGGGCTGAACCTGGTGCCTTAGTTGATCATTGCTTGTAAGATAAGCAGAGTGGTGGGCAGGTGTTCAGGCCACACAGTGTTAGGATGTTCCTATGAGAGCTTGGCAATGAGTTGGACCAGTGAACCATTTAGATGCTCCACACACCCATTGACTTGAAGGTGGTAGGGGTCTGTGACTATTCTTTGGAGGGCACTTTTGGCAAAGTATGCCTTCATGACATGCCCTACAAGTTTGGACCACCATCTGTGATGAGACGTTTGGGTTGCCTAAAGCGGGCCACAATCTCTTTACCAATAAAGCAGGTGATTGTGGTGGCAGTGTGGTTAGTGATTGTCCACACCACTGGCCAACAGGTAAAATAATTGATGCCGTAATGATGTACTTTTTTCCTAGTCTATCCTCAGGGAGAGGACCAACAATGTTGAGGGCCCATTGTTAAAAGGGTTCTGTGGCTTTGATGGGCAGTACAGACTTGGGGAATGTAGATTTTAACATATTCTTTTCACACAACACACAGGTTTTGAGGAGGTCCAAGATGTCTTGTTGTATACAAGATCATCACACCTTACACTTCATTATTTTGAAGAGGTTACGTCCTCTGATGTGACCTAAGTTGCGGTGATAATGCAGTATGGTATCTCCTTTCTGGGTGCTGGTAATGTACGGTGTCTTCTCCCCAGTCTCTGCTAGGCAACAAACATTGCCAGTGTCAGTGGTGAACTGACTTAATTGTCCTTTAGTTTGGAGATGTGTGACAGTCCACGTGTTTGGTGGTTTGCAGGTGGGGCTAATGTTGGCCAAGCAAAAGTTTGGTTGTTTGTTGCAGGTAGAGACCTAGTAGGGAATGATGGCTACTAGGGATGGTAAGGCCTGGCTAGTAGGTGTAAAGACTACTAGAGGAAGATGTTGCCTCCACCAAGCAGAAGATATTGGCTGCTGTGGGCTAGAGTTCTTCACCTAGCAGGGAACTGTGGCTGCAAAAGGGTGAAGAATGAGATAGCTAGCAGAGAACTTTGTCTGTTTGAGGTGGAGAAGGTTTTGGACCCCTGGCAGGTAACACAGGCTGCCATGGAGGGGAAAAGATTTGAGGGCTCTACGTACCCTGATACGCTTACAGGAGGTCTGTGAGCAAGCACCCTGCCTAACAGACTAGTAGGATGTCCTTGTTTATGCCCCTATGGGAGCTTTGGGGAAACCCAAAGTGAGCATTGGAGGGTATAGGCATGCTCAGAGGTGTCACCAAGGGGGTTTGCTTGGGGAATAAAGCTGCAGAACTTGGTGTGATCATGCCTCTGGGAAGTAAATCTGATTAATTTGCAACTGAAAGCCCAGACTTAATCACCCAGGTGAGTAAAAACAACAAAATATACTTTATTGATCTATGGTTGGATGGCCTAAGTGGATTGCCACTTGCAAGGGCCCAGTCAAACACAAGTTTAATGCAGACTCATGCCTGGGTATACAGGTTCTGGTAACAGGGACTGAGATATAGAACCAAGGTGGCTCATAGTATGATATCAGCAGAGAAGACTAGTAAGAAGGACTGTATAATCACATTGAAGACTAGTTGAGGGACTGTTGGTTCATATTGAAGTTTGGAACCAAAATGGTTCATTGTTCAGGTGGAACCAAAATGGTTCATTATGCAGGTGTAACCAAGATGGTTCCTAGTGAGGATAATCTGATGGACTAAAAGATCATGATGCAGGAGTAGCTGATCATAATAAAGGAGTAGCCAAAGGACTGATAGGCTGTTTAAAGACTGGAAAGGATCTGTTCTGTGAAATAAGATGGAATGTTTGCTGATTGAGCTGAAGAGCTGGCTAAAGAACCCAAAGATAATGGTGAAGAACTAGTGGTCCAGAGAAATGAGCCAAGATTTTGCTGAATTTATTTGCCAAAGTGGGAAAATTTAGAATTTTTTGCCTTGGTTCAGTAGTAAAATCAAGAAGGAATGTGGATAGAAGTTTGGGTTGAATGCATGGAAAACTGATGCTGGAATAATGAACCAGTTAACGCTTTGGTGCGCAAAGAGCTGTCAATTTGAGCAGTTTGAGCTGTGGGAATATTTTTCCTAGTTGGATCCCAATGGAACTTCAGAAATGGTCTATTTCTGCGCTCTGCATTCATTGGTTGAGTTCAAGCAGGTTTCCTGATGAAAAAAATTGGTTGGAAGCCAAAAGCTTAAAGTATAAGCAAGGAAATAGTGAATTAATACTTTAAGCTTTTGAGAAAGTAAGTACATAAGCTTAAGTTATTATAGGAAAAAGTGAGCGGCAATGGTTTAATCTTCTGAAGAAAGCCATTTTGAACGTGGAACTGTTGGGAAAAAACACTATAAGAAGGTGGCTGGCTGGAAAGTTACAGAGTCTTTCTGGGTCTTTGACAGGATCTTTCCAAGGCTTTGAGTTTCTGCCAAGAGGTTTTTTGGAAGCTTTTTAATCACCAGCAGGAGCTTGGTTGGACTGATACAAGTGGAATATCAAGGCCACTGGAGCTATAAATAGAGCTGAAGCCCAAGATAATGACGCAGGAGCCCAAGAATATTGAGCTGGATCCTAAGCGCGATGCAGGAGTCTAATTCCAAGGTGCAGAAGTCCAAGACCAAGTACAAGGAGTCCAAGATATTGTTGAAGGACTTCAAGTATTGGCAAATCCATATTGTTTCCTTGACCCCCTGGGCCATAACAGAAGGTTTCTAAAGGGATCTTTCTTCTGAGAGTGAATAAAAGCCCATTTTGACCCCTATACATATTTCTGAGATACATTTTCCCTTACTAGAGAATGACAATCCCTTCCAGCTGGTCCCTGGCTACAATCCAAGACACACTTTGGGGACTTGTGGTCAGGAACCCCACAAGATGGTAACCAAATTAAGACCTTGATAGTAGTTTTTCAAGTTGGAGGTAAAGCATTAGTCAATTGGGGTCCAAACCAGTTTCCCCTGTGATGGATGCCACTTATAACCTGGAGAGGGCGTCAACAGTGAAAAATTCCTTTTCAGACTTGTATTTGATGCGCAGTTGGTAGGGGGACAGGCGCTCAACCCAGCCCACCTGGTGTCAAGCCAGATGGGCCTGTGTATTGAAGTACTAAAGCAACTTGCGGTCTTTTAGTATGCAGGGTGGAAAGGTGGCCCCTTCCAGGTAACAACGCCATTTCTTGAAAAAGGCACAATTGCTGCTAACTCTTTATCATGTATAGGTAGCGCTGCTCTGAGTTGGTGAGCTTTCTGGATTTGTAGGCCACAGGGAGGAAGGTGCATTTGTCAGTTTCCACTTGTAGCACACCCCCTATGGCTCTGTCAGAGGCATCAGTCTTGAGTTTGTACTGACGGTTCCAATTGGGGAACTGCAATACAGATGCAGTTGAAAGTCTTTGTTTCAACGTCTCAAAGGCTTGATTCCTGGAAGGAGTCCATTGGAAGCATTTTTTGATATTTAAGAGCTCAGTGAGAGGTGCAATAAGTTCTCCACAATTGGGGATGAACTTGCACACATAGGCAACCATACCCAAGAATGTACGCACCTGGCCCACATCATTGAGGGGTGGCATGCTTGTGATTGCCTTGTTTTTGCAGGGTCAGGCTTTGTCCCCTGGTCAGAGATGATGTGCCCAAGGAATAGGAGCTCTTACCTCAGGAATTCACATTTGGAAGGCTTGACCTTCAGCTGGTTCTTTTGAAGAGTGTCAAGGACAGCACAGAGGTGTTGGAGGTGCGTGGTTTGATCTTGACTGAAGACAATAATGTTGTCAAGGTACACAACAACACATTTACCAATCAATTCTTCAAATTCTTTGTTTTTTAACATGACAAAGGTGGAAGGAGTGTTGGTCATTCCAAAGTTCATGACCCGGCACTCAAACAACCTGTAGTGTGTGCAGAAGGCAGTTTTTGCCTCATCCCCTGGCACAATACGGACCTGGTTGTACCCTGCAGTGAGATCAATCTTACTAAAGACCTTTTTTATCTGCAAGCATGTCAAACAGGTCATTAATCAACGGCAGGGGTACTTGTTTTTGACAAATACTTTTTTTAAGGCACAGGTATCAGTCACTAAGCAAAGGGACCCGTCCTTCTTGGCTACAAAGAATACTACAGCCCTGTAGGGTAAGAGGGAAGGGCAGATGAAGCCATTGTCAAGTGTGTCCACAAGGTGGTGATGTTCAGTTTTGTATTCCTTGGGTGTCAGTCAATATAGGTGACGCACTTTGGGTAGCAACCCTTATAGTTGTACAGCATGTTGTATCTCCCAGTGAGGGGGTAGTTAATCCAGTGTTTCACTGAAAACATCTTTATACTCGTTGTGAGTGCTGGTGGGGGAGTAGTGGTCAAGTGGGGAGCTGCAAGTGGTTTGGCACAGATAAACTCAACTGAGCATTGATTGAAGTCCAGTTTCCCCCCTTGAAACTGTACGTTCCTGTCTCTGTGATTCTGAAAAACATAGTATCATGCAATAATTTTCTTATTTAATAGGATAGATCTGAAAGCCCACCCCATTTCTGTTGAGGGTGATGACAGACAACTCCCAGTCAATATAGGGACAGTTGTGTCACAGCCAGTCAAGGCCAGCAATGACGTTGTGGCTGAGCCCTGCCATAATTGGTCTAGAGCTTAACCTGGACATTCCCCATTCTCACAGAGAAGGGTAATGTCTCATGAGTAATTGTCACTCTGCAGGAGTCAGCTACTTTTACTGCCTTAAAGCGGCTGGGCACTTGGTCTAGTTGTTGAGATTCAGCAAACATCTGGTCAACCATAGTGTGTTTGGCCCCAGTATCTACCAAAAGTTTGTGGATGCTTCCCACGGAAACAGAAGAGATAGGTCAATTGGGTCATTTTATTTGAAGAATGGCTGGCCTGGAGAATGGGGTTGTTGCTATGAACTTGGAAGAAGTCAAGAGTCTTAACATCATGAACATTGTAGTTGCAGGGATTTTTTACCAGGAGAGATTGAGGGCAAGGGTCAGGTGGGGCTGTAGAACCTCTTGTATCTACAACTCCCAGGCTTTTCCTGGGTCCTCAATTTGTTCTAATTGAGGTTCCCCCTTGCAGGGGCGCTTAACCCCATTCTCTTACTGGTGGTGACCCACCTTATTGTGGCCACTTCCAGGTTCAAGGCGATACTGGGACAGTGCACCATTAGACCTAAAAAAAGCCCATTGAAGCCTGGTTATTGTCTACACAATGGCCTTGTAGCAATCATCAATGGAAGTACAGTGCCCCATAGGAACCCACTTGTAGATATGAGGCTTGAGCCTGTTGACTATTAGGGTAAGGAGCATGGCATTTCTGTTAGTGACAACTTCTGAGGCAGCAGCAAGAGCTTGTTGCCAGGCTGCAAGATATTCAGGGACAGACCTGGTCTGTTTAATGACCAGAAGGGAAGTTCTCATCACAATAGATGAAAAGATTTCATTGTAGTGGGACTTTGCAGCCTCCCTGAACAATACCCAAGTGACATCTATCTCCTGACTGGCCCAGTTGGTGAACCATACCCGGACAGGCCCCGTAAGGTGCCCCAAAGCGGTAGCAACCCAAATGGACTCAGGCACCTGGCAGATACAAAGTCAGGTTTTGGTCAAGTGGAGCCAACTGACAATGTTAGCCTCTTTGACACCACCTGCAAAAAACTCAAGTTGGAGATTTAGCATGTGTTGTGACAGATCTGACTGGGGCAGGGTGACACTTGTGTTGCACTGCCCAAGGCAGAGTCAATTATACACGCTGGTGAGTACCAACTGGTCTTGGTAGATAACATACCCCTCAGGAATGTCTCCCTCAGGAGTTGGGAAGAAGGTCTCAATGAGGAGTAGCCATTTGGCCTGAACTCTATCCTTTCTTAGGGGTGATTTTTGATTTAGATAGGTTGTTGTTGCAGATCCTAAATGGATTAAACATTATGTTGTCCACTTAGGGATTGAGCAACAAAACAATTGTGTGATTGCTTCCTTTCAAGACGGTTTTAATAAGGTTAATCACGTTTAAAACGCCCATAAAACAGGCGTTTGAAAGGTCTTTCAAATGTGCATTAGACACAAGCTTTACTTCTGAGGTTAATTATAGACACAACGTAAATAAAGCCACCTGCCTTAATAAGGAAAGCCGCGTGAAACCAGTTGTCCCATTGTGTGGGACTTTCTAATAAACCTGTTTAATCTCCTCCATTAGGAAAGTCCTTCTGTCTGTGCCTCCCTTCTCCTGGTGTAAATTCCCCCGCCTTATACTATATGTCGTGAATAACAGCATTCACCATGTTTTGATTTTGTCTTTGGTGGGTCATTTCAAAGACAAATCTCTTGCTTTTGACTCTTTTATTGATCTGGCTTCTGCTTCAGGAAATATGATTTTTTGGTTTCCTGACTCTGCGCAACTCACTTGCCCCACTCATGCTTGTGGCAAGGGATCCTGCCGTCCTAATAGTGCTTTGTGGTATTCTCAACCACTATATATTCCATTTCCATATTCACCAATAAAATTAAGTTCTATTTGCATTTTTGTCTATGTGTCTTCTGTACTTCCGCGCCTCTCTCTAGCCACGCCTAGTAGAGATTATTCATCCAGGGCCGCAAGGTAAACACAATTGCCTTCCCTGTCATCTAACCAAGACTTAGTACAAATCTAATCCTAAGGTTAGGATTCCCTGTTGTGTTTCTGTGCCGCGCCTCAGAACACGACAAAAATGGTGCTCACTACAGGGGCTGTAAGCCCCATGGTTATCCCTTTTGCATCTACGTTTGCAGGTCCCTTGCCTCCACCTATTTGGGAGTCAACCTTGCCTAAAATTACCAGCCCTCTTATTGAGGAAGACATTGCCAACACGCCTATTGTTCCTACTATACTGAACCTTGGGAATGGTCCCTGCCTAGTTGCTTACCCTATGGGTACCCCTGACTTGGTTCAAGTCATGGCAGTAGCCCTTGGGATAGCTCGGGACGGGGCCATCCCTTGCCTTCAGCTACAGTTTAGCCGTGCCAAATACTATGAGTTAATTGTGGCCCCTCAGTTTCCACAACATCTTCTCTCAGCGGCTGGCTCTGCTGATTACCTGCTGTCATCCTTTGTACAGCCTGCCTTGGCCCACCACCAGATGGTGTTGGGACTCCACGTTCAAGAGATCTTGTCTCTACAAGCAGCTGTTACCCATCATTGGGACCAGTTTGCTGCCTACCAACAGTGGATACATTCCCTGTTTTCCCTAGTATCTGATAATCAGCGTGATTTGGTCGCCTCTCAAACACAATTAGTCAATTCCATTGAGCAAATGTGCCAGTCCATCCCTGAGTACGTTAGGGAGCAACTAAATGAGTTTCACCAGTTAGAACAACCCTGGCAAACTCAAGTAGACTCCACCCTAAATGCTTATCTCTCCAACTTTGAGCGCCTAGTGCAACAGCTCAATGCATTTAGTGTCTATTCCTTTGAGTAATTGCAACAGGTAGCTAACCTTGCCGCCCAAGGTCTAAATCAACTCAGTGCAGAATTTGATCAAGAGAGAGCTACCACTGCTGCTGCTATAGCCAAACTTCAGAGTCAGGTGAATGAGCTGTCTGCTCCCAAACCTGATGCCCCGCCTTCTCCTCCTGCTGATGATCTGGTGGACAGAGAGCAGAGGATCTGGGAGGCCATCTGAGAATTACGTGCTTCCACTTGTAGCCAAGGACGTCCTACTGAAATGCCTCAACCTGACCCCCAGGTTCTTGCGCTGACTGCTCAGGTCGCTGAACTACAGCAAGAAGTTGCTGCTTTACGTGAGGTAGTGACGGCTGCTGCTAGCCCACTCAAGGTTAACGAGGAAGATGTCTGTTGTCCTGGTTTGGCAGGGGCTCCTTGAATCCACTGTGCCAGAGAGTTGATTGCCCTAGCTAATGAGGTGGACCATTTGAAACAAGATCAGACTGAGTTGGACAGAGATGTACAGGAGATGAGTGAGTTGATTGATTTGGTAAACAACAGATTTGCCCCTTGCCTATCAGTAGTGCCATCCCTTACTTCGCAGCTGGCTGAGCTCTCCACTGTTCTTACTACCCAAGGACAACACTTAGATGCTACTGAACAACAGACCACTCTAGCCAACACTATGGGTGCAAGAACTACCAAGACTCTAACAACCCTTGAAGTAAGTGTTTGACAACTATGGGCTAGACAACCCCCCTCTGAATCTGAAGCTGAGTTCTCCCCACGCATAAATGTACTTGATAGCAGCAATGGTAGTCCAGCTCCCAAGCCACACTTCAAGCCTACTTTTAAGCAAGTATTTGATCCCAAAACCTTGACTATTGCAGCCTTCTTAACTATTTATGAGACTGCCATGAGACGAGCATCAGATGAGGTTAAAAAGGAACACATTCTAACTTGCCTACACCTGACCTGTCAAGAGGTAGTTGTACCAGAGCTGCCCACCATTGAGACCTGGGAAGACATGAAACAGCTCCTGATTGACAAGTTTGGTGGTGATCTTAGCTTGGAGGTGAAAAAGGATTCTTTCATGCATATATCATTCAAGCCCAAAGAGACGTTAGCTGAATTCACAGACAGATTTTACATGGAGGGACAACAATTAATAACAAGCAGACAATTGACAGCGCATGAATTGTATATGGCCTGCGCCCAAGCCCTCAAGGTGAATCAACTCCTGTGTCTTCATTTCAAAGCCCACAAGGCTATGCTGTCCTCCATGAAAAGAATAAAGACACTGCTACAAGACATGCATCTTACCCATTCTGGGGCAGTTGTTTGAGAGAGTTGTGCCACTCACAACTCTGGATCTTCTTCTTGCAGTCCTTGTATCATCACTATGAACTCACAGAATCCCCCTTAACAACAGGGCTGCCACAACTGCAGTCAGATAGGTCATCACTCTTGTGTCTGCACCAACCTGTGGGTTGAAGGAGCTGACCCTAAGAATCAGTCAGGAAAAGAACAGTCAACCTAGAGGCAGAGACACTCTCGGTTGACAATTCTTCCCAGTCTCCTTCTATACCTCCGCTTGTTACTGATTCCAAGCCTGCTGATGATTAAGCTCCTACTCTCCTCCTCCTGTTCCATGACATTTCTGATGATTCTGATGTGGATGAATCTGATTTTGAAGACCCTGACGCATACGGGTATTCTGTTCTTGCTGTCCCTGAGACTATTGCTGTTCCCTACAAGCTACAATCTGGGAAGACTACAACTACCACCAAGCCCTTGTCTGAGGCCAAAGCAGTTGTCTCCCGCCCCTATCTTACTCAGGCAAAACGGTCCCCTGTATTAGTGGAATCATCAGAGGAAGCCGCTGAAGTTGCAGACGCTGTTTTCAAGAATGTATCTGTCTCATTCCCTCTCCAAACTGTATATAAGGAGTTTCTGGGACTACAATGCATGATTGAGAAGTGGGACAAGGAAATAGCTGAGGCACAGGATATCTTGGATGTTCTGCCACCCTTTGGACGCACCACCACCCAAGTAGAGATATCTATCCAAAAAGTCAAGATCAAAGCCGTCCTGGACACCGGTTCTCCGGTCAACATTGTTTCTTCTAAACTGGTGAAGAAACTTAAGCTGGCCCCCGACCTCAACTACCATCAATCCTATGGCACCGCTGGTCTCTCCATGACTTGCGCCATTGGTGCGTATTCCGCCTTGCCAATGAGATTTGGTAAACTCATGTTGGCTGCGCTGGCTGTTGTTCTAGAAAATGAGAGCTATGACCTTATGGTTAGTACCCAGTTCCTTTGGGAATATAATGGGATCATCAACCTAAAGGATGGTTATCTTTCTATCCTAGGGTACAAAGTCCCTCTGATCTTTGAAGAGCCAATCAAAGTTCCTGATAAACGTTTGAAGACATGTACACTGGAGTACCCCACTGGGGTTTTCACCCTAAAATACCAAACCAATTCCACCAATATGAAGTGTCCTCCCATGGCTTGCCCTGTAACTGAGGGAATCTCTCTCATAGCCACGTCTGCTGTCACCATCCCTCCAGGCTCTAGGGTAGCATAGACTCCCAGATATCATATGAACTACCTGAACGGACTTTCTTAGAGCTGTACTCCCCTCCTTTGTGGGGAGGAACAAGTCTTACCTTTGTCCTGGAATTCTAGACGTTTCCCACAAGGATCCTGTTCAATTACTAGTTGCCAACCTTTCTGCACTTCCTATGACTGTATCCAGAGGACAGGTTGTTGGTTACAGAAAGTTGTTAAATGCTCCTGACGTCTTGTCTCTTCACCCTTTTGGAACATTTCAAGACTTTAACCTACCTGAAGACATGCCTCAAGTCCTATCTCTGTTCACTGCCTAAGACTTCCCTCAGTTGTCCCCGGTTCAACAGAAAGAGGTGCTTGATTTACTAGACCAGCTCTCAGACATCTTTGCTAAATATAGCACTGATTATGGGCTGGCCAAAGGTGTGATTCATCAGATCAACACAGGAGATTCTCCCCCCTTTTGTGCCAAGCCATACTGCCGTAGCTGAGTGAAAGATGCACAGGTTTCTAAGGTGCTCAAACAACTGCTGGATGCTGAACTGCTAGCTCCCTATCAAAGTCCCTGGGCTTCCCCTCTGCTCATCTTAAAGAAAAAGTTGGAGGCCACCGGATTGTGATGGACTATTGGAGGTTGAATTCTCTAACCAAGAAAGATTACTATCCCTTACCACGTATTGATGACGCTCTTTGACGCCTTGGAGGTTCTAAGTTTTTCTCTGCCATGGACTTGGCTTCTGGCTACTGGCAAAATTGAACTCTCTCCTGAAGACCGTCAGAAGGCTGCACTCATCACATCAGAAGGATTGTTTGAGCCTACCCACATGCCGCAAGGGCTCTGTAATGCCCTGGCAACTTTCCAGAGGGCCATGGACTCCATCCTGTGTAACTTGAAGTTATCATGTTTCTTAGTCTACCTAGATGATATAACCGTCTTCAGCGCAACTTTCACTGATCACCTAGCCCATCTTAAAGAGGTGTTCATATAAATCCGGGAAGCTGGCCTCAAGTTAAAGCCCTCTAAGTGTGCTTTCTTCAAAGAACACCTTGAATTCCTGGGCCATGAAGTAACCCAAACAGGGATTTGTCCAATGACCAAGAAGGTTGAAGCCATTGACAAAATGCTTCTGCCCATCAACCTACGAGAAGTATAAGTCTTTCTGGGCATGATGGGTTACTATAGGCAATTCATTCCTGATTTTGCTGATACTAGCAAACCCCTGGTCCAACTGTTGCGTAATGTTCCTTTTGAATGGACCGCCAGCCAGCAGCAAGCCTTTGAGACTCTAAAGCAGAAACTCAAAGAAGCACCCATTTTAGTGTACCCCAATTATGATAAGGAATTCATCTTAACCTGATGCTAGTGACTTTGCTATTGGGGCTATCTTGGCTCAGCTCGACAACAAAGGTGTGGACCAACCTGTAGCCTATACTTCCCGTGTGCTGAATAAGCATGAAAAGAATTATATGTTACAGAGAAGGAGTGTCTTGCTGTGCTGCATGCAGTCAAACAATTCCGCCACTACGTGTATGGTACCCATTTCACTGTTATCACTGACCACGCTTTGCTCAAGTGGTTACAACAACTTAAGGAGCCTGAAGGACGCTTAGCCAGATGAGCTCTCCGCCTGCAAGGTTATGACTTCACTGTGCTCCATTACCCCAGGATTCAAAATCAGAACGCTGATGGGTTGTCCTGAATGCCCATCCTTGCCCTACATCCTGCTGAGGCAGACCGCCTGTACAAGCTAATTGGCTACCCTTCTTCCTGGGAAAGTGAGACAGAAGAGGTTTGACTTGCCCTGTCCAAATTGTTTGAAGACACCCTCATACGCAACAACCAACTCTTCAAGAAGGTGCAGGGTCAATACCTGCCATACGTGCGCCCCAGTCTTTGCCTCTCCTTGGTGTCGCAAGCTCATAAAGAAACTGGCCATGGAGGCATTGCCAAGACCTTTGACTGGCTTCAGAAGAATTAATTCTGGGAGAATCTTTGCCTGTTGATCCCAGATGTCATAGCTAGATGTCATAGCTAGTTGCCATGACTGCCAACTTCAGAGACCCTGAGCTGCTTCTCACATATTCAAATTGGTCCCCCCTCAACATGCCTTTCACACTGTCAGCATTGATGCTGTAAGTCCTCTCCTCCGCTCATGCTCCGGATGCCGCTTTATCTTGATTGCCGTCAACCACTTCAGCAAGTGGGTAGAAGCTTGCCCTACTAAAGACATCACTGCTAAGACTACTGCTGCCTTCATGCTACAGGATGTTTTCTACCGCCATGGCTGTCCTCAAGTGCTGTTATCAGACAACGGAATCAACTTCAATACCAAACTTGTAACCTCTGTTGTTGAAGCTCTAGGAACTCACCAGTCTTTCTCTGCCCCCTATAATCCTTCCACTAATGGGGCAGTTGAGTGTGTCAACTTGACACTGGTTTCTATCATGAGGAAACTCACCTACTCTGACGCTGCCAATTGGGATCTATACTTACCTGCTGCACTCTTTGCCTATCATCTGAGCAAGCATTGTGTCACAGGATACTCCCCCTTTGCCATGCTGTATGGGCGTGAAGCCACCACTCTGTTGCTCTTGGGGGTTCCCCTACTCTCCTCTGATAAGGCCATGAACCCTGACAACCACATCAAAGACTTAGTCAACCGCATCATTGATATACAGGCCACTGTCTACACTTCTGCATATAAGACTAAGATGCTCAAGCTCTCTCCTGACAACGCTGGGCGCTCCCCCTTGCCTGAGTTTGATGTTGGCAACCATGTCCTATACTATCAACACTGTGTGGGTGGGCGCGCACACAAACTGGACTCCCTGTGGATTGGTCCTTTAGAGGTGACTTTCAAACAAGGATCTGAATACACTGTAAAGCTCCTCTCCATAGGTCGCCCTTTTGCTTGCGTACACGCCAAGTTCCTCCGCAAGTATCACCCCCCTAAGGCCAATCTAGAGGGGGACAATGTCGTGAATAACAGCATTCACTATGTTTCAATTTCGCCTTTGGTGGGCCATTTCAAAGACAAATCTCTTGCTTTTGCTTTTGACTCTCAAAATGAACTGGCTTCCGCTTCAGGAAATATGATTGTTTGGTTTCCTGACTCTGCGCAACTCACTTGCCCCACTCATGCTTGTGGCAAGTGATCCTATCATCCTGGTAGTGTTTTGTGGTATTCTCAACCACTATATATTCCATTTCCATATTCACCAATAAAATTAAGTTCTATTCACATTTTTGTCTTTGTGTCTTCTGTACTTCCGCGCCTCTCTCTAGCCACGCCTAGTAGAGACTATTCATCCAGGGCCGCAAGGTAAACGCAATTGTCTTCCCTGTCATCTAACCAAGACTTATTACAAATCTAATCCTAAGGTTAGGATTCCCTGTTGTGTGTCTGTGCCGCGCCTCAGAACACAACACTATATAAGCGTCATACTATCAAATAAAGCACTAGTTTTGCCATAATACCTTATATTCTTCTGTCCTATCTAAAGGCTGCCACTATACCATCAACATTTATAGTATTAAGAAATAAGTCCCAGACTAACTTTTTATAGAAATTAGAACTCCTTGCTACCACAAATATGACATTGCTGATCATGTCTTTCCACACCAACAGCCCCCACCCCTGCGGTCCTTTCAATGGGGAGGGAGAAATGCCCCTGGCTGAGCCTTCTTCCAGTGCTTCCCCCTATCACCAGGCACCAGCCTTCACTTCTGCCAATACCCATGCTGGGGAAAGAGCAGGCGCTCCCTATGGCCTGCCCCCTTAGCCACTTCATGCCAGAACATCAGCATCCACAAGCCATTGTTTTTGGTCAACCCTTGATCCTGCAAGCCCCTGCCCCTTTGGAGATAAACACCAACTCCTCTCCTTCTGAGGACCCCATTAGTAGTACTATCCAAACCATGGACTCTGGTGCTTCTGAAAATGGTGCTTGTTCTGAACACCTGGCTATTCAGCAACCTTCTTCTGATAACTCCCTGGTTTGCTTCCAGAATCTCTCCCAGGTCAACCCTGATCAACTTTGCTGTGACCTCTGCACCGTCAAGCATATCAAGGACTATTTATAATAGTTCACTCACCCTGCTGTATGTCACAACCAAATGCACCTGGGCCGCATCCAAAGCCTAGTGCACAACCAAGGAATACTGGTATCTAATCAACAAATGTTCCTCCAGTTCCTTTACTCTGAGCTTGGCAATACTTTCACCACTGTGAATCAATACCTGGCCAAAGTTACCAACACCCATAATACCATACTGCAATGGGTTGACACCATTGAGAGGGGAATAGCTAAACTAGTCCTAGTGCATGTGGTACAGACCCTCACCCATCAGGCTGTAGATATCAATTGTATTAGTGTGGTTACCACCCACGTGATTGAGACTAGTCCCATGGTTCAAAGCCTGACTCATGAGGTGGAAGTCCTAGCCTGTTGACTTGCCACCACCCCTTGTTCACTCCCACGTCTACTGCTACAGACAACTCCCCCTCTAGCCACCTTCTTGGCCGTGACATCCTTGAGCTCTTCAATCACTACAAGAAGATGCAGACAGAACTGATCCAACAAAGCGCCAATCTTACCTTCCTGTTTGATGGCTACCACACTGTGTCAGAGCTTCAGGATCATCTCAAACTTTGACAATTGCATGACAGAGCAGATAGCCAGACCCAAGCCAGGAAGGATAAGGAAGTGATAGCCTTGCTTCAAGCTGAGCTTGCCACCCATGAAAGATGCATTACCTCTCTGGAAGATGACTTGGATATCCCCTGTCAGGAGAACAAGGACTATCAGGATGAGCTGGACAAGCAGTAACTTCTTCTGAACACCTTCCAGAGCCAATTGGATAGAATGGACAGTAAGCTTATTGCTGCCAACTTACAAGCTATGTCCATCAACTCCAAGAGTCTCCACAGTCTACTAAGGTCCTCCAGTCATGAGTTCTATCATAGCTACAGAATCAATGATGGCAGCACTTGGTTGGCTCCTAATGCTGTACAAGTATTAGAGCCAGTACTGGAGTCTGAGGATGAAGTTTTGGCCACTCCTGAAGCTTCTGGGGCTGCTCAAGACATAGAAAGTGAACACAAAGCTCAGCAAGAGAAAAACTGTTGACGTGCCTCTGAGGTTAGGTTTGCTGCCTCTACCCTCAGCTGTTCCTGTCTCACCCGCTCCCCAGTAAGGATCACTCCTGCTCCCATCCAACATGGCTCTGACAACTTCAAGCCTGCCAATCTCCCCAAGTTTGACCGCAAGAGAAATGTGGCCATATTCTTATGTCTGTATCAGAACTTCATGTATGGTGCAGACAATGCCATGAGGGATTCCACAATCATCAACTTTCTGGATGCTGAGACTCAAACTATCATCTTGCCACATCTCCCTGAGAATGGCTGGACTTTTGTCAACGTCTCTAGAACCTTGACAGAGAAATTCAGTAGCCAAGAGGCCCTTCTTGGTTACAAGATGGACTTTGCTGACACCAAGCTAAAGGTGGGAGAAACCCTATAAGACTTCACTTCTAGGTTCTACCTTGAAGCTCAAGCCCTTTTGTCTATGAGCGCTGTGCAGTTTATTGATGTGCAGTCAGCACTCCTCAATTCTGTACGTGTCAACCAAGAGCTTTTCCTGGCTCTTAAGTCAGGCATTTACAATGCTTGCACTGTGCCAGATCTGATTTGCCTCCTATGCACCTATAAAGAGGAGTTTGAGATCCCTCTTCCTGAAGGCTGCCCCTCCAACAAGCTGAGTATAGACCCCGCGTGGCTGTGGAGATGCCCAAGCCTTCTGACAAGGTTGGACACGCTGCAGCCAACAACACTCCCTGTACTTGCTTCAAATGCGGTATGGCTGACCACTTCTCTTGGGAATGTAAGAATCCTTGCCAAAAGGTCCACCATGTAGGCATGGAGGACACCAAGGATGACTACGCCAGGGACACTGATATTGAGGAAGACAATGAGGACCAGTCAAAAAACTACTAAGCAGCCTAGACAAGGATAAATCCTTGGCTGACTTTGTAATTTTGACACCCTCTTCTCCCCCCATACTGCTGCCCTCAACAAACCTGCCCAGAGGCCTGCAGCTTTACTATCCTCTGAGGCAAACCCTAAGGACAAACCCTCTCTGATTGACTTTGACTCCCAACCAATACACAAGGATACAGAGTCTGAAGGAGTTCAAGAGGACCTCTTACATTGAGTCCTCACTGTTAACACTCAAACTCATTGGACTATACTTTGACCTGAGGTGGTAATCCCCTGAATAACTTGGAAAACAGTGTTCTTACCCTATGCCAAACAACTGGCTCAACCAGGTGTTGAAGTCACTCATGAGGAGGACAGTGCTGAACAACTGACCAAGCTGCTTTGGACAGTACACGTCTTGGCACCGCTAGAGTCCCTCAAGGAAGCAAGCCCAGCTGTGGGAGCTGCCATGGCTACCTTCCTGGAGAAGTTCAAGAGATGAGCATCCACCAGGTTTCTAAGATTGTGGAGATCAGGGAGGACCTCCAGTATTGTACCTATATCAACCTGGTAGTGAATAAAATCCACGTTTGGGCCATACTGGATACTGGTGCTCCTGGGAACATCATATCCTCACGGCTGGTTAAGAAGCTTAAACTGGCACCAGGCCTAGCCTATCATGAAGAGTTTGGTACTTCTGGGCCACAGACAACCAAAGCAAAAGGAGCCTACTCTTCCCTCCCTCTTTGCTTTGGGAAGCTAATGGTCACTACTCCTGCTATAGTTCTGGAAAACAACAGCTACAACATTCTTATTGGGACTAGCTTCATGGTCCAGTATGGCACTGTGACCAACCATGGAGACCATATGTTTAGGATATTGGCCACTCCATCCCCATGTTCTATCATGGAGAATGCCCTTCTGACCTGCCCTTACACTGTCTGCACTACATCAACCTGGAGTACACAGATGGAGAACTGCCAGTGGCCTATACACTGTGTAGTAAGAAGGTCAAGGTGCTACCTCTCTTGGTTGGGAAAGCCAAAGAAATCCCAGTCTACGCCTCCTGTAATGTGAATATCCCACCTGGCTCTCAGGTGATCCACAATATAGGCCTCTCTCTGGCTCTACCTGCTGGTACTCATAGGAAAATTTTGGCATCCATTGTTGTGTTCTGAGGCGCGGCACAGACACACAACAGGGAATCCTAACCTTAGGATTGGATTTGTACTAAGTCTTGGTTAGATGACAGGGAAGGCTATGCAATTACCTTTTGGCACTGGAATAATAATCTCTACTAGTTGTGGCTAGAGAGAGGCGCAGAAGTACTGGAGACACAAAGACAAAAATTTGAATAGTACTTAATTTTATTGGTGAATAAAAAAATGGAATATATAGTGGTTGGCAATACCACAAAACACTACCAGGACGGCAGGATCACTTGCCACCAGCATGAGTGGGGCAAGTGAGTTGTGCAGGGTCAAAAACCAAACAATTGTATTTCCTGATTCAGTCATCAACTCATTTTGAGAGGCAAAAGCAAAAGTGAGGGATTCATCTTTGAAATGGCCCACCAAAGGCAAAATTGACATATGGTGAATAGCGGTATTCACAACATTGCCCTCCCCTAGATTGGCCTTAGGGGGGTGGTACTTGTGGAGGAACTTGGAATGCACTCAAGCAAAAGGACAACCACTGGAGAGGAGCTTCACAGTGTATTTGGACCCTTGTTTGAAGGTCACTTCCAAAGGGCCAATCCACAGAGAGTCCAGCTTATGCGCACTCACACCTACTCTATGTTTATAGTAAAGAACATGGTTTCCAACATCAAACTCAGGCAAGGGGGAGCGTCCAGCATTATTGGGAGAAAGTTCAAGCATCTTAGTCTTGTATGCAGAAGTGTAGGCAGTGGCCTGAATATTGATTATGTGGTTGACTAGATCATTTATGTGTTTGTCAGGATTCATGGCCTTATCAGAGGAAAACAGGGGGCCCCAAGAGCAATGGGGTAGTAGCCTCTTGTCCATACAGCATAGCAAAGAGGGAGTACCCAGTGACACAATGTTTGCTAAGGCAATACACAAAGAGAGCAGCAGGTAAGTATAGGCCCCAATTAGCAGCGTCAGAGTAGGTGAGCTTTCTCATGATGGAGACCAGTGTTGAATTCGCACGCTCAACAGCCCCATTGGTAGAAGGATTGTAGGGGGCAGAGAAAGACTGGTGGGACCCCAAAGCTTTGACAACAGAGGTTAACAGCTTGGCATTAAAGTTAGTCCCATTATTTGAGAGCAACACTTGAGGACAGCCATGGCAGTAGAAAACATCTTGTAACAGGAAGGCAGCAGTTGTCTTAGCCGCGATGTCCTTTGTAGGGCAAGCCGCTACCCACTTGCTGAAGTGATCAACAGCAATTAGGATAAATCAACACCCGGAACGTGAGCAGGGGAGAGGACCTATTGCGTCAATGCTGACAGTATGAAAAGCATGTTGAGGGGAAAATAATATGAATTTGTGGGCAATAGCTCAAGGCCTCTGCAGCTGGCATTTGTGGAAACTAGATATGACATTTGGGATCAGCAGGCAAAGGTTTCCCCAGAAGTAATTCTTCTGAAGCCAGTCAAAAGTCTTGGCAATGCCTCCATGCCCAGTCTCTTTATGAGCTTGTGACACCAACAAGAGGTAAAGACTGTGTTGTACATAAAGCAGATATTGATCTCGTACTTTCTTGAAGAGTTGATTGTTGCATATGAGGGTACCTTCAGATAGCTTGGACAAGGCCAGTCAGACCTCTTCTGTCTTGCTTTCCCAAGAAGAAGGGTATCCAATTAGTTTGTACAAGCGGTCAGCCTCTGCAAGATGTAAAGCAATAATAGGCATTCTGGATAGCCCATCAGCGTTCTGATGTTGAATCCCAGGGCAATGAAGCACAGTGAAGTTGTAACCTTGCAGACATAGGGACCATCTAGCTAGGCGCCCTTCTGGCTCCTTAAGTTGTTGTAACCATTTAAGCAAAGTGTGGTCAGTGACAACTGTGAAATAGGTACCATACATGTAGTGGCAGAACTGCTTGACTGCATGCAACACGGCAAGACACTCCTTCTCTGTGACACTATAATTCTTCTCATGCTTGTTTAGCACGCGGGAAGTGTAAGCCACAGGATGGTCTACACCCTCATTGTCTAGTTGGTCCAGAATAGCCCCAACAGCTAGATTGTTAGCGTCAGTCTATAGGATGAACTCCTTATCATAGTCAGGATACACTAGGATTGGCGCCTCTTTGAGTTTTTGCTTAAGGATTTCAAAGGCTTGTTGCTGACTGGTGGTCCATTCAAAAGGGACATTAAGTAACAGCTGGACTAGAGGTTCACTAGTATCAGCAAAGTCAGGGATAAACTGTCTATAGTAGCCCATCATCCCTAGAAAGACTTGTACCTCTTGCAGGTTGGTGGGCTGAAGCATTTTGTCAATGGCTTCAACCTTCTTAGTCATTTGGCAAATTGCTGTCTGGGTTACTTCATGGCCCAAGAATTCAAGACACTCTTTAAAGAAAGCGCACTTGGAAGGTTTTAGTTTGAGGCCAGCTTCTCAAATCTTTATGAACACCTCTTTGAGATGAGCCAGGTGATTGGTGAAGGTAGCGCTGAAAACTGTTATATCATCCAAGTATACTAGGACGCATGACAGCTTCAAGTCACGGAGGATGGAGTCCATGACCCTTTGAAAGGTGGCCAGGGCATTGCAGAGTCCCTGTGGCATGCAAGTAGGCTCAAAAAGCCCTTCATATGTAATGAGTGCGGCTTTTTGGCAATCCTTTGGCAACAGGTCAACTTGCCAGTATCCAGATGCCAGATCCATTGCAGAGAAAAACTTAGAGTCTCCAAGATGTCAGAGAGCATCATCAATACGCAGCAAGGGGGACAAGTCCTTCTTGGTCAAAAGAATTCAATTGGCGGTAGTCCATCACAATGTGATGACCTCCACCTTTCTTATTTAAGATGAGTAGCGGGGATGCCCAAGGACTTTGGGAAGGTGCCAGCAGCCCAGTGTCCAACAATTGTTTGAGCTCTTTAGATACCTGGGCGTCCTCCACGCGGCTGCAGCAATATGGTTTAGCACAGAAGGGGGGAGCGTTGCCAGTGTCAATCTGATGGATAACGCCTTTGGCTAACCCATAGTTGGTACTGTCCTTAGCAAAGATGTCAGAAAATTGGTCTAGCAAGTCTATCACCTCTTTCTGTTGAACCGGGGACAGCTGTGGAAAGTCTTGCGCAGTGAACAAGGATAGGACTTGGGGTTTATCCTCTGATAGGTTAAAATCTTGGAAACACCAAAGGGATGAAGAGACAGGACATCAGGAGCGCCCAACAACTTGCCATATCAAACAATCTGCCCCCTAGACACGGTCATGGGGAGTGCAGTCAGGTTGGCTACCAAAAATTGAACAGGGTCCTTATAAGAGACATCTAGGATTCCAGGACAGAGATAAGGTCCATTGCGCCCTAATGAGGGGGGAGAGTACAACTCCAAAAAGGTTTGTTCAGGTAGTTCATATGATATCTGGGAGTCTAGGATGGCCTGGGAGCCAGGTGGGATGGTGACAGCAGACGTGGCTAGGAGAGGGATCCCCTCAGACGCAGGACAAGCCATGGGTGGACATTTCATGTTTGAAGAGTGGGTGTGATATTTGAGGTTGAAAACCCCAGTGGGATATTCCAAGGCACATGTCTTGAGATGTTTCCTGGGAACTTTAACCAGCTCTTCAAAGATCAGAGGGACTTTGTATCCTATAATAGAGAGGTAACCATCTTTCAAGTTGATTATCCCATTATATTCCCTAAGGAACTGAGTGCCAACTAAGAGATTGGAACTCTTGTTTTCCAAGACAACTGCTGGCGCAGCCAAGAGAAACTTGCCAAACCGCATGGGTAGAGCGGAGTACGTCCCTATGGCGCAGGGCATAGACAGTCCAGCTGTGCCATACAACTGGTGATAATTAAGGTCAGGGGCAATTTTGAGCTTCTTCAAAATTTTGGAGGATACAACGTTGACTGGCAAGCCAGTGTCTAAAACAGCCTTGATCTTCACTTTTTGAATGGATATCTCTACCCAAGGGGTAGTGCAACCAAAGGGTGGGGGGACAGCCAAGATATCTTGAGCCTCTGCTAGTTCCTTACCCACTTCTCAATCATGCATATTAATCCTGGGAACTCCTTATAAGCAGTTTGGAGAGGGAGCAAAACAGATACATTCTTGAAGACAGTGTCAGTGACCTTGGCAGCTTCTTCTGACAACTCCACTAGCAGGGGGACCTCTTAGCTTGTGTGAGTTAAGGGCAAGAGACAACTTCTTTGGCTTCAGACAAAGGTTTGGCGGTAGTTGTAGTCTTTCCTGATTGCAATTTATATGGGACTGTAATGGTTTTGGGAACAGCCAGAACAGAGTACCCATATGCAATGGCGTCATCTGTATCAGAGTCATCCAGGTCAGAGTTGTCAGAGATATTGTGGAACAATAGGAGGATAGGAGGAGTCTCATTATCAGCAGGCTTGGAGTCAGATATAGAGGGAAGGATTGAAAGAGACTGGGAAGAATTGTCAACCAAGAGTGTCTCTGCCTCTAGGTTGACTGCTCTTTTCCAGCCTGCTCTTTCAGATCAGCCCCTTCAATCTGTGGGTTGGTGCATACTCAAGAATGGTGACCTATCTGACCACAGTTGTGGCAACCTTGGCGTCAAGGAGGATTTTTTGAGTTCATGGTAAGAATGCAAGGACCATAGGAAGACAAACCAGAGTTAGAAGCAGCTCAACTTTCCCTAAATACTGCTCCAGAATGGGTAAGGTGCATGTCCTGCAACAGCGTCTTTATGCTCTTCATAGAGGAAACCATAGCTTTATGGGCTTTGAAGTGAAGACACAGAAGCTGGTTAACTTTGAGGGCTTGAGCGCAAGCCATGTAAGCTATATGGGCTGACAATTGTCTGCTTGTTATCAGTTGCTGTCCTTCCATGCAGAATCTGTCTGCAAACTTGGCTAGCTTCTCTTTAGGCTTGAAAGAAATGTGCATAAAAGTGTCCTTTTTTATTTCCAGGCTAAGGTCACCACCAAACTTGTCAATCAGAAGCTGCTTCATATCTTCCCATGTCTCAATGGTGGGTAGTTCAGGCACTACCACCTTCTGGCAAGTTGGGTGTAGACAGGTCAGAATATGTTCCTTCTTAACCTCATCTGATGCTTGTCTCATGGAAGTTTCATAGATATTAGGAAAGCTACAATGGTTGAGGTTCTGGGGTCAAAGACTTTCTTAAAGGTAGGCTTGAAGTGTGCTTCAGGAGTTGCACCACCATTGTTACTATCAAGTACGTTTATACGCAGGGAAAACTCTGCTTTGGATTCAGAGGGGGGTTGTCTAGCCCACAGCTGACGAACACTTTTCTTCAAGGGTAGTCAGAGTCTCAACAGTGCGGGCACCTGTATTGACAGCTTGAGTGGTCTGTTGTTCAGTAACATCTAGGCGTTGACCTTGGGAGGTCACTACTGTGGAGAGCTCAGCCAGTCAAGAGGTAAGGGATGGCCCCACTGAGAGGCAAGGGGTGAACCTGTTGTTTACGGAGTCAAGCAATTCACAATCTCTTGTACATCTCTATCCAGCTCAGTATGATTCCGCTTCAAATGATCCACCTTGTTAGCTAGGGCATTTAATTCCCTAGCACATTGGATTTGAGGGGCTCCTGGTAAGCCAGGGCAACAACCATCTTTGCCCACACTTCAGGTGGACTAACTACAGACGACATTGCCTCACGCAAAGTAGCAACCTCTTGCTGTAGCTCTGCAACTTGAGAAGTCAATTCAAGCACCTGGGGGTCAGGTTGAGGAGCTTCAGCAGGACGTCCCTGACTGCAAGCAGTTGTATGTAGCTCTCAAATAGCATCCCATATTCTCTGCTCTCAATCTGCCAAATCATCAGAAGGGGGAAAAGGTGGAACGTCTGGCTTGGGCGTAGCTAATTCATTCACTTGACTCTGGAGTTTGGCTATAGCAGCGCCAGTGGCAGCTCTTTCTTGCTTAAATGCAGTACTGAGTTCATTAAGGCCACTAACAGAAAAGTCCGCTACCTGCTGTAGTTGCTCAAAGGAATAAGTGCTAAATGCATTGAGCTGTTGCAAAAGTTGTTTGAAGTCAGTGAGATAAGCATTTAAGGTGGAATCTACTTGAGTTTGCCAGGGTTGTTTAGCTGTTGAAACTTGTGTAGATGCTCCCTGACATAATTGGGGATGGACTGGTGCATGTGTTTGATAGAATTAACCAAACAGGTCTGGGAGGTAACAGAGTTGCGCTGGTTGTCAGATACCAAGGAAAACAGTGAATAGATTCACTGTTGGTAGGCAGCAAACTGGTCCCAGTGATGAGTAACCGCTGCTTGTAGAGACAAGATTTCTTGGACGTGGAGCCCCAACACCATTTGATGATGGGCCAATGCAGGCTACATAAAGGACAATAGTAAGTGCTCAGCAGAGCCAGCCGCTGAGAGGAGAGGCTGTGGAATTTGAGGAGCCACAATTAATTTGTAGTATTCAGCCCAACTAAACTGCAGCTGAAGGCAAGGGATGGCTCCTTCACAGGCTATCCCAAGGGCTACTGCCATGACTTGTTCTAAGTCAGGGGTACCCATGGGGTAAGCAACTAGGCGGGGACCATTCCCAAGGTTCAGTACAGTAGGGATAATAGGTGGGTTGGCAATATCTTCCTCAATAGGAGGCCTAGTAATTTCAGGTGAACTTGGCTCTTGTATAGGCGGAGGTGAAGGACCTGAAAATGTGGATGCAAAAGAGATAACCAAGGGGCTTACAGCCCCTGTAGTGAGCACCATTTTTGTTGTGTTCTGAGGCACAGCACAGACACACAACAGGGAATCCTAACCTTAGGATTGCATTTGTACTTAGTCTTGGTTAGATGACAGGGAAGGCTATGCAATTAAATTGCGGCCCTGGAAGAATAATCTCTACTAGTTGTGGCTAGAGAGAGGCGCAGAAGTACTGGAGACACAAAGAGAAAAATGCAAATAGAACTTAATTTTATTGGTGAATAGGAAAATGGGATATATAGTGGTTGGCAATACCACAAAACACTATTAGGACGGTAGAATCACTTGCCATCAGCATGAGTGGGGAAAGTGAGTTGCACAGGGTCAAGAAACCAAACAATTTTATTTCCTGATTCAGTCATCAACTCATTTTGAGAGGCAAAAGTGAAAGTGAGAGATTTGTCTTTGAAATGGCCCACTGAAGGCAAAATCAACACATGGTGAATAGCGGTATTCACGACATCCATAAAGTCTCCAGACTAGAGCCATGGGTTGCACCAGGCATCATCATGCCAAGTGAGAAAGAACTGCTCATACTCTTGCCCACATGAGTCGTGAATCCATGGTTGTCTCCAATCATCAACTCCTGGCTTATATACAACTGGAAGAGCATGACAACCTGTAGGAAGCACCCCCTTTGTGTACTTCTCTGAGCTGGGCCTGCCCTGTGAACAACCACTGGTGCTAGCAGTCATAAGCTGTGACTCCCTATCTGGCCTCTCTGAAGAGCAAAAGGATCAAGTCATGGATCTCTTCACTCAGTATAAGGATGTGGTTGCCAAAGATGATTATTACCTGGGCAAGGCTGTCAATGTTGCCCATCATATTGACACCCAAGTCAGCCCACCTATCTGCTCCAGACCCATACGGCGTAGTCAACCCAATCATGCCGTAGCCAACAAGGAGCTCCAGAAATTATTGGGATCTGGCTTACTGCTCCCCATTAAAAGCCCTTGGGCTTCCCCTCTCCTGATTGTCAAAAAGAAGAATGGTAGCAACTGAGTGGTGATTGACTACCTCCGGCTGAATGATGTTACCAAGAAGGATTCATACCCTCTCCCTCACATTGACAATACCTTGGACCAACTGGGTGGCGCCAAGTTCTTCAGAGCCATGGACCTTATCAGTGGGTACTGGCAGATTTATCTACCTCCCGCTGACCAAGAGAAATGTGCAATCATCACTAACCAAGGGCTATTCCAACCCACAAGGATGCCTCAAGGTCTGTCCAATGCCCCGGCTATCTTCCAGCAGGCCATGAATGCAGTGATGGGCGACCTCAAACTCACCAGTGTCTTGGTCTACCTGGATGACATAAACATGTTCTCCCAAACCTTTAATGATCACCTACAACACTTGAAGGAAGTCTTCCAGAGGTTACTTGCAGCTAATCTCAAGCTCAAGCCACTCAAGTGCAACTTCTTCAAGGAGCACCTTGAGCTCTTGGGGTTCATCATTAGTCAAGATGGACTCTGGCCTGTACCTCTGAAGGTGGAAGCTATTAAGAAGATGCAGATCCCGGTCAATAAGCGGGACGTGCAAGTCTTCCTGGGGATGATTGGGTACTATCCCTGCTTCATCCTCAACTTTGCATCCCTGAGTGACCTTCTTTTTCAGCTTCTCCAAGCTGATAAGGAGTTCTTCTGGAGCCCAGCCTGCCAATCTGCTTTCAATGCTCTCAACAGAACACTGACTGCAGCCCCCGTGCTAGCCTACCCTGACTTTGCCAAGCCTTTTGTGGTTAATATGGATGCTAGCCTGACTGCAATTGGGGGTGTCCTCTCCCAACTGGACTCTGAAGGACTTGAACACCCTGTTGGATACTGCTTGTGTACGCTTAATGTCCATGAGATAAACTACACTATCACCAAACAAGAGTGCCTGGCTTTAGTATACTCCTATCAACAATTCAGAGTCTACCTACATGGGGTATATTTCACAGTTGTAACAGATCATGCCTCCCTGCAATGGCTGAAGACCCTCAAGGACCCCAAGGGACGTCTGGCGTGTTGGGCCATTAAATTTCAGGCTTATGACTATGAAATCATTCATCAAGCCAGAGCAGCCCACCAGAATGCTGACTGTCTCTCTTGCCTTCCCACTGTTGCCTTAGTATCATAAATGGCTGACATTCTCTATGACAAGCTTATGGAGGATCCTTCTTTGTGGGGGGAGGAGCCAGTAGAGATACAGAGAGCTCTTAAGAAGCTAGCTGTTGATACCAAGATCTCTAAGGGACAACTCCTGAAGCTTTGTGGAGACTCTTGGCTACCTTACATACGCCCATCCCTATGCATGGACTCAATGGGGTGGCCGCTCACAAGACTACTGGTCATGATGGTATACAGAAGATGTTAGCCCTGCTACAACAGCACTGCTTCTGGGAAGGAATGCATACTGATGTAGTAGATACGCTGGCCACCTGTCGTGAATGCAACACCAAGAGACCTAAGGTTGCCAAGTTCCAACACAGATTTGTACGCCCTGGGTTTGCCTTCCACACTATAGCCATTGATGTAGTGGGTCCCCTGCCAGTTACCAACAGTTGCAACAAGTTCATCATTGTGGCTGTTGATCATCTGACTAAATGGGTAGAAGCCAAGGCAATCCCTAATTAATCTGCACTGGTGACAGCCACGTTCATCCTGTAGAATATCATATTCAAACATGGTTGCCCCCAGATTCTGCTGACGGACAATGGTACCAATTTCACCAGTTATATCATCCCCCGCCTCAACCAAAAAATGGGAATTTGTGGGACACTATCCACCCCTTATCACCCACAGACAAATGGCATGGTAGAGCGCACCAATGGGAGCCTGGTCCAGATAAACTGGAAGCTCAGTCACCAACATGAGACTGAATAGGATACCTTCCTGCCTGCATCCACCTTTGCATATAACATTGGGTACCATTGTGCCACTGGCAAGCCACCCTTCCAACTGCTCTACGGTTGGCAACCAGGGCTTTCCCCTTTACTATATTCCTTGGTAAAGCCCAGCCTGGCTGTGTCACCAGAGGCATATCTCAACAAGCTGGTCTTACCCTTATCCGCTTGCAATCAGAGGCCTACACTGTAAACTTAAACCATAAGTTGCAGGACCTAGAACAAGCTGCATCCAAACGCCCTGGCTTACTCACTTACCTGGTAGGAGACTCAATCTACTTCTTCATTAATAGAGGGTACAGCTGTGAATCCAAATTTGCCTCCCTTTGGCAGGGCCCAGTTCAAGTTATCCAGAAGACTGGCCCCGACTCCTACACCCTTAAGGAGCCCCATTCTTGGCAATTAATCACTACAGTACACACTCAATATATGTGTGCAGCTCCTAGCAATCAAGAGTAAGCCCCAATGAGGACAACAACCTAAAAAAACAAAAGCCTAATTAAAAGACTCCATGGTTTGTTGTCCTGTTTTTAATAGTGATGCACCAAAGTATAAGGAATAAGAATGAAGGAACAGAGTGTTTATTAGAGACTGACAAGACTCTTTTAGTACCTCACCAACTGTTCTACCTTCTGAATGGCAGCCAGGAAACACAACTGGTTACCTACAGATCTGCAAAGCCAATGACCAAGGATTGGGCAACAAGCCCCTACCAAATGAGACACGTGATTGACCCCAATGTCCACTGGAAAGGCGACCCTCGGGAAGATAAAGTCCCACATGAGACTCTCACAAAGGGCATACTTTACAGGGACCTGACCACTCACCCCGTAGAATACAGACAAGGCTCACTCAAGGAAGACTCCCATGTTCTCATCCTGCTTGGTATCACAATGGTTGGTCCCTCAAAAAACAAGGTTTCTAGCCATCACCATTGGTACCAGATGAGCAGTACCCTCCACCCTGTACGGCTTCAACACTTCCTGGAAGGCTTGCCAAAGACGCTGCTCAAAGTTTTTAGAGGCCTTCCAACTGAGTGGTTGAGCCTCTGTAATCCCAGGTGTTGCCCAAGCGCAAAGGACTGACTTCACTATGTTGGATACCATCCTCTGTTGCACAACTGAGAGCACTTGACCCTCAAATTGGAATTCCTTCAACTGAGCCTTCAAGAATTCTTCTGCCGCCCACATAGAGAACTGCCAATGGATACTGTTACCCTTTTGCAACCCAGTTCCTGTCACCTCCCTGGGCTCTCCCAGCGCTAGGAACAGCCCAGCAAATAATGGGTCTCTCCCCACTTTGACCAGCTGAGGCACCAGTAGATGATCTAGCTGAACTCCCAAGTCCAGATAGCTGCCATCCACATCATGCAGGACTACCTGCTTTGCTGGTGACCTCACCACTTCTAGTGGCCTGGTAGGCTTGGGCCTCTTTGGGATCACCACTTGCACCTTCTTCAAGGCTCTTCTTGGAACTCCTCTAGAGCTACTGTTCACCATAGCCGCCATCTTAAGACGCCTGCCATTCTAAACCTGTTGTCTAATCCAGTAGAGGGAAATGTTGTAGATCCTGAATGGATTAGACATTAAGTTGTCCACCTAGGGATTGAGCAACAAAACAATTGCGCAATTGCTTTATCCCAACCTGGTTTTAACAGGGTTAATTACATTAAAAACACCTTAAAACGGGTGTTTGAAGTGCCTTTCAGATGCACATCAGGTGTGGGCTTTACTTCCGAGGTTATAAATAGGACAGTGTAGATATTGCCATTTACCTCCATTAGGCAAGGCACATAAACCCGG
Source organism: Entomophthora muscae (assembly GCA_014839935.2). Lineage (NCBI taxonomy): Eukaryota > Fungi > Entomophthoromycota > Entomophthoromycetes > Entomophthorales > Entomophthoraceae > Entomophthora > Entomophthora muscae. The sequence continues at coordinate 39,728 of QTSX02005696.1, forward strand.
TTGTTTTCTTGTGTGGCTGTTTCTACTGTGCCTTTCCAATCTCCTCCTTTTGCAAGGTTCTTCTGTCTGTGCCACCATTCTCCTGGTAGAAATTCTCCCACTTCTCACTATATAACTGCAGCACTATCTAAATAAATACCAGTTTTGTCATTATATCCTTATATTCTTCTGTCCTATCTAAAGGCTGCCACTATACCATTGACAGGTATAGTATTAAGAAATAGGTTCCTGGCTAACTGTTGGTAGAAATTAGCACTCCTTGCTACCATAAATACAACAGTTGTGAACCTACTGCTGCTACCACTGTTGCAACTGAACCAATTAGAGTTCAGTATTTGATTGGGGAAGACAACAGTCCAATAGAAAGGACATAAATGAATAGAATAAGGTGTTGTTTATTGTAGAATATCATGATTAATATACTGTATTGGGAAAGCCACAAGGCCACAAGGGGGTGGCATGTTCCATGTAAGGTTTGAAGCCAAGGAATAACTTGTGTGGGGATCAGCAGGTCAAATTGGTAGTGCTCCTAATTAGGAAAAAGTGCCTGCAATTTGATCCTGCCTTTGGATTGGTCCATGCTGTTAGAGTACTTCAAGGGAAAGCTCTTTGAGCACCCCCTATGTATTATAAGATACATCAGCAGGCAAGGAGGGAGACCTGGTTGCAATAGTAGTAGCTTTGTTGGCATGGGGATATGATCTGGCCATGATTTTACAACCATGCTGCCTGGACGCCCATTCTTTATGTTGGGTCCATCTTTTAGCCATGCTGGGATGTGCTGGTGATTGTTGTTTGGATCTGTTGACTGATAAATACTCTGATGTTGTGACAACAGAAGATTGATCTCATGTTACAGCAGCCAAAACCCCTAGGGGGTTAATGGTTTAGAGGCTCAGAGCAGCTAATCTGTCTGGTTTGATGGAAACCTCTACCCAAAAAATCCAAAGATTTAGTGCTTTGATCCCTATCTTTTAGGCTCTGGTTGATCAAAGTAATGGTGGTTTTAAGCTGATATTGATGATATTTAAAGAGAAGGCATGGCCTAGTATTTTCAATGCTGTCACATCATTTACATCGCTCCCTCTCAGGAAATTGTTCTTCCAAGGCTCAGCCCAACTAACAAGCAATTTGTGGCACTCATACCCCACTATCAAGTTGTACGGGGATCAACCATTTTGAACCCATAGAGAAACACTTCCTGGACAAGCCCCATTGCTTCTTTGGTGTGCAAGGAAATTATGTGGTTTTCTGTGATACTATATAGCCCTCTATCTCCATATCAAATAAAGTAGCATTCTCTTATTAACTTTTCCTTTATCTGGTTGCATATACTTCCAAGAAGTAGTACATGACAGAGTAAAATATTGTTTACTTTGCCTTGCTGGGCTTTAAAAGATAACAAACAAAAAAGTAACATGTAATTTTATTGGTGGAACTTTATGGTAGCTTGGAATATCAGGGTTGATAGAAGTTTTGGTTGGTCTTAATTGGTATTAAAAGCTGGTGGTTTTTGGATCTCCGTCCGGTTCTTTATGATGGAATGGGGCACAAGGTTAAAGTTTAGCCACCTGATGGAAGAAGGCCTGTGGTATTTAAAAGATTGGGGTTAAGCATGTGTGAACTAAGCTAACCAGGAGAAATAGCCATAAAGGTTGTTTAAGGATGAGTCCAGAATCCGATTTTCTGTCAAATGCTGGAAGATTGGTTGATGGAGCTTATTCCTGCCCCTGAGATTATCTTTGGGGTATTGAACCTTTGCCTTATCCTGTTGCCGATGTGATATTTATTTGGCGCTATATCTCTTGCCTGGTTGGTTATGGTTAGGGCTGCTTTGGCCAGTTTCTGGCTCTGGGTCACTCGTATCAAAGATTTATTTTAAAATGATTAAATATTGAATATCTCCGTTTTGGCTGTAGCGGCCCAAATCCGGAAGCTAGCCGAAGCTAAGCCGAAGCATCCCTAATTATGATGGTCTCGCTATACTCTGTATCACTCACTCTTGAGAGATTAGAAGTTGGCTATCCTTATGCTGCGGTAAAGGATATTGGGGAAGATACTGCTGAGCCTTGGCAAAATGGGTCAAGTTCACCCAAGCCATAACATTCCGCCAGTTGACCTGTTCTGGAGCCGAGCGTTAGTCGGTTTATAGTCATATACCCCTGGCATCAGCTGAGGCATGACTTTTACATTGGTGGGAGGCTATTGGTTGACCTCTACTGGTTTCAGCTTGCTGTTTTTTGGGTAAGGTTTAGCCTAATTTTTTTGTGGAGAACTGGTGGTGGCTGATTGGTGGGGCAATGTTGATGATTAATCTGGTGAGTGGCTTGGGGTTGATGGCCGGGTTTGGGATTGGCTGGTTTCGGTATTTGGAGAGGCGTGTATGTTTCCTTCTTCGTCCATGACCGGGTTCGTGGATTAGAAGTAAAGTTGTTTGAAGTGTTGATCTTTCTGGGAGATATGTCATATATTAGCTTTTTTGATGGTTGTTTGCTCGGCTGGTGCGAGCCGAGTGATTACGGGGTGTTATTTGATTGGTTGAATTCGGGAAGGGCTATGGTGAACCCCTTATGGATGAGAGTGTGATGTTTATGGGAAAATTGGCGGGGGTTCGCTATTTACGCCGAGATGTTGATTTGATTTGCTGGGCGCCAGGTAAAGGGTCTGTAGGTAGAGTTGATAAATAACTCCATCTGGAAATGCATGTTGTTGAGGCGGCTGAATTCGTGCTCAGTCATATGTAATGTTTGTTCATGTGCGTATTAAACCCCTTTTAGTGGTTGAAATGAGATGTAATTGAAATTGTATTCTTGCTATTGAGAAAAGAATTGCGCAATTAGCCGCGAGGAAGAGCATTAAATTTTAAATTAATAAAGCTAAATTAGGAAATATACATGGGCTGGAAAAAGTATAAATTGGAGCATGTTGTTAAAAAAAGTAAAGATGAAATTGGCAGGCTCTTTGTTTGTATCAGGAATTCTGGTGAGTGTTCTAGGAAGCGATAACTTCTCCAGTTACAGGGGACATGTCGTGATTGATCTGGACAAGACCCCTGAGGTTGCGAAGCTTGTTGACGAGTTTGATGTCTGGACATGCAACCGCACGAGCTACCAGGTGCGTGTTAACCAGCAGCAGCTGGAGATGATACAAAGGGCAAACGCCCGCTACACTACCCTTGTAGGCGATGTTCAAAAGCTTCTTGTTGAAAACACTCCAGCATTGCGCGCGACTGGTGACTGGTTTACAGCTTACCACAAATACGAGGAAATCGTAAAGTGGTACAGTGAAATGGCCAAGAAGAACCCAACTGCTGTCAAATTCGTTCCCTCGATTGGAAAGACTGTCGAGGGGCGTGATACACCCGCAGTGCACATCACCAATCCGAACGGAAGCATCAAGAAGAAGATCTGGTTCGAGTCACTTATCCATGCCCGCGAATGGATCACTGGGTCCACTCTGCAGTACGTGCTAAACCACTTGGTTGAGAACCGCGAATCTGATCCCAAGATCAAGGCACTCCTGGATCAGGTGGAGATCGTTGCTGTGCCCATCGTTAACCCTGATGGCTACAGCTACACCTGGTCCAACAAGCGTCTGTGGAGAAAAAACCGTCACGTGGTTAGCGGCGGAGTTGGCATTGACTTGAATCGCAACTTCCCCTTCAGATGGGGTGAAGCCAACGGAGCCTCTACCAGACCCTCATCCGAGACCTACCAGGGGCCCTCTCCTGCTTCTGAGCCGGAAACCAAAAACATCATTGCCTACTTCCAGAAACAGGGTGCCATTGCGGGAGCAATTGATTTCCATTCCTACTCTCAGCTTGTCCTGCGTCCTTATGGCACTTCTGAAGCCGATGCCCCTGACGAAGCCCACCTCGTCAAACTTGGCGACGATATCGTAAAGAAGATCCAGGAAGTATCTGGGAAGCGCTACATCAACGAAAAGATCATTGACCTGTACCCCGCTTCCGGCGGCGCTTCCGACTTTTTCTATGGTGCTGGACACAAGACCTATGGATATACCATTGAGCTATCCCCCGCTTCCAATGCGTACAACGGCTTCGTGCTCCCTCCCTCCAACATCATCCCTGTCGGCAAGGACTTGGTCCCTGCCGTTCTTCACTTCATCACCTATGTTCTAGAGAACCCTCTTGACGCTTAGGGAACGTTGACTTTTAATAAATTCTTATTTTAAGCTCTGCAATGTTTAAATTAGAACACCAGACACCCTTTTACACGAACAAAGAAACCAATCTTTGCAGCTCACCGTTTAACTTCAAATCGACCAAGCTCCAATCCTCTACTTCTTCGTTAGCCTATCATTAGTTCCCAATCTAACATGTTATCTTAACACCAGCTACAACATATACAGCCCAAGCCACATACTGCCCATGTACATCACAGTAGGCATTGTGACAGAAATAGCAGAGTAATATGAAGAAGTCTCCCAGGGGTGGGGAATAACCACCCAAATCCATAAAAATTTGATGATTAGCCACCACTGAAGCTTCAGATTCGTTTAGTGAAACTTCAAAAAGATACACTGGGGTTCAACAAGATCATTTACCCCAACCAAAGAGGTCCTAGATAGATAGCCTGCAAAAGAATCAAAGGGTCTTCAGAATAGAACTCTGGACATTGGGAAGTAACAGCTGTCCTGTGTTCAGATTCTGCAGTAAAGCCTTCAAGGTTGGTAGGCCTTGGGGTAACGTTAGGCAGCACTGATGACAAGGAACCCAAAGCAGGGCCCCATCTTCCAGCCACCATATGGTTCAAGATCAGGTTGTAAGGGATGTAGTAAGGTAGACCTGCTACTGGATGCATTTTAAAATAAAAATAGACCAGGAGATAATCTCAGTCTGTTGATTAATTTTTAGGGAGGACCCAACCCTTAGAGTTGAACTGGGAAGTCTTCTGATAGGTACCAAACTTATTGGCTAAGCAATGCCACCAGAATCCATGGCTCCTATTCTGCAACACTATCCAAAGATACCTCGTCCAGCACGGAAACCCCTTTGAGTGATTGATTTTTACTGACCATTATGATAAACAAGGTTGTATAAAGTGACTCTCAGATTATGTCTAGTTATCAGTGTCAACTTGCACAGGGTAACCAAATCATGCTGAAAAATGGAGCAGCAGTGACCCATTTTTGATCAACAGCTTGATTTAAATCCATTGTCGTAAATTGTGCCATTAATGCTATTTTGATATGGCCTTTGGATGATGATATGTGCAAAGATTTGGCTGGTTCTGCTTTTTATTTTGGGAATTCCTTGCCTTCTGCAAATGGGTCTGGTCCAATATCCACCCATTCTGGAATATCATACCTGTCCTTGACTGATCCTGGTATGACTTCATCCCAATGTGACCCCTTCTACGACTCTGTCTACCTAATGAGTGATCATTGACCCTTGTCTACTATTTAAGTAGAATCATTTCTCCTAATAAAGACAAGTTTATCCACATTTGTGTTGGCTTTAATATTCTTTAAGCTTTTTTCTTTCCTTTTTGCCAAAAGGAATTTCACATCTTGTATTCCAGGAAATTAAGTATGTGCCCTTAATTTTACACAAAAGGCTAACCCAAGGCTAGCTTCAAACCTCAAATCTTTTGTTATAAAGATTTCCTGCTGTGTCCTCCTGGATATTGTCCCCAGGAGCCAAACACGACAGAATGGTGCTCACTACAAGGGCTGCAAGCCCCTTGGTTACTCTGTTTCCCTGCGCCTTCTCTGGTCCTTCTCCTTTTGTCTCTGAAGTACCCAAGTAACCTAAAGTTTCTAGTCCTCCTCTAGAAGAAGAAATCACTAATACCCCCTCAACTCCTATGGTAATGGTGTTGTCTCCAGGCCTGCTTAGTCCTCCCTTCCTGCTTTCCCTCTTAATTACAAGCAATCTTGCAATGCCGCACATTCCCTCCTCCACTCAGGCACTGTGACAATGCACACTATTCCTGGCCTCTGCCCTGGCTATGCCTTAGAAGATCTGTATTCTTTCCTCCTGGATTTTGGCCTCCCCCCTGCATTGATGGAGCCAATGGAAACTATTGGGGTGCTGGTCAACCAAATCATCCAGCCCGCTCTATTTCACCACCAGTTGGCGTTAGGATTGCAGAATGTTGTAAAAGTTTCAGCAAAGGGTTGCTAGTTTCTACAAACAGTTAGTCAGGGACCTAATTCCTAATACTATACCTGTTGATGGTATAGTGACAGCCTATGAAAGGACAGAAGAATAATAAGGTGTATAGACAAAACTTGTGTTTATTTAGATAGTATTGCACTTTAATAGTATGAGGCGGGGGAATTGCCACCAGAGGCAGGGAGGCACAGACAGAAGGACTTCCCAAATGAGAAGAGTGGATTGGCACAGCTAAAAGTCCCGCACAAGAGAACAACCGCTTCCTCGCAACTTTCCTTAAGCAGGTAGATATTAATAACTTTATTTTTCTATTTATAATCCCGGAAGTGAAGCTTGTGCCTTGTGCACATTCAAAAGGCAAATTGAACACCCGTTTTAGGGGCGTTTTAAACGTCTTTATCACTAGTAGAATCAGGATGCAATAGTGCAATTGCGCAATTGTTTTATTGCTTAATCCCTAGATGGTCAACTTTATGTCTAATCCATTCAGGATCTGCAACATTTCCCTCCACTGGATTAGACAACAGGTTTAAAAATGGCTGGCATCTCAAGGTGACAACTATGGAGAACAGTCCCTCTAGAAGAGTCACAAGAAGAGTCTTGACAAAGGTGCAAGTGGTAATTCCAAAGAGGCGCAAGCATACCAGGCCAGTGGAGGTGGTGAAGGCAGCAAAGAAGCAAGTAGTCCTGCATGATGTGGACAGCAGCTATCTGGACTTGGGGGTTCACCTAGATCAGCTACTGGTTCCTCAGCTGGCCTTAGGGGGGACAGACCCATTGTTTGCTGCACTGTTCCTAGCTTTCAGTGAGCCCAGGGAGGTGACAGGAACTGGGTTGCAAAAGGGTAACAGTATCAATTGGCAGTTCCCCATGTGGGCGGCAGAAGAATACTTGGAGGCTCAGCTGAAGGAATTACAATTTGAGGGTCAAGGTCTCTCAGTCTTGCAACAGGGGACGGTATCCAACATAGTGAAGTCAGTCTTTTGTGCTTGGGCAACACCTGGGGTTACTGAAGCTCAACCAGTCAGTTGGAAGACCTCTGACAACTTTGAGCAATGTCTTCAGCGAGCCTTCCAGGAAGTGTTGAAGTCATACACAGTGGAGGGGACTGCTCATCTGGTACCAATGGTGATGGCTGGAAACCTTGTTCTTTGAGGAACCAACCATTGTGATACCAAGCAGGAGGAGAACATGGGAGTCTTCCTTTAGTGAGCCTTGTCTGTATTCTACGGGGTGAGTGGTCAGGTCCCTGTAAAGTATGCCCTTTGTGAGAGTCTCATGTGGGACTGTATCTTCTTGGGAGTCGCCTTTCCTGTGGACATTGGGGGCAATTGTGTCTTGCTTGGTGGGGGTTTGTTGCCCAATCCTTGGTCATCAGCTTTGTGGATCTGTAGGCAACCAGTTGTGTTTCTTGGCTGTCATTCAGGTGGAAGAACAGTTGGTGCGGTACTGGAAGAGTCTTGTCAGTCTCCAATAAACACCTTGTTTTTTCATTCTTATTCCTCATACTTTGGTGCAACACTATTGCAAACAGGACAACAAACCATGGAATTTTTTAATTAGGATTTTTTTTCCGGGTTATTGTCCTCATTGGGGCTTACTCTTGGTCACTAGGAGCAGCACGCATATACTGAGAGTGTACTCTAGTGATCAATTGCCCAGAATGGGGCTCTTTAAGGGTGTAGGAGTTGGGGCCAGTCTTCTGGATAACTTGAACTGGGCCTTGCCAAAGAGAGGCAAGTTTGGATTTGAGGCTGTACCCTCTATTGCTGAAAAAGTAGACTGAGTCTCCTACCAGGTAAGTGAGTAAGGCAGGGCATTTGGATGCAGCTTGTTCTAGGTCCTGCAACTTATGGTTTAAGTTTACGGTTTAGGCCTCTGATTGCAAGCAATTAAGAGTTTGAACCAGCTTGTTGAGGTACGCCTCTGGTGACACAGCCAGGCTGGGCTTTACCAAGGAATATAGTAAAGGAGGAAGTCCTGGTTGCCGGCTGTAGAGCAGTTAGAAGGGCGGCTTGCCAGTGGCCTGATGGTACCCAATGTTATATGCAAAGGTGGCCGCAGGCAGGAAGGTATCTCATTCAGTCTCATTTTGGTGACTAAGCTTCCAGAGTATCTGGAACAGGCTCCCATTAGTGCACTCTACCATGCCATTTGTCTGTGGGTGATAAGGAGTGGATAGTGTCCCACACTTCCACAAGTTGGTTGAGGCGGGGGATGATATAACTGGTGAAGTTGGTACCATTGTCTGTCAGCAGAATCTGGGGGCAACCATGTTTGTATATGATATTCTCCAGGATGAACGTGGCTGTCACCAGTGCAGATTGATTGGGGATTGCCTTGGCCTCTACCCATTTAGTCAGATGGTCAACTGCCACAATGATGAACTTGTTGCAACTGTTGGTAGCTGGCAGGGGGCCACTACGTCAATGGCTACAGTGTGGAAGGCAAACCCAGGGCGTACAAATCTGTGCTGGAACTTGGCAACCTTGGGTCTCTTGGTGTTGCAGTCATGACAGGTGGCCAGCGTATCTTCTACATTATTGTGCATTCCTTCCCAGAATCAGTGCTGTTGTAGCAGGGCTAACATCTTCTGTATACCACCATGACCAGTAGTCTTGTGAGCGGCCACCACTGAGTCCATGCATAGGGATAGTGTATGTAAGGTAGCCAAGAGTCTCCAAAAAGCTTCAGGAGTTGCCCCTTAGAGACCTTGGTATCAACAGTTAGCTTCTTGAGAACTCTCTGTATCTCTACCGGCTCCTCCCCTACAAAGAAGGATCTTCATAAGCTTGTCATAGAATGTCAGCCATGGAGGATACTAAGGCAACAGTGGGAAGGCGAGAGAGACAGTCAGCATTTTGGTGGGCTGCTCCAGCTTGATGAATGATTTTGTAATCATAAGCCTGAAATTTAATGACCCAACACGCCAGACGTCCTTCAGGGTCCTTGAGGGTCTTCAGCCATTGCAAGGAGGCATGGTCTGTTACAACCGTGAAATGTACCCCATGAAGATAGACTCTGAATTATTGGTAGGAGTATATCACAGCCATACACTCTTGTTTGGTGACAGTGTAGTTCCTCTTGTGAACATTAAGCGTACATGAGCAGTATCCAACAGGATGTTCAAGTCTGTCAGAGTCCAATTGGGAGAGAACACCCCCAATTGCAGTCAGGCTAGCATCCGTATGAACCACAAACAGCTTGGCAAAGTCAGGATAGGCTAGCAAAAGAGCTACAGTCATTGTTCCTTTGAGAGCATTGAAGGCAGATTGACATGCTGGGCTCCAGAAGAATTCCTTATCAGCTCAGAGAAGCTGAAAAAGGGGGTCACCCAGGGATGCAAAGTTGGGGATGAAGCGGGGATAGTACTCAATTATCCCCAGGAAGACTTGCACGTCCCACTTATTGGACGGTATCTGCATCTTCTCAATAGCTTCTACCTTCAGAGGTACAGGCCAGAGTCCATCTTGACTAATGATGAACTCCAAGAACTCAAGGTTCTCCTTGAAGAAGTTGCACTTGCGTGGCTTGAGCTTGAGATTGGCTGCAAGTAACCTCTGGAAGACTTCCTCCAAGTGTTGTAGGTGATCATTAAAAGTTTGGGAGAGCACATTAATGTCATCCAGATAGACCAGGAAGCTGGTGAGTTTGAGGTCACCCCTCACTGCGTCCATAGCCTGCTGGAAGGTAGACAGGGCATTAGACAGACCTTGAGGCATCCTTGTGGGTTAGAATAGCCCTTGGTCAGTGATAATTGCACATTTCTCTTGGTCAGCAGGAGGTAGATCAATCTTCCAGTACTCACTGGATAGGTCCATGGCACTGAAGAACTAGCAACCACCCAGTTGGTCCAAGGTATCATCAATACAAGGGAGGGGATATGAATCCTTTGTGGTAACAGCATTCAGTTGACCGTAGTCAATCACCACACAGTTGCTGCCATCTTTATTTTTGACAATCAGAAAAGGGGAAGCCCAAGGGCTTTTGCTGGGGATCAGTAATCCAGATCCCAAAAGCTTCTGAAGCTCCTTGTTAGCCACAGCATGATTGACTTGACTGTGCCATATAGGTCTGGAGCGGATAGATGGACTGCCTTGGGTGTCAATATGATGAGCAACATCTGCAGCCTTGCACAGGTCATAATCATCCTTGGCAAACACATCCTTATACTGTGCAACGAGATCCATAGCTTGTTGGAAGATGGCTGGGTCATTAGAGAGACCCTGAGGCATCCTGGTAGGTTAGAACAGCCTTTGGTTGGCAAGGATGGCACACTTCTCTGGGTCATCTGGGGGGAGATCAATCTGCCAGTAGCCAGGTATCAGGTCCATGGCTAAGAAGAACTTGGATGTGGGGACCCAGTAGGCAAGATCTTCTTGCATTCTCCCAGTGCAAGAATCCAACGTTTCTGATTGAGAGGCAAAGTCAACCAGCAGAGGGGCATCATAAGGCTTTGTTGTAAAGGAAAAACAAGTGTCAGGGTCAGGCTTGTCAGGGGGGAGTAATGGGGGGAGGGATGATAAACCACAAATGCATCCAAGGATTTATCCTTGTCCTGGCTGCTTAGTAGTTTTTTGAGTGATCCTCATTGTACTCCTCAATGCCAGAATCATCAGTGAACTCTTCCTTGCTCTGACTAGCCTGAGGTTTAGTTGCTTCAGGACCATCAGGAGTGATGGAGGGATTACTTTCAGGTTCCCAGGGAGACTCCAGGGTACCTGCTGAAGGTGCAATGAAGCAGACATCCTCTTCATTGCTTTGGTGACAGTGGTGGGAGTCAGGAAGGGGCAATGTAGTAAGGATCTTCTGAGAGGGGGAACAATCAGCTTTAGCATTCCCATGCAATCCCATTAGAGTATCAGGGGTACTAATTGCTGAGGCATCTTCAAGGTACTTTCTTAGTTGGTCCTGAAGGGAGTCAAGGAGAGCACGTTGAGCATCCAACTCATCTAGTCACTCTTTCTTTTCCTGAAAGGCCAGAACTAATTCCTTTTCCATAAACCCCATCCGTCTCTCTTGAGCCTTTATAGTGTTCTTAAGAGCAGAGAATCCCATGATGCAGCTGTTATGGATGTCTTCTGGCTTAGGAGTTTTCTGTTGATGATCATAGAACTACAGGTCAACATGCTGATTCATCTGGGTGGGTACCAAGGAAGAAAGTACATGTTCTATCTTTCTCATCAATAGAGCCATTCCATAGTGGGAGTGAACAGCTTCTGATATATTTTTAGCAAGGTTTGGGGGGCCAGAGCAGGGGCCATAGCGGCTAACAGTTTGGAGGGTGCCAGAATAAAGGGAGATTTTGTCAGGAGAACAACCAGAAGAAGGAGGAGAATATTGACAGCATACTTCCTTCACCAAGGCAGGCTCCAAGGAGAAGGAGACGCGGTTCATTTTAGTTGCTTCAGCCATGGGGTCAGGCTGGGTTGGTATCAAGGAGGTAAGGGCTTTTTCAATGTAGTTCATCCAGGAGATCATACTTGACTGGGAGCTGGCAATTTCTGAAAGTTGTTGGCAGTTAGGCAACCACTGGCTTAGTCCTGGTTGACCATAGGAAGAGCCATGGAGTCTACCAGACAGAGAGCCAGAATCAGTGAAGGTTGATCCTGAAGTGGGTTGGGCAGAAGGAGCCGCAGGTATAGGCAAGGACATCTCTCCCTCCACAAAAACAGGGCCGCAGGGGTAGGAAGAGAGGAAGCTGTGGTTTGTAGAAGCCATGAGCTATAATGTCATAAAAGTTGCAGCAAATGATTGCTAGTTTCTACAAACAGTTAGTCAAGGACCTAATTCTTAATACTATACCTGTTGATGGTATAGTGACAGCCTATGAAAGGACAGAAGAATAATAAGGTGTATAGACAAAACTTGTGTTTATTTAGATAGTATTGCACTTTAATAGTATGAGGCGGGGGAATTGCCACCAGAGGCAGGGAGGCACAGACAGAAGGACTTCCCAAATGAGGAGAGTGGATTGGCACAGCTAAAAGTCCCACGCAAGAGAACAACTGCTTCCTCACGGCTTTCCTTAAGGAGGTAGATATAAATAACTTTGTTGTTCTATTTATAATCCCCAAAGTGAAGCCTGTGCCTTGTGCGCATTTGAAAGGCAAATTGAACATCCGTTTTAGGGGCGTTTTAAATGTCTTTATCACTAGTAGAATCAGGATGCAATAGTGTGATCACGTAATTGTTTTATTGCTTAATCCCTAGATGGACAACTTTACGTCTAATTCATTCAAGATCTGCAACACAGAACCAACTCTTGACTGCTGTAGCCACTTCTGTCTCCAATAACCATGCACAGAACATGGCCTACCAGGAGTGGACTTGCAGCCTCTTTGTCTGTATCTCAGACAGCCAGCGCAACTTGCTGGCTTTTCAGAAATACCTGACCTCATCTCTGAACTTGCTTTGCTCCTTGCTTCCTGGATACATCAGGGATTGAATATGTGAACTAGATGACTGCCAAGCTATGTGGCAAGGATAGATTGATGCAGCTCTCTTGAAATATTGCCAAGATTTTGAGACCCTGATCAACAAGCTCAACTAATTTTGAGAACATGCCAACTCCCAACTTGAGCTGGCTGGAGCCCACATTGACAATTGGGGCTAACATCTGCACCTACAATGTGATTTAGATAAGGCTGCTCTAGGCAACACTCTGAGTCAGGTTCAAAACTACATTGATGACAGAGTAGCCTCAATTGAAGTGTCTCCTCCTACTCCTTTGGTAGAAGTCTCCTCTGCTTTTGAGGTTAAGTTTTGGGAAGCCATAGCTGAACTCAAGGCTACTGCTTGACACCAAGCTTCTGTCCCAGTTCCCCTGCCATTGGTGCCTATGCCCGACCCCTGCATTGCTTCCTTGACAGATCAGCCAGCTACGCTGCGTGGGGAGGTCTACTATTTGCAACAACGCCTCTCAGACAAGTCATCCTATGAATCTGAGCGTGAATGAGATCCTGACGTCATTGAGGTCCTGGCACAAACAGACCACAGATGCTGTCCTGGCTTGGAAGGGCAACACTGTGTCAATTGGGCCCTTGCTTTGTACCACTTGGCAGCAGTTACCAACAATGTTGCCAACAGACAGGATGCTCTGGAGATAGAAGTGTAGAACCTTACTTTCTTGACTGAAGCAATGGACGAGTGTGTCACTCCTTTGGCATTGCAGGCTACTGCTTTGACCCCCTGCGTCAATGGAGTTGAAGGCACCTTGGCAGTACAAAAAATGTGGATTGATGAATTTGGAACTATTGCTACTACTGCTAGAGATATCAGTGGGCAAAACAGCTCTACCCTTGACACCTTGGAGGAGAGCCTTCAATTATTATGGGCTAAACAGCCTGCTGCAGAATCTGAGTTTGAGGGAAATCCTCATATTAATGTCCTCAACCCAGGTGACAATAGCCAATCCATCTTTTTGTCCATTGACCCCAATTACAAGCCCTCTTTCAAGCAGATATACAATCCCAAAAACTCTATCATTGAGGCCTTCCTGACACTTTACAAAACTGCAATGCATAGGGCTACTGACAAGCTTAAAAAAGAGCATATTCTTATCTTCCTGCATCCTACGTGCCAAGAAGTTGTGGTCCCCAAACTCCCTCCCATTGTCACTTGAGAGGATATGAAACGCCTCCTGATTGAGGAATTTGGAGGAGATCTCAGCTTGGAGGTAAAAAAGATGCATTTATGCACATTGCCTTTAAGCCCAAGGAACCCTGGCTGAGTTTGCTGATTGCTTCTATATTGAATGACAACAATTAATCACCAGTTGTCAGTTACCCCCCACACAAAGCTTACACAGCATGTTCAAACGCTTTGAAGGTGAATCAGCTCCTGTGCCTGCACTTTAAAGCGCACAAAGCCTCTCTTACTTCTATGAAGATTATTAAGACCCTATTGCAAGACATGCATTTGACCCACAGGAATACTGTGATTTGTAAGAATAATGCCAACAACACTGGAACCACCTCCTGCACCCCATGTATCATGACTCTTGGTTTAAGTGGACAGCCCAAGAGACAAGGGTGTCACAACTGTGGGAAAATTGGACATCACTATTGTACCTGCACCAATCCTCAAGTAGAGGGTTTCAACCCAAAGGAACAAGTGGGAAAAGAGAGGTCAGCTTAGAGGCGGAGATGCTCTCTGCTGATCAATCTTCCTTGTCTCCTCCTGATCCTCTCTCTGACAAGGAATCTCCCCCTCTGTCTGGCCCAAGTATCTTCCACCTATTTCATGATCTGTCCAGCAATTCTGAGCCTGAAGACTCTAATTACAATGAATCAGATAGTCATGGCTACTTTGTTTGGGTTGTCCCAGAAACTATGTCTGTCCCCTACAAGCTTTGCTCTGGAAAAACCACGACTACAACTTGCTCACATTTGGATGAAGCTAAGGCCATGGTGGCTTGCCCTTACCTGGCGCAAGCCCATTGACCCCCTGTCCTAGTTGACTCCTCTGAAAAAACTGCTGATCTAGCAGAAGCTCTCTTCCAGAATGTGATTATATCCCTCCTGTTACAGACTGTGTATAAGGAAATTCCTGCCTTAAAATGCATGTTAGCCAAATGGGAGAAAGAACTGGAAGCTGCGCAAGACGTTCTGGCTGTCTTGCCCCCTTTTGGGAAGGATACTACTTGTGTAGAAGTGTCAATTTAAAAGGTTAAGATCAAGGAAATTCTAGACACAGGTTCCCCATTCAACGTTGTATCTTCCAAATTAATGAAGGAAATTAACCTGGCTCCCAATCCCAATTACACTCAATTGTATAGTACTTCTGGCATGGCTCAAACTCAAGTCATTGATGCCTACTCTGCCATGCCAATGAGATTCAGAAAACTTCTCATTGCTTCCCCTGCTGTTGTCCAAGAGAACAAAATCTATGATCTCATAGTTGGTACACAATTTCTCTGAGAATATAATGGAATTGTAAACCTTTAAGATGGATACCTATTGCTCTTAGGTTACAAGGTCCCTTTAATTTTTGAAGAACCTCCGCATCTCCTGGGCAAATGCCTTAAGACTTGTGTGCTCAAGTATCCTATGGGTATCTTTTTGCTCAAGTACAGACCCCACTTGTCCAAAATGTGTTCCTCTCCTCTTTCTTGTCCTGAAGAGGAAGGTGTTCCTCTGCTTGCTCCTGTGGCTGTCATCATCCCCCCAGGCTCCCAAGTGATCATTGACTACCAGATATCTTATGAGCTACCCAATAAATCATTCCTAGAGCTATACTCTCCTGAGTCTCTAAGCCTCAAGGAGCCTCAATTAAGCCCTGGAATTTTTGATTGGACACATAAAGAGCCTGTTCAAATGCTGCTAGCTAGTCTGACTGCCTTACCCATGCAGGTGTCTAGAGGACAAGTTGTGGGACATGGACGTATACTAGGAGCAGAGCAAGTGGCGTCCCTTTACCCCTTTGGAACCTTCAGCAACTTTAATCTACCAGAAGAAAATCCCCAAGTTCTCTCAGTATTCACTGCTGCTGATTTCCCGCAGTTATCTCCCATTCAACAGAAAGATTTTCTAGACCTGCTTGACTAATTCAGCAATAATTTTGCCTCTGGACCTACAGACTACAGCCTAGAATTGGGCTATTCACCAGATTGATACAGGTGATGTGCCACCTTTCCAAGCAAAGCCTTATTGTCACAGTTAAGTAGAGGACGCTCAGGTATCTAAGGAGCTCAAACAACTATTAGGCACTGGGCTACTTGCTCCTTCTCAAAGTCCATGGGCCTCTCCTTTGCTTATATTAAAAATGAAGAATGGAGGTCACCACATTGTGATGGATTACTGTTGCCTGAACTTGCTCACAAAGAAAGACTTGTACCCTTTGCCTAGAATTGATGACGCCCTTAGACAATTGGGAGGAGAAAAATTCTTCTCTGCCATGGATTTGGAATCAAGTTACTGGCAAGTTGATTTGTCCCCCAAAGATTTCAAAAAGGCTGCTCTCATTACTTCAGAAGGACTTTAAAAGCCTACTCAAATTTCCCAAGGACTTTTTAATGCCCCAGCCACGTTCCAACAAGCCATGGACTCTATTTTACAAGATCTAAAGCTTTTCTGTATCTTTCAGGAATATTCTTGACATAAACCAGATTTTAACTGAAGAAAAACCCTGGAAACAAGTGAAAGAATGCCCAAATAAGGGGGCAAAATTTGATAATGAATTTCCTCCATTATCAGGGGAAAAGAAAAATTAATTTTTGAAAAAAACAGAACTTCATAAAAACCAGAATATTTTATCATCCCTCAGGCGCCCGCGGCCACCGCGCAGACGCCCGCCCCACCCGCCAGCGCGCCCACCCCGCTCCCAGCAGGCCCACTGCCAGCTCCCAGGGCCCACTCCCCAGCCAACCAAAACCCACTATGACACCCAGCCAATCAGAAAAGTCCCCTGAAGCAGGAGAAAATTTTAAAAATAATTTTTGGGCCCAAGAAGAAGGGCAAATTTGGATTTTACAACCCAGGCCAAATTCTAAAAATATAGAGGAAAAGCCAAAAATAACCCCCAAAGATAAAAATACCTTGACCTCCAGCCAATGGAACCAGGTGGATAGCAACAACCAGCTAGGCCTAGACTCCAACCAAACTAGCATCCCAAAACCAAAAATAGAAGTGTTTAAAGCCAAGAGTTGTCATCACCACCTGACCACCCATCCAGAGGAAATTATTGGCTCCAAGCAGAACTGTCTAAAGCCCCAACAGATTGCCCAGGAACAAGAGTTTGACCATCCCTTCAAAAACCAATTCCCAAGTCCCATGACCAAACTTTTGGGGACTCCAGTCCCCTGTTTTTACTCCCATTTTCAAAACTTTGCAAGTGGGGGCTCACTATAAATAAAGGATCCCCTCTCAGTAATAGCTTGTGCTATTATTGAGACTAATACCCTCAATAAAGTGAAATTTCTAACTCCAACTACATTACAACTTACAGATCAAGCCCCTGCCAACCCTCCAACCCAGTGAAGATGAATCACCTCATCTTTGCAGCTGTACTCACAGCTTGCCTTGGGATTGGAGGCTACCAACAGAGTTCAGAGTTCTTTGGCCCCTCCACAGAAGGACTAGGTTATGACCCATAACACAACCCTGGCCAACTTAACTCTTCAAACACTGGACCCTGGCTGCCTCTGATTTCTCCCCATTTGACACTCTCCATAGCCATGTATACATCTGCTTACTACATCCTCACCTACTTTGCCAGGAGCTTTGGACGGTTCAACATACACGCCAAGGTATTCCGTTGGCTGATGACGGTGTATCCCATAGTCACTGCCTTGACGGGTTTCCAGTTCTCCAATTTGCTACCATACATACTCCAAGTGGTGCCCATCATTTCAGGGTATTAAAGTGTCCTTTTATACCTCAACAACATCACTTTGTTCAGCTTCACCTTTACTGACCACTTAGACCACCTCAAAGCTGTCCTATCAAGATTCAAGAATCAGGCCTAAAGCTCAAACCCTCCAAATGTTTTTTCTTTAGGGAGCAGCTTAAATTCTTAGGCCATGAGGTCACCCAAACTGGGATCTGCCCCATGAATAATAAGGTGGAAGCCATTGATAAGATGTTATCCCCCACCAATCTCTACAAGGTCTAAGTATTTCTTTGGATGATGGGGCATTATTAAATTCATCCCTGATTTTGCTGAACTGATTAAACCCCTTGTCCAACTCCTCTGCAATGTACCCTTTGAATAGACTGACAGTCAACAGCAATCCTTTGAGGCGCTGAAGGACAAGCTTAAAGAGGCACCCATCCTAGACTACCCTGATTATGATAAGGAGTTCATCCTATACGCCAACACCAGTGGGGTAGCCGTGGGTACCATTTTAGCCCAGCTTGACAATGAGGGTGTGGATTGACTTGTGGCCTATTCTTCACAAATTCTTGACAAACACAAAAAGAACTATAGCATCACCAAAAAGGAATGCCTAGCAGTTTTACATGCAGTGAAACAGTTTTGACACTATATTTACGGAACTCACTTTACTGTGGTCACTGACCATTAATCCCTTAAGTGGCTGCAGCAATTAAAGGAGCCTGAAGGTAATTAGCATGTTGGGCTCTTTGCTTGCAAGGATAAAATTTCACTATAGTCCACTGCCCTGGTGTGCAACATCAGAACGCTGATGTTTTGTCAAGAATGCCTATACTAGCTATCCACCCCGCTGATGCTGATTGCCTATATGAATTAATAGGGTGCCCTGACTCCTGGACCACTGAGCCAGAAGACATCTGATTAGCACTCCAGGCCCTATCAAAAGATACTGTGATTTGAGATAGACAACTCTTCAAGAAAGTCAATAACATCTATCTGTCCTATGTTTGCCCTAGTATGAGGATAGCTATTATTTTCCAAGCTCACATAGACACTGGGCATGGAGGTATAGCAAAAACTCATGACTGGTTGTGCAAGAACTTCTATTGGGAAAACATGCGCCTCTTGATCCCTGACATCTTTGCCTTCTGTCATTCTTGTCAGCTCCAACAACCCTGACCTTCCCAACATCAATTCAAGCTCATCCCCCTAAACATGCCTTCCACACTGTGAGCATTGATGCTGTTGGGCCTCTCCCTTGTTCTAGATCTGGGTGTCAGTTCATCTTGGTAGCTGTAAATCATTTTAGTAAATGGGTCAAAGCCATAGCTACAAAAGATATAACTGCCAAGACCACTTCTAATTTCTTGTTGCAAGATATCTTTTACTGTCATGGCTGCCCTCAAGTCCTGCTTTTGGACAATGGCACCAACTTTAATGTTTGCCTCATAACGTCTATTGTAGAGGCTATGGGCCCTCACTAATCCTTCTCTGTGCTGTATAGCCCGTCAACCAATGGAACTGTTGAACAAGAAAATTCCTCCCTTGTGTCCATCATGAGGAAACTCACTCTCTTGGATGCCGCCAATTGGGATGTGTTCCTCCCCGCTGCCTTATTTCCTTATTGACTCAGTAGACACCAAGTGACTGGCCAATCTCCCTTTGCCATGCTATATGGGCGTGAAGCCACAACTCCTGCCATCTTGGGACCCCTGCGGATGTAAGTTGACGCTTCTGCAAATCCAGAAACTCAAATCAAGGACTTGACCAAATGAATCATTGAAATTCAGGCCACAGCATATTCAACAGCCTACAAGGTCAAGGCTTTAGAGCTCTTGCCTTCCAATGCTTCCAGAGCCCCCCTCCCTGAGTACTAAGTAGGTGACCTAGTCCTCTATTATCAAAATCAAACTGGGGAAAGAGCCCACAAACTAGACTCCCTCTGGGTTGGACCTTGTGAAGTCACCTACAAGAATGGTGTCAAGTATACTGTGAAACTACTGAAGTCTGGCTGCCCTTTTGCTTGAGTTCACTCCAAATTTCTCCACAATTATCAACTCCCTGTGTCCAATCTTGAGGGGGGAGATGTTAGAAATTGCGCCATTAATGCTATTTTGATATGGTCTTCAAATAGTGATATATGTAAAGATTTGGTTGTTTTTGCTTTTGACTTTGGAAATTCCTTGTCTTCCAAAAATAGGTCTGTTTCAATGTCCACTTGTTACGGAATACTATACCTGCCCTTGTCTACTATTTAAGTAGAATCATTTCTCCTAATAAAGACAAGTTTATCCACATTTGTGTTGGCTTTAATATTCTTCAAGCTTTTTCCCTTCCTTTTTGCCAAAAGGAATTCCTCATCTTGTACTCCAGGAAATTAAGGTATGTGTCCTTAATTTTGCCCTGAAAGCTAACCCAAGGCTATCTTCAAACCTCAAATCTTTTGTTATAAAGATTTCCTGCTGTGTCCTCCTGGATGTTGTCCCCAGGAGCCAAACACAGCAGACTCTTAGGACATTATTCTGTTTGAAAGAATGAGTATATGTATTGTTTTGTACCCCCTGTAGTGAGCACCAAATTTCAACTTTGGCAGAAGAGATTTGGTAGGTTTGCTTAGGGAAGAGAGTATCAGTTCCTTGTTTAAAGACTAAGTACGTCAAAACACAGTTACTAACTTCAAAATACCTTTTTCTTATCTAGACAGACAAAACACAGTCTTATTATCTATAAGCGCAGATAAACCTTAAGGAAGAGTATAATTGAAGAGAGCAAGAGTTGAATCTTTATTATTTTTAGAAAAATATCTTTTTATAGGATTGCCATCACATGGGTGATTGACCCAAGAATCCTGGAGGCCAGACCGGCCTAAGTTTTGGGTTTACTGAATGGTTTTTTCCCAAAGGGCATCTTGCCCAATGCTCCATTGTGGAGCTGTCACTATTGCATCATTTCTGCTCCTGAACTTATCCCAAGGTGAGTGTGATGCCAGCTCTAATGCTGAGCTGATATTGTGGCATTCTTCCTGAAATCCAGTCCATCCATCTCATGTCCTATGGGTGGGACCAACTTCATTGCAGAGTATAATAAAATAACATATGGAAATTCATAAAGGAGTTTTTGGGGTTCAACCCCATCCAATGTAGGCATAACTGGGTTAAACCACAGACTAACCACTATTGTGGTTATAATATTTGGGATAATTACCTAAAATTGCATTATCAGCCAAGTTTTCAGCTCTTATGGAGCACTTGTGTATTTTAGGATTGTGCTGCTGCACCGCTGGATTGATCAAAGGTAGATACTTAATTCAGATTGGATTCAGGGCGGATCAGTCTATTGATTTTGGGTCAGGAAATATAATTCTTAATTTTTAGAGTGGTTTGGCCTTGGTGCCACTAAATATTGCCAGGGCATCAGAGTCCAAGCCAAACATCAATTTATTCTGAGTATACTTTCCAGATTCCCAGCAATAAGATTGATGGCTGAATTGTCAAGTCAAAAAGCCAGGGATTTCACACTTTAATATATCAGTTTTTCCCTGGAGTTCTACCAAATTTTCCAGAAAATCAGATTATTATATTCCCTCTGCTAAAATTTTTTGTACTTTCAGACTCCCCATGCTATTTCTGCTGTTCTCTGTTTCCCTAAATTTCTGGTGTTGTTTGTTCCTCTTGGCCTTGTTTGTTAGGGAGGAACATTTGCCTTTTCAACATTATGAATGATTTGCCTGGTAGGGATTGCAGTGCCCTGGACTCTGGCAGCATCCTTTTTCATATTCTTTCTCCCAACAAGGAGGATCCTAACCAGGTTCAGGAGATGTCCCTATATTCTTCTTTATCAATCATGGAGGCTTTGCTACCCCTGGTAGTTAGCAAGATACCTTTTGTCAAACCAGCCACGCAGCTGCCACAATTGTCCCCTGGTTGTACGTCTTGGCTGCTGTCAGGCATGCTCCTGATGGCAGCCAATACCTATTTCCCCTGTTTTTTTCTCACCTTGTCCTTGTGGATCCCTGTTAGAGCAGCCATACTAATGTTGCACTGGTTGTCATCCTGGTGGATTATTTCCCTATGATGGGAGCCAAACTTAGTTAGTTTAGCCCACCTTTCTCACATTCCCCTATTTTGCAGTTCCTAAAATTGTGGCTAAATCAATGCTGCCTGATGCATCCAATGGATTCTGTTGATGAGTACCCATATCCCCCTGGCTGTTGCATTGAGGTGTAATAAATTCATCCTGGGTCTTCATTAAATCAGGGTCCTGTGTGGTTACTGGTTGGGATGTTTTATTCTTGGACTTGTTCTGGGCTCTTTTCTGGTGTGATGTAATTGGTGCTATCACATTGTACTCAGCCTTGGTGCCCCCAGGTAAGGCTAAAAGAGTGTTGGCCTGAGACCCCATTTTCCCAGCATCATACTGGTCCTTATGGGTGTCTTCTGCTGTAGCACAGACTTCTTTTGATATTGATGAACATCACACCTCTCTGTGGTCTATTACTGAGCATGTAGAGCAGATAAGAGGTTTGTTTAGAGTATATCTTGAACTCACTACTTGCTATTTCATTCTGTTTGAGTATGGTTACTCTTCTAGGAACAAATGCCAAGATTTTGGATACAAGGGTTTTATTATAGATATTTCCTTGGATGTGATGAGGTGGATAATGTAGGGGTTCTTGATAAGTTCAAACTCCACAATATCCCTGTATTTAGCCGGTCCCTCCTTGAGCTGGGTCTCAACATCATCCCTTTTCATGTCAAGTGGGAGGGCTTCAAAGGACACAAAGAAGATGCTATCCTGGGTTTTTCTGATATGGGTGGTTGTTAATACTGTCTTGAATGTATTTTTTTGGTCTCTGATCTCCACAGTGAAAATCACTTCAGCTGCCTGATCCACATTTTTTTGCAGAGAAAGCCCATTTCAAAGAAGTCTGACTGGGCTTTTCTCTAAGAAGACAGCCTTTGGTTACACCTTGGCTATTTCCTTGGATTTCTCTTGGAATTTAAATGGATCTCCTCCAAAGTTGACCTGATCTCATGGAGAATAGAGGACTTGGAAAGAGCTCTAGTGATGTCCTGAAATCATCTTTCTGAAGTTAAAAATTGCAGCCATCCTTCTGATGGAACAAATGATCCTTTATTGGTAGATTTTGTGGGATTTCCTTTTGGCCCTTGACAGAGCGTTTCTGGCCATGGACTATCTTGTCCCAGGATCTTCTGGTTGTTTGGGGCATAACTTTCTTCTCTTGAAAAAAATCATATAGTAAATGCTGAAGCTTATGTGTTTTATTTCTTTATTGATGCTTAGATTCCAAAAATTGGAGCTAATGTCATAACTGTGCTGTTTTAGAAGAGTTACACGGGGAAAAATATTTAGAAGATAGATAATAATCTTTATTGTGAGATAGTGATTATATAGTTCATGTGAATCAAGGATAACAGGAACATGATTGGTGATCACACAACTGGATGGAAGAAGGGGGTGGCTTGATCCTGGTAATGAGTCAAGCGCCAAAACAAGGTATCCACCATAAGGGATCATCATCTGTTCATGTTGTTGGATTTGGTAATTTGAGTTGACTTCCTAGTCTGGCTTCAAGTGACTGTATAATTGGATTGCAGGTCAAGAACCCGCTTGGTTGGAACCTTGCTGGCGGGTCAAGCCTGTGGTTTCAACACCCCCCCCCACTGAAGGTCGGCCTCCTCTGGGGGCAGGTTGTCAGGGAGGTTGTCAGGAGCCTGGGCGCCGTATTAAACTAGTTGTTGTTCTGTGGCGGGCAGGGTGGTATCTTGTTGCTTCTGGTTTGCTTTGCAGGGTTGTAGGCAATCATGGTGTAGGGTCTTGTCTTGCTTACGTTTTCCAAGCCCTTGCACAAGGTAAGTGTTATTGTTGTTTACCTTCAGAATGATTGCCGGCCCCACTTTCTCAGGCTGTAGCTTGCTCTTGTCAACATTCATGACCCAAACTTTGTCCCCAACTTCATGTCTATTGCAGATGGGGACAAATGTCTTTTGCAGACGTTCATTCTCCTTTGCTGTTTGCTTGCTGTTAGCCTCTAACACTTGAGGGTCTGAGCGCAGAGGGACTTCACTTGAAATTTCCAGTTTAGGTCCTGTCAAGGCTTGAATGATATTTGGCTGTGTGCTGTATAACAGTTCAAACGGGCTTTTTCCAGTGGATCTGTTCACTTGGGTTTGGCACACAAGTAGTGCAGTTGGTAGTTGCTTATACCAGTCTTCAGGTCTCCCAGCAGTGAGTTTGGCTAAGGCTTTCACGAGGCTACCATTAAGCCGCTCTACGCGTCCATTGGCCTGTGGGTGGTATGGTGTTGTTACGGTGTGCTTGACCCCATTTTTGGTGAGGTATATAATGGTGTCTTCAGAGGTCAATTCTTTGCCTCCATTGGTTATCAGGAGTTCTGGCTTTCTGAACTTGCTGATTATCTCCTTGCCAATAAATCATCATATGTCATTGCCAGTGTGTACCTTCACTGCTTGGGCTACTGGCCATCTTGTAGCAAAGTCAATGGCAGTGATGATATATTTCTTGTCCTTGTGTTTTCCTGGCATGGAGCCAACAATGTCAAGAGCCCATACTTTGAAAGGTAATTGTGTGCAGATGGGAAGTACTGCTTTTGGCGGGGGTTTTCTTTTTGGAAAACTTTTTGCATACCTCACATTGGTCTAGAACTTCTTGAACATTGCAGTATAAGGTTGGCCACCAGGCCTTATGTTTAAGGAGCTCATATAGATTTTGGCTCTTGGTGTGTCCAAGGTCTCTGTGATAGCTTAGGATGGTGTCAACTTGCTGATTTGTGGGAATGTAGGGAATGGTTGTGCCGTCAGACATCTTTCTGTGTAGGGTCCCATATACATCAGCAAAGAGGTGTTCATTCTTGATGACTGTTTCCTTGGTTATGTTGGTTGTGCCAGGGGGAAACCAGTGTCCTTTGTTTGTAGTACTAAGAGAGGCCAGTCTGGGTCAAGCCCATTCTCTCCTCTCAAAGTGCAGACATACAGGCGGGACAGGGAGTCTGCCATGGCAAGCTCAGCCCCAGGTTTGTACTGGATGAGCATGTTAAATCTCTCTAATAGCTCCATCCACCAGGCTTGGTGTTGCAACAGATTTAATTGAGTTTTGAAATAGATGAGTGACTTGTGATTGGTTAATGCTGTGAATTTTTCCTGGCATTCCAGATAACAGCGCCATTTGACTAGGCAGTGTACAATAGCCAACAGTTCTTTGTTGTGGATAGGGTATTGACACTCACCATCTGTCAGTTTTTGCAATTCATAAGCTACAGGCAGGAAGTCACTGTCATTATTTCTGATTTGTAGTACTCCCCCAATGGATGCATCTGAGGCATTGGTTTCCATTTGGTACTCCCTGTTGTGTTTGGGGTATTTCAGGATGGGAGCATTTGTGAGAATCTCCTTGATATGTCTAAAACAGAGGTCACGTTGAGGGGTCCACACAAACTTGGACTTGGCGCCTGTTATGGCGGATAAGGGGGCATTCAAAACGCCACAGTCAGGTATGAAGTGTTGTACATAGGCCACCATTCCCAAGAAGGTGCAGAGTTCTAACTTAACCTTGGGTGGTGGCATCTTGCAGATAGCCTGTATCTTTTGACTGTTGGTTTTGATGCTGTCCTTTGAGATAAAGTGTCCCAGGAAGGGTAGTTGCTTGCAGAAGAACTGGCACTTGGAGGGTTTGGCCAACAGTTTGTGTTGTGTCAAGGTGGCAAAGACTGCTTTGAGGTCCTTGTGGTGTTGTTCTACTGAGGGGCTGTAGACAATAATGTTGTCCAAATAGACTAGGGCATGCTTTCCTATATGTGGTGCAAATACTTTATTCATGAAGTTTACAAAGGTAGAAAGGGCATTGTTCATACCAAATTTGAGCACCACACATTTGTAGGAGCTGTATTTAGTGTCAAAGGCTGTTTTGGGGATGTCTTCCTCTTTAATATAAATCTGATTTTAGACTGCAGATAGATCAATCTTGGAGAAGACTGTGGCTTCTCCAAAGGCATCAAAGAGGTTGTCAATCAGTGGCAATGGGTAACAATTCTTAATGGTAACTTTGTTTAGGGTGCAGTAGTCTGTGACCAGACGTAAGGTACCATCCTTCTTAGCCACAAAGAATACAGCAGCCCTAAAGGGAGACTGTGAGAGGCGGATAAGTCCTTTTCCAATGCCTCCTTGAGGTAGGTGTGTAAGGTGTTGTCTTCATTTTGGGTCAGCCTGTAGATAGGTTGTGCCTTGGGTACAGCCCCCTTGAGTTGGATGGAGTGCTGAATATGCTTTTCAGGGGGCAGCCTGGGCAGCGCTTCCTTGAAGATTTCTGGATGGCAAGCCACAATTTTGTGATCCTGAGGTGTGTAGGTATCTTGGTGATCCTTGAAGTGCATGATCTTGTAATGGCAGGAGTCCCAGCCAATTGCCTTCAGATTTTTCTTCTCATTCTGGGTCTCTGTGATACGTACAAAGATGTGGTTGCGTAGCAGTTGGTCCAAAGAGTCAGGGTAGATCTGGTGGTTGACACCTTCACGCTTGATGATCAACACTGAGGTTGCCCAGTCTATGTGGGGTTTGTTCTTCTGTATCCAGTCTAGTCCCAGTAAAATGTTAAACTTGGGAAAGTCAATGATGGGACCTTGAATGGTGGAGTGGAGATTCTCAAGCATGACCGAGAAGGGGGCAGTTTACTTTGTCACAGCAATGTGGTGTTTTTTGGCCAGGACCACATTTTTATCCACAAAGGATTAGTGGTTAGCTTAAACTTATCCACAAAGCTACTGTTGACCAGGGTTTGATCTACGCCTGAATCCAGGAGTGCTGAGCCTGTGTAACTGCAAAAGCAGAAAGGATAGGACATCAGTTTATTGGGATGTCTGGCAATGGTGTATAGTACCAGGTCTTCCAAGGGGACCTGGATCATTGGGCATTGGTCCACGTCCTTGGGGTGGTATTCATTGTTGGGCAAGTCAGGAGTTGTGTGGATAGAGCTTGGCTTGCTTAGTGCTCTCCCTGGGCTTTTCCCTCATCTTGGTTACCCTTTGTGGCAGTGATACAGA
Organism: Entomophthora muscae; assembly: GCA_014839935.2. Taxonomy (NCBI): domain Eukaryota; kingdom Fungi; phylum Entomophthoromycota; class Entomophthoromycetes; order Entomophthorales; family Entomophthoraceae; genus Entomophthora; species Entomophthora muscae. Next base: position 66,277 of record QTSX02005696.1, read on the forward strand.
AATGGGTCCAATTTGACTGGCCATTGTTCCCATTTCCATGTTCATTTGAGCCCATGGGTTTGTGGTTGGCGTTGTTCCCATTGCCTCCAGGAGGTGGTTGAGAGGAGCGCCCACCTGTATGGGAATCCTTGGGTCTTTCTTGTTTCCCAGTTTGTGCCTTATGCAGTGTGTTGTATGTTTGCTCTGCTTTCTCTGCTTCATGGTACAGGCTTTGCAGGTTGGTCACCTGGTCCAGGTTTACACTCCTCATCACATGCAACTTGAGGGCACCATAATACATGAGGTGTGTAGCTGGGGTGTCAAAGGCCATATCAGATGGTGCATAAAGACGGAGTTCCTTGTAGGCGCAGGTGAGTTCCTTCACGGTGCCTGTCTGGGTCAGGTTCTTTACTTGGTGTATGATCATGAGCGCTGTATTTTTAAGCACAAATCTTGCCAGGAAGTCTTGCTTAAAGGTATCTCAGTTCTTTTTGGTGTGCTCTTCATGCCTTTTTTGCACCAGGTGCCAGTGTCATGGGTCAGGTGAATGGAAATTTCTGCAATCCAAAACCGCTGTGGGCATTCCATCTGAGCCAGCTTGCTCTGGGCAGACTGGATCCATGTGACGGTGTTGTTGTTGTTGGCCCCGGCAAAAGGTTCCAAGGCGGTGCTCTGTAGTCTTTGAGCTACGTAGGTGGGCATGGTGGTTTTGTTGGTTGGTCATAGTAGCAAGGAGGGAGCCTGAAAACCCCTTGTGCAGACATGGCGTTGAAGGCAGGTAGCAGGATTACCGTGTTCTGGTACAGAATGAAGCCATTGGGTATGGCGGTACCAGGGGTGTACAGAGTCCAGTCAGGCAGGAGGCCAGACATAATTCTGTTGAGGATTTGTTGGCTGCAGCGTGTGCGGGCAACAGGCGGAATTTTGCAAAATAAGGTAGGATGGAGAGCCTACCTGTGCTACCAATGCTGTAACTGTGCTGTTTTAGCAGAGTTACACAGGGAAAAATATTTAGAAGATAGATAATAATCTTTATTGTGAGATAGTGATTATATAGTTCATGTGAATCAAGGATAACAGGAACATGATTGGTGATCATACGGCTGGATGGAAGAAGGGGGTGGCTTGATCCTGGTAATGAGTCAAGCGCCAAAACAAGGTATCCATCATAAGGGATCATCATCTGTTCATGTTGTTGGATTTGGTAATTTGAGTTGACTTCCTAGTCTGGCTTCAAGTGACTTTATAATCAGATTGCGGGTCACAAACCCGCTTGGTTGGAAACTTGCTGGTGGGTCAAGCCTGCGGTTTTGACACTAAGCTGTGAAAGAAATGTTTCATCATGCCAGAATTTAGGGCAGCACATTCAAATGACTCTTACTTTATCATAAATGCTGTATTTGGGGTATCTTCAGGTTTAACTCATATTTGATGGTATCCTGAAGTTAGATCAATATTGATGAAGAATTAAGACCCCTCATCAATGCATCAAAGAGGCCATCAATCAGAGGCAAGGTATATCTGTTATTAATTATGACTTTTTTAAGGGCTCTATAGTTGATAAAAAGACATAAGCCTCCATGTTTCTTAGCTAAAAATAAGACAGCTGCACTAAAAGAAGATTTGGATGGACTGATTAGTCCTTTTTTCAAAGCTTCATCTGGATGTTCCTTTAATTTAAGGCCTTGCCTAAAATGGAACAGATTGTAAATAAAGGTGTATAAAGCTACTGGATTTAAATTTAAATATATAAAAATGTAGGCACAGTTTTAAATGAAACTTTAAGAGAAACTTCCAAAAGTTTATAATTTGTGAAGTGTGGGGACAAATTTTGGTAGGACATGCCATTTCAAAAACAGCACTTTGATTTACGTCATCTTGAATTTAATTCAAGATGGCGTTTTATGTGTTAGTGATTTTGAATCACAAAAAATTAAAATAAACAATAAAATAGTTAAAATTTACATATACTCTTATAATGCAGCATTTCAAAAGTACGCCATCTCAATTATGTCACTTTGAGTCAGTAATTAAATCTTATTTCACTAATTTTATTTATATATGAAATCACTTAGTATGGGATGTGTTTATGCCATCTTGACTTTACCTCATTTCAAATCACTCTATTTATCTTTAACTAAAATAAGCCTATACCCAAACTAAAATAAAGCCTGTTGTATAGTGCCAGAAGATGTTCTTATAGTATTGATCTAAGACATTTATACTAAGAACAACCTAAAAAGACGCCACTATGATAGTCTTTCTAGTGATTATTATTGCTGGGTAAAAAAACAGTTTTGTTATATGTAATTTATAAATTTATTATACATGGATACGTTGATAAGGGTTCTCTTAATAAAATATTTTAATAGTGACTTTAATATGGAAGGGGGTGATTACACCATTTTGATTTACGTCACTTCAAATTCCACTGAGTTTCATATCACCCAATTGATTTGATGTGCACAATAGATAGGGGAAAATAAGGGGAAATTACATATGATGCCAGGCTATGCTATATCAATTCCCCCACCGCAATTCTTGCTTTCCACTTTTCAAAAGTAAATTTTCACGTAAAAAACCATATTAATAAAGAATGTAAGAAGTTAACTGAAACTTTGCAAATATATATATTTTAGCTTCCTCTAAACAACTGGGTACTTTTTAACTCCAGTTGTATAAGCTAGTTTTTGAGGAATTCAAGTTTTACTCTTTGGCCCAGTTAAGGTAGCTCCACTGGGAATTTGTTAATTTAATATAAAAATGGTCAAAAAACACTATTTTTTGAGCTACAGCACCTCAATTACATCACTTCAAAAACGCCATTTCAAAAGCAAGTTTTTAGTCAAAACTCAAAGTTTTGCCTACTTGTGTTACTAATAAAAAAATTATTTTTACCAAACAAAAAAACTTTAAAATTTTGATAGTATATATTTTAAGACTTTTTTTACAATTCCATGTAAAATAAATTACTACTTTTATATTAAAACATTCTTGTTTTTTTCTTTAAAAACAACCCCCAAATTGCTCATATTTTGATAACAATTTACTTTTAGATGCCTCCCAAGCCTACCACCAAAGCTGCGCCCAAGGCCTCCAAGTCCAAGATCCCTCCTCCCAAGGCTAAGAAGGCCAAGACTACCTCAAAGAAGCAGCCTTCTGAGGGTAAAGCTCCCCCCAAGACACTCATACCTTCCCCTGAACCAGAGGGAAACAGTCCTACCCCTCCCCACTCTCCATTTGTGTACTCCCCCTCAGACCCCCAAGAGAAGTTATTCAACTTCAATTGCTACTCTGATCCTACCTCAGAGCCTGAAGAGGAAGAGGAGCAGGAGCCTGGTGCTCCTTCAGATGACTAAATTGAGCTCTGTAATCTAAATACCATACACAATATATACAATCAAAATGGCATTTTTGCTATTCCCACAACATATCCAGCCAGCTACCCCATCATGACTAAGAAAGGGGGTTCTGGCTTTGTCTACAAGGGTACATCTTCAGCTGTAATGACAAGAAGAAATCCATCTACCAACATCACTTTAAATGTGATTACATTGGGTGCCCAGCAAGGCTTACCACTTATGGGTTCACTAGATTTAAAGGCCTAACTGTCAACCATGACTGTGCCAAGCCTTTTGGCCCACTTTATCAACTTATCTGCTGGTTTCTTTGCCAGGTGATCCCAACCACCAAGGACATAACTGCCACTGAGGTGGTCAATGATGCCCTCCTAAATTTAAATAATACCCAACTTGCCACTGTTAGTGGCGCCTCAAAATTGCAGAGATATCTCACTGATCAGATATATGCTCTGAGCACTGAAGGTGTCAGTGCAGGCTCCATTGACCAATTGATCCTTACCAAGGAACAAAAACTATCTTATCATGAGGAGAGATTCCTTCTTCACAACAACAGCCAACATGTGCCTGAGCGCATTATTTGCTTTGCCACCTCACACAATCTGCACAACCTGTTGAAATGCAAGACCTGGCTTGCAGATGGCACTTTCTCAACCTGCCCAAAGCTCTTCAGCCAGCTTTGGGATATTCATGGGCAGGTTAGTAATCTAGTTCTTCCCCTGGTCTTCTTTTTCCTTCCCAACAAGAAGCAGTAAACATATGTCTGTGCACTCACAATTTTAAAGGCCAAGTTGGATGAAATCCTCCCAACCATTGAAGAGGAGCCCAAGGAAACTAGAGGGCGCAAGAAGAAGGCCCAGTCCCAGGAAGAGGAAGCCACCCCAACCAGGAAGCAGCCAGAAAGCCTTCCTTATCACAAATATCTGGTAGTGGATTTTTAACAGGCTCAGTCAATTGCCTTCATTTGAGACTTCAAAAGCTCCCCTCAGGGATGCTACTTCCACTTCTGGAAGGCACTCTGCTGCCGCCTCCAAAAGTGCTCTGAACTTCATGAGCTGGTCAACTCAGAAGGCACTAAAGAAGCCAAGGACGCTTTTAATTGCTTTGCTGCCCTTGTCCTTGTGAGAAAGGAAGAGACAAATGCCTTTTATGATGCCCTCCTCTGCCATCCTTATATCCTTGCCAACCAGGCAGCCTTTGCTCCATTCATAGAGTATTATGAAACTCAATGGGTTGGAGTGTTTCAAGGAGCACACCGCATCAGAAAGGGCGGTGACTCAATCACCTGGATTTTTTATAAGCAGGTCAAAGACAGGTTAATCAAGACCACCTCTTCCCTTGAAGGGTGGCATAGCCAGTTTGCTACCAGAGTCAGGGTCCAGAAGCCTAAGTTCAACAAAATAATGGTGCATCTCAAGACTCAACAAGCCATCTCTGCCCACCTCTTTAAGACTGGTATGAAGACCAAGGGTGATCCCCCTAAGCAGACTAAGGCTGTAAAGAAATATACAGAAATCAGCAAGGTGGACATTTCCTACTATCCTAAGGATAGAAAGCTTGAGCATCTCCAAGCTATCTCAGTTGCTCTTTCTACCAATGTTTGAGCCATTTTCCAATAAACACCACTCTATCTTCTCTCTTCTTTCCTTTAATTTTATCATTATTTTAGTTTTATTTAGTAATTGGTACTTTTATATGCTTATTTTAAAGTATAGTTTATATTTAAAATAGATGAAAATAGTTGTTTTGGGGATTATTTTAACTTTTGGGCTTTACGCAACTATGTTGCTACTAATTGACCCCATTTTTTATTGCAGATTTGAAATTCTGAGGTTTTTTAAGCCTAGAAATGTTTTTTTAATTTTATTTTTTGAGAATTTTTTGGGTTATTTTTGGAGTTCAAAAAATCTAAAAATTTATAACTTGTTTTTCTTAGTTGTGATGCCGTAAATTGAAATGGTGTTTTTACTATAAAATCAAGATAGCGTAAATCAAGATAGTGTAAATTGAGATGGCGTAAATCAAAGTGCTGTTTTTAAAATGGTGTGTTGTACCCAAAGTTTGTAAAAAAATCCTAAACTTATAATACAAGGCAAAGCATTCACTAAATTTTAAGTGCTTGTACGTGGTATAATGATGTTGGGAAAATCCCCATGAGAATAATAAGTCATCACTTTATACAAATTTTCTTTGAAATTTAAGAGATTTGTAAATGAAGAAGTAGTGCACTGAGTTACCATTTTCATGGTAAAAAAAATTCACTCTAGATTGATACAATTTATCCACATTAATTTTTAAAATAAGAAAAAATTAGATGTTAATAAAAAATAGACCGCAGAAATTCTACAAAGAAGACAAAGTGATCTTGATAAATTGGTAAAAATGAATAATAAAATGTTAAAATGTAGAGTTATAAATTTATTTTTTGAAAATGATTCTTTAAAGATTGAAGTATAACAAAAAGATAAATTTAAGTTTGAAGTCAAAAATTTAAGTAAATTTCAAATATTGAGTTTTTTAAAACAAGAGAAAAACAGGTAATTTTGAAGCTAAATTTTAAGTTTAAATTTAAAATGTTTAAAATTAAGAATTTATAATCTTAAGAAGGGGGAAATTATAATTTTAGCTTAAGCCTACTCTTCCTTGTTAGTTTATTTATATAGAAAAGTAATTTTCAACTGCAATAAGGAGATATAAGAAAAGGAGAGTTTGAGTAAACTTCAAGCAGAAGCAGAGCATCTGCAACAGTTTTGGAATTAAGAGATAATCAGGATGGCTATGTAAAGTTTGAAATGAACTGACGTTTTGCTTTTAGAATCAAGCAAAAATCAAGCGTCGAAATAAGGAAAAGTGATTCAACTCAAAATTACTAACTTAAAAATAAAAATTTAAAATTATTAAAGAAAATTCAATTATCAAAATTTAAATGTCAATATTTAATCTTGGAGCATGACATTTAGGGAAACATCTTATTGTGATATTAACTGATAAATGGGTTGAGCCTTAGGAATACTCCCTTTTGGATCAAATTTGTATTAGATACTCCTGTCAGGTGACAACCCTGGCAGCTTCTCCTGGAATATGAAGGGGGATTCTTGGAAGAATTTCCAGTGTATAGGGTCCTGTTTGTGTGAGACATCCATATTTTTTAAATGGATTATCTTGGAGGTACAGGTATTTCAGTCAATTTGAATAGTGTCCTTTTATTCTTCTGTTTTGGTAATCTTTATGAATATGTGTTCTGTCATGGTGGTGTCAAGGTGTTTAGGATAGACATGATGATTTACTTCCCCTCATTGTATTGTGAGTGTGGTGCTGTCCCAGTTAATGTGAGGTTTTTCTTTCTCATTCAGTCTAGGCCAATTACCAATCATACTTAGGTATTGAAATGATGGGACCACTAAGAGTAGTTTGTGTGTCTTCTATTTGGGCACAGAAAGGTGTTGCTTCTCTGGTGAGTGGTGTGCTCCTGTTGTCTGCCATGATAAATATCTTGATTTTTCTCTTGGTTGTATATAATTTCATGAGGTTGAAAAATTCTTGTCAACAAGGAACTGGTCTGCTCCTGTATTAAATAGTGCTATGCCTTGATATCTAAAAAAACAGAAAGAGTAAATGAGGGGTTTATTTCTGGTTTAGGTGGCAAACATTATAGGATTTCTGAAGGGTAATTGGATCATGGTGATTGAATTCACATCCTGGTCCCTATACAAGTCTTGTAAAGTGGGGGAGGGTGGCTTTCCTAAGCACTCCCCTGAGCTTTTCTTCCTAAGGTAAAGTATCAGAACTCATATGGTTTACTTAAGCTGTACAATTTCTGTCTCAAGGGTGAGGATTATTGGTTTTATTGCTTTGTTTATTAAGGCAAGTAGATTTTCTGGCTTAGGGACTCTCTTTTTCTTTTTGATTTTATGTAAGTTGTCAGATTTTTTTAGCAGCTTGTTTTCTTTCCAGGAACATGTCTTAAAGGTTCTTACATAGGTTTATACCAAACTGATATCTAATGTGTGTTGAAAGACCATTATAAAGGCCCAAATGTGGTCCAGCCTCATCAAAGTTCATGCTGTCAGGGCTTAGTCATAGATGTATTTATATGCCTCAATATATCATTTGATAGTTCCTGTCATGATCACCACATCAGAGCTCTTTATGGAAAATTTTCCAATAAGGCCTTCTTGAACATATCACAATATTTGTTATTATTGGGGTGTTGTTTAAACCAGTTGCTCACAAACTGGAAGGCTGCTTCAGTAACATTAAGAAAATTTCACTTGCCCAGAGTCTTTGGGAGTTGCCAACTTGTGTGAACTTGTTTTGGGTGCTTTGGATCCAGATATTGGCATTTTCTCAGTGTATTCCTGAAAGTGACCCAATTTCTGCTGAGAAGAGATGTTGACATAAAATGTTGGGTATTTCAGGTACGTCCTAGATTAGGCACAGGTTAAGAACTCCTTGGGTGCTGAGAAAGTTGTACTGCTGTCAGGAATAAAGTATGGAAATAAGATTCCATAAGCCATCAGAACTTTAAACCATTGACTACTCCAATAATCTTATCATTTATCCAAGAAGATCTAGAAAGAGACAAGATAATTCATAAGGCAAGGACAGGAGTGAAAAAAAACATAATATTTATTAAAGCATCATAAGGAGAATGATAAATAAGGGTTAAGTGAAAGGTAAAGGTAATTTATACTCATTTATTCTTTAATGAGATAGGCCAAGGATGCTACAAGAGGGACATAGCATTTCAAAGGCATATTGTAATATTTAACAGTGGTTCAAAATAGCACTAATAAATTACTCTTGGTCTCAGCTTTCAGGAATGCCTTTAAACATTGAGATTGGTTCTCTAGCCACAGAGATATAATTTTTTGAGGATCAGCAATTATGTGCAAGAAAACAGATAGTTTAAAAGGTATTTGGACTGCAAAAGCACTCAGAAATGGCACAATTTAATTAAGAAATGTTGTGAATGCCGCCATTCACCATGTTTCAATTTTGCCTTCAATGGGTTATTTCAAGGACAAATCTCTCTCTTGCTTTTGCCCTTTGAAATGAGTCTGGCTCCAAATTGGGAAATTCAATTGTTCAGTTTCCTGATTCTGCGCAACTCACTTGCCCCACTTATGCTGGTGGCAAGTGATCCTACCTTCCTGATAGTGTTTTGTGGTATTGTCAACCACTATATATTCTATTTCTTATTCACCAATAAAAATTAAGTTCTATTCAAAATTTTGTTTTTGTGTCTCCAAGTACTTTGGTGCCTTTCTAGCCACGTCTAGTAGATATTATTCATTCAGAGCCTCAAGGTAACCACATAGTCTTTCCTGCCATTCTAACTGAGATTTAGTACAAATCCAATCCTAAGGTTAGGATTCCCTGTTGTGTATCTGTGCCACGTCTCAGGTCACAACAAAAATGGTGCTCACTACAGGGGCTGTAAGCCCCTTGGTTACCTCCTTCACAACTATGTTTTCAGGTCCTTTGCCTCCACCTATACAAGAGCCAACTTCACCTGAAATTACCAGTTCTCATATTGAGGAAGAAATTGCAGACCCATCTATTGTCTCTACTATGCTGAACCTTGGGAATGGTCCCTGCCTAGTGGCCTACCCTTTGGGTACCCCTGACTTGGAACAAAGCATGGCAGTAGCCCTGGGGTTATCCCGTGATGGGGCCATCCCTTGCCTCCAGCTTCAGTTCAGTTGATCAGAATATTAAAAATTTATTGTGGCTCCACAATTTCCACAGCATCTCCTCTCAGTGGCTGGCTCTGCTAAGCACCTATTGTCATCCTTTGTACAACCTGCCTTAGCCCACCATTAAATGGTGTTAGGGCTCCACATTCAGGAGATTTTGTCCCTACAAGCAGCCATCACAAACCACTGGGATCAATTTGCTGCCTATCAACAATGGATCCACTCCCTGTTTTCCTTGGTGTCAGACAATCAGTGTGACTCTGTCACTTCTCAAACCTGTTTGGTCAATTCCATTGAACAAATGCGCCAGGTCATCCCTGAATACGTCAGGGAGCATCTACATGAGTTTCACCAGTTGAAACAGCCCTGGCAAACCCAAGTAGATTCCACTTTGAACACCTATCTCACTGATTTTGAACAACTTGTACAGCAACTTAATGCATTCAGCGCTTACTCCTTTGAGCAACTGCAACAAGTAGCAGATCTTGCTGCTAAAGACATTTGTGAGCTCAATGAAGAATTTGATCAAGAAAGGGGTGTCACTGCCGCTGCTATTACCAAGCTCCAGACCCAAGTGAATGAATTGTCTACACCTAAGCCAGATGCTCTGTCCTCTCCCCCATCTGAAGATTTGGTGGATAGAGAGCAGAGACTATGAGATGCCATTTGAGAGCTATGAGAGTCTACCCTTAGTGAAGTTCTCCCTACTGAAGCGCCTCAGCCTGATCCTCAGGTGCTTGCTCTGACAACCCAAGTTACTGAGCTACAGCAAGAGCTTTCTGCCCTATGCAAAATGGTGGCAATTGCTGCTAGCCCAGTTGGAGTTATTGATGAAGATGAATGTTTCCCTGGCTTGTCAGGAGTCCCTCAAATTCAATGTGCTAGAGAGTTGGTTGCTCTAGCTAATGAAGTGGACCATTGGAAACAAGACCACTCTGAGCTTGATAAAGACGTACAGTAAATGAGTGAGTTAATCAATTCAGTGAATGACAGGTTTGCTCCTTGCCTCTCAGTGGGGCCTTCCCTTACCTCCCGGCTGGCCAAGCTTTCCTCAGTAGTAACAACACAGGGCCAACGCCTAGATGTTACTGAGCAGCAGACCACTCTAGCTACTAATACAGGTACCTGCACTGCTGAGACCCTGACTACTCTTGATGAAATTGTTTTCCAGCTGTGGGCCAGACAGCCCCCCTCCAAATCTGAAGCAGAATCCTCTCTGCGTATAAACGTGCTCAACAGTAACAATGTTGGCCCAACTCCAGAAACACATTTCAAGCCTATCTTTAAGCAAGTATTTGGCCCCAAAACCTTGACCATTGCAGCTTTTCTAACTATCTATGAAACTGCCATGAGAAGAGCCTCAGATGAGGTTAAGAAGAAACACATTCTAACCTGTCTGCACCTGACTTGCCAAGAGGTAGTAGTACCAGAGCTGCCCAGAATTGAGACCTGGGAAGATATGAAGCAGCTTCTGATTAACAAATTTGGTGGCAACCTTAGTCTGGAAGTGAAGAAGGATGCCTTCATGCACATTGCTTTCAAATCTAAGGAGACTCTAGCTGAATTTACAGATAGATTCTACATGGAAGGACAGCAACTGATAACAAGCAGACAATTGACATCTCATGAAGCTTACATGGCTTTCCCTCAAGCCCTCAAGGTGAACCAGCTTCTGTGCCTTCATGTCAAAGCCCATAAAGACATGCTTTCCTCTATGAAGAGCATAATAACGCTGTTGCAGGATATACACCTTACCCATTCTGGAGAAATTGTGCAGGAGAATTGTGCTGCCTCTAATTCTGGTTTGTCTTCCTGTGGCCAGATAGGTCACCACTCTTGAGTCTGCACAGATTCTCAGGTTGAAGGAGCTGATCCCAAGGAACAGGCAGGAAAAGAATAGTCAACCTAGAAGCAGAGACGCTCTTGGTTGACAATTCTTCCCTGTCTCCCTCAATCTCCCCTCCATTGCTGACTCTGAGCCTGCTGACACTGGGGCTCCTCCCATTCTGCTGTTATTTAACAGCATCTCTAATGATTCTAATATGGATGATTCAGATGTGGAAGATCCTGACACCTATGGGTATTCAGTTCTTGCCGTCCCCGAAACTATTGCAGTCCCTTATAAGCTATGTTCTGGGAAAACTACAACAACTGCCAAGCCTCTGCCTGAAGCCAAGGAGGATGTCTCTTTCCCATACCTCACTCAAGCCAAGAGATCCCCTGTGCTTGACAAGTCTTTCAAGAAAGCTGCTGAGGTTGCTTACACTGTGTTTAGAAATGTCTCAGTCTTGCTTCTTCTCTAGGCAGTCTATAAGGAGTTCCTTGGCCTAAGATGCATGATTGAAAAATGGGACAAAGAGCTTGTAGCAGCCCAAGACATTCTGGCTGTCTTCCCTTCCTTTGGTTGTACTACCACTTGTGTGGAAATATCCATTCAAAAAGTGAAAATCAAGGCTGTCTTGGACAAAGGGTCTCTTTTTAATGTTGTCTCCTTGAAGCCCGTCAAGAAGCTCAAACTTGCCCCCAACCTTAATTATCACCAGTTGTATGACACAGCTGTGCTATCCATGACTCGCTCTATGGGGGCTTATTCTGCTCTTCCCATGTGGTTTGGCAAGCTACTCTTGGCTGCGCCTGCTGTTGTCTTGGAGAATGAGAGTTATGACCTCCTAGTTGGTACTCAATTCCTTAGGAAATACAATGGGATCATCAACTTGAAGGATGGTTACCTCTCCATCCTAGGGTACAAAGTCCCTCTAATCTTTGAAGAGCCTGTTAAAGTCCCAGGGAAGCGCCTCAAGACGTGTGCCTTAGAGTAGCCCACTGGTGTTTTCACCCTAAAATACTGTACACATTCATCTAACATGAAGTGTCCTCCTATGGCTTGCCCTGCATCTGAAGGGATTCCTCTCTTGGCCACTTCCGCTGTAACCATTTCCCCTGGGTCTCAAGCCATTCTAGACTCACAAATATCTTATGAGCTACCTGAGTGTATGTTTCTAGAGTTATACTCTCCTCCCTCTCTAGGACGCAACAAATCTTACCTATGCCCAGGAATCTTGGATGTCTCTCATAAAGACCCTGTTCAATTGCTGGTTGCCAAATTAATTGCTCTCCCCATACAAGTGTCTAGAGGGCAGGTTGTTGGCTATGGAAAGTTGTTGAATGCTCCCAATGTCCTGTTGCTACATCCCTTTGCACGTTTCAGGATTTCAATTTACCTGAAGACAAGCCCCAAATCCTGTCCTTGTTCACTGCTCAAGATTTCCCGTAACTATCCCCGGTACAACAGAAGGAGGTGCTGGATTTTCTAGATCAGTTTTCAGATATCTTTGCTAAAGATAGCACTGATTATGATCTAGCCAAAGGTGTCATTCACCAGATCAATACTGGTGACGCTCCCCCCTTCTGCACTAAACCTTATTGCCACAGTTGCATGGAAGATGCTCAAGTGTTTAAAGAGCTCAAGCAACTATTATATGCTGGGCTATTAGCTCCTTCCCAAAGTCCATGGGCCTTCCCCCTGCTCATACTGAAGAAGAAGTATGGAGGTCATCATATTGTGATGGATTACTGACGCTTGAACTCCTTAACCAAAAAGGATTCCTATCCCCTACCACGCATTGATGATGCTCTTCTCTGCCTTGGCGGCTCCAAGTTCTTCTCTGCTATGGATCTAGCATCTGAGTACTGGCAAGTTGATCTCTCTCCCAAGGATAGACAGAAAAGAGCACTCATCACTTCTGAAGGACTTTTTGGGCCTACATGCATGCTACAAGGGCTCTGCAAAGTCCCTGGCTACTTTCCAACAAGCCATGAACTCCATTCTCTGTAATTTAAAGCTCTCATTGTCCTAGTGTACTTAGACAATATAAAAGTCTTCAGCGCTACCTTTAAAGATCACCTGGCTCACCTCAAGGAAGTGTTCATAAAGATTTGAGAGGATGGCCTTAAGTTGAAACCATCTAAGTGTGCTTTCTTCAAGGAATGCCTTGAATTCTTGGGCCATGAGATAACCCAGACCAGGATTTGCCCAATGACCAAGAAAGTTGAGGCCATTGACAAAATGCTTCTGCCCACCAATATGTGAGAGGTTCAAGTCTTTCTGGGTATGATGGAATACTACAGACAGTTCATCCCCAACTTTGCTGACACTAGTGAGCCTTTTGTCTAACTGTTGCATAACGTCCCTTTAGAATGGACTGCTAGCCAGCAACAAGCCTTTGAGACCCACAATAGAAAAATCAAAGAGGCTCCCATCCTAGTATATCCTGACTACAATAAGGAATTCATCCTATATACTGATGCTAGTGATCTGAATATCAGGGCTATCTTGGCTCAACTAGATGATGAAGGTGTAGATCATCCTGTAGCTTATACTTCTTGTGTTCTCAAAAAGCATGAGAATAATTATAGTGTCACAGGGAAAAATGTCTTGTGGTGTTGCATGCTGTCAAGCAGTTTGGCTATTATGTATATGGCACCCATTTCACAGTGGTCACCAACCATGCCTCACTTAAGTGATTACAACATCTTAAGGAACCAGAAGGACAACAAGCTAGATGGGCTCTCCACCTGCAAGGCTACAACTTTACTGTGCTACACCATCCCAGGATTCAACATCAAAACGCTGATGGATTGTCCAGAATGCCCATCCTTGCACTACACCATGCTGAGACTGACAGGTTGTACAAACTAATTGGATATCCTTCCTCCTGGGAGAACAAGATGGAAGAAGTTTGTATTGCCCTATCCAAACTATCTGAAGACACACTCATTTGTGACAACCAGCTTTTCAAGAAAGTACAAGACTGCTACCTACCTTATGTACGGCCTAGTCTTTGCCTTTTGGTGGTGCTTCAGAATCATAAGGAGACAGGACACAGAGGTGTTACCAAGACTTATGCCTGGCTCCAGAAGAACTATTTCTGGGAAAATATTTTCCTGCTGATCCCAGATGTTATTGCTAGTTGTCATGATTGCCAGCTCCAGCGACCATGAGCTGCCTCACACAAGTTCAAGCTAGTCCCCCCTCAACACGCCTTTCATACTGTCAGCATTGACACTGTAGGGTCTCTCCCCTGCTCTTACTCTGGTTGCCGCTTTATCCTAATTGCTGTTGATCATTTTAGAAAGTGGGTAGAAGCTTGTCCTACTAAGGATATCACTGCCAAGACAACTGCCGCCTTTCTGCTGCAAGATGTATTCTTTTGCCATGGTTGTCCTCAAGTGTTGTTGTCTGACAATGGGACTAACTTCAACGCCAAGTTGATAGCCTCTGTTGTTGAAGCCTTGGGGTATCACCAGTCTTTCTCTGCCCCCTATAATCCTTCTACCAATGTAGTGGTTGAGTGTGCAAACTTGACTCTGGTCTCTATCATGAGGAAACTCACTTATTCTGAAACTGCAAACTGGGATCTATACTTACCTGCTGCTCTCTTTGCTTATTGCCTTAGAAAACATTGTGTCACCAGGTACTCCCCCTTTGCTATGCTGTATGGGCGTGAGGCCACCACTCTGTTGCTCCTGGGGGCTCTCCTCCTCTCCACTAATAAGGCTGTGAACCCAGATGACCATATCAAAGGTTTAGTCAACTGCATCATTGATATACAAGCTACTGCATACACCTCTGTGTACAAGACCAAAATTCTTGAGCTCTCTCCTGACAATGCCGGTGATCTCATTTCTTGAGTTCAACATTGGGGACCACGTTCTTTACTATCAGCATAGAGTAGGAGAACACACTCACAAGTTAGATATGTTGTGGGTTAGACCTCTGGAAGTGATCTTCAAGCAAGGATCAGAGTACACTGTGAAACTCCTCTCTAGTGGTTGACTGTTTGCCCAAGTGCATGCCAAGTTCCTCTGCAAGTACCACCCCCCTAAGGCCAATCTAGAGGGGGCAATGTTGTGAATGCCGCCATTCACTGTGTTTTGCTTTTGCCTTTGATGGGTTATTTTGAGGACAAATCCCTCTCTTTTGCTTTTGCCCTTTGAAATGAGTCTGGCTCTGAATTGAGAAATTCAATTGTTCAGTTTCCTGATTCTGCACAACTCACTTGCCCCACTCATGCTGGTGGTGAGTGATCCTACTGCCCTAGTACTTTTTTGTGGTATTGCCAACCACTATATATTCTATTTCATATTCACTGATAAAATTTAAGTACTATTCACATTTCTGTCTTTGTGTCTTCACATACTTCAGCGCCTCTCTAGCCATGTCTAGCAGATATTATTCAATCAGGACCACAAGGTAATCACATAGCCTTCCCTGCCATTCCAACCAAGACTTAGTACAAATCCAATCCTAAGGTTAGGATTCCCTGTTGTGTATCTGTGCCGCACCTCAGGTCACAACAAGAAAAAATATAAAACATATTTCAAATCAAGTTTGAATATGATAAAATCAAGTAAATTGATATAAAATGTTGTCAGGATTCTGAATCCTGACAACTGCTTGGTGGGTACAAGGATATTGTTGAAGACAGTGTACCATGTGTGAATATCCTGACTTTCTCCATATCTTCCCCAGCTGGTAAAAAGTGCTATATGCTAGGTTCTTTTCTTTGGAGTAATTTTTTTTGACTTGTGTAGGTGTAGATAATATACCTGTGCTATCACTGTCAAGTATATATTTCTGAGAAGTATAATAAATGGAATAAAGGGGAAATTTTAAAAAGAGAATGATACTTTATTTGATATAAACATTGAGGGTTATATAGTATCATGGGAAGCCACATGCTGTGCATGTATGTCATAGTAGTCATGAGACTTGTCTGGGTAGTGTTTCAATTGGGATTTGAACTGGTTGATCACTGTTTAAGATGGACAGTTGATAAGAGTGCCACTTATTAATTATCAGTCAGTAAATCACTTGGTAAATTAATATTCTGAGAGTGAGTAATTGTAGGTGTTGTGATACTATATTTATTCTTTTTGGTTGTGAATGTGCATTTTTAGTTTTATGTATTGATATATTTGATCATTTTCTTCTAAAAGCAAACATTTGGAATATTAAATTTGTATTTTCTGTTATAGATTGTATATATTGATTATAATTTACTGGTAAAACTATTATGAATTAATTGATATGCTTTGATATTTGATTTTTGTTGTTGTTTGTTTCAGTTGTTTTGGGGGTTCATTGTTGGATCAAGTTTCTCATTTTAGTGAGAGAGTTCATTTTATTCTTAAACCCCATAGTAAATATAATAGCTTTATTTTGTGACTAAAAGCAATGTGTTCCAGTGATTAGAATATTCATTGCTGAACCAAATTAATTTGTTCTCAGGTTACATCATTTGTTGTGTGTCTGGAATTTTTACCAAATACTGCACACTTTCTGTAAAGTTAGCTTCTATTTCTATCTAAAAAGATGGAATTTGTTAGGTGACTAGATCTATGCATTCTTAACTGAATAGTATTTATTTATCTCAACAGGTTTGAAAACTACTGCAGCCTGAATGGTTAAATTCATAACAATAGTCTTGAAGATATGGATTTGCATATATAGCATATTTTTGTGCTAGTAAATTAAAAAGGCCATTATATTAATGGATCTATCTACTCTTACTCAATAAAGTGTAAAAAGCAAATAATTATGAAATCAGCTTCAGAATTACTGCATATATATCCCAATAATAAAAATAAGCTAAATTCATATTTTTTATTTACAAATAAAAAACACTGAATTTCAACAATTTATCAAAAAATATTGATGGGTACCAAAAATACCCAGTAATATGATATGTATTATCATGGTAAGAGTTAGAACAATACAAGACATAATTTATTTTAAAGTCCATTTAGAAATCTTTAAGATATAATGCTTTTATTCCAAATCAATTTTTTGAAGGGTCTTTATATACCAAATTTAATGCTTAATGGCAGTATTAAAAGTGATATTTCTTTTTGATAACCATAAAATATGAAATTGAGGAATAGCTTCATAACTCTTATTTATTTCAACTCCAATAGTGTTATTAGTATAAAAAGCAAAAAAGTCACAGGCTAGTTCAACTAGATTAGACAATGTACTTATCATTCTGCCATCCCAAGACTGCTAAAATGCGGAAGGTTTTCACTGCTCTGTTGCCAGCCTCATGCTTTATCCTTCTCTTTAATAACCTAGTTCTAGTACTTTACAGTTAAAGAACTATGTTAACATCTAGCTTCTTGGGACAGAAATCCTAATAATTGCTTCTCAAAATCAACTAAACCCATTCCCTTCAAATGTCCCACCTTAGCTTGTGGTTACAGAGGCTCGCAACGCTTCCGACAACACTTGATCTCGAGAATAATATTTATACCGGAAATTTGAAAATCATCATTCTCTTGTGGTATTCTAGTAGTTAAAAATCACTGACTGACCAATTAGAGAGCGCAAAGATATTGTTTAATTCGATAATCAAGCAAACGATTGGGAATACGGAAGTTGAAGCTAGATTGTTCTGCATTTTGCTTTGGACTAGCAGCTCAAAAGTTTGACGTAAATTAGAATTTTGTGTCAAAAAGTAGTTGTACTTGTAATTTTTTCTGGAATTTTGTGTATTTAAAAATATCTAAGTATTTTTACATAAAATTAATTCATTCCAACAATCCTTACTTACATACATAGCTTAGTTTTATTTCCAGTATCACTCTTTCTTTAAAGCACGTATCTTCTCTATTTATTGCCCTTAGTTCTCTCATACAATTCTATAAATCATCTCTGAAGAGCCATATAATTTGAAATATGTACGTAGCCTTTTCATCTCACCACTTAAATCTCTGATTTTTTGAGTGTCACTATTGCATTTGCTATTTAACAGTATTCTTCACTCCGTAGGATCATTGGTTACGTAACTGCATGCTATTATTTCTATCAAGCTATATTAATCAGTTCTTCTCATGTTCAAAACGTTTTTTTATTTCATTAAGCTACGCATTCTCCATAAGCTGCGTTTGATATTTTCACATAAAAAATTTAGTGCCTGGACAATGTTAAATGCAATACTTCAAATTGAATCTACACATACTTAAGATCTATCTGTATGGTAAGGAGATAATAGATTTATTATAGAATTTGTACGGTATTAATGATAGTACATGTATGAGAGTAATAAGATTTCTCTAGTTATAAATAAATTTTATTTATCAACTAATTTTAAAATTTAGCCAATACAATATCAATACCCAATTTTTTAAATGAGTCTTTGGAGCAATAATATTAGATTTGTAGAGCGAGCAGCAACCGAGTGGGAAGCGTGTGGTGGATTGAATAATATTTGAAACCCTCTAAGAGTAGGATTTTTTATAATAAGGCTCCAGTAATTTTTGTACCAAAATAGTATATTATTTATTAGAGGAATTAAGTTGTTTACAAACATCATAGTGATAACTTTAATACTACGACATCGGCTAAACTAATTTTTAATTTATTAGCTAGTGACCAATATTTTCATCAATCTTTAAGAGTTTTCTTATTTCTAAATTTTTAATTTATTTAATGCTTTTAACTGATTTGAAAAATATAACTATTTTACTTATAAAGATAAAGAAACAACAATATTATGAATCTAGGATAGACATAGTATTTTGAAGTATTTTATATAATATCTACCTATTTTTCATAATTGTGAACTTTAGAATCAACTTAAAATGGAGAATATATCCTGGTATATCATTAAGATATACTAATCAACCTCTTTAGTAAATTTATCCTTTAACTTGTTTAATTTTACATTTCCACTGATCCTCATATCCCGACTAAATACAGCACCCGTTGCTTTGCACGGTAATCATAGCTATTTTCAATGCGTTGATAAACAAAGTTTAAAAAGACCAATCTTGATATATTGTGCCCTAAAATTATCCAGGAATCAGCAGTTTATGAAGAAAACAAAAATCCAGAAACCACAATCGCCCAAATAGGCATAATTGGGAAAATGTTGACTTTAAGGCTTTTTCCTTTAATAGTATTTATGCTTATAAAATAAAAATGGGACATAGCCTCTTTTAAACCACCTAAATAATATAAAAGAGGTGAGTAAATTTTTTAAAGAAACCATAATATTAAAATAAGATAACATTGCTCATATCTGTAGTTAAGCTATACATACTAGAAAACTGGGGTAACTTATAGAAAGATTACAAAGCAACACAATATCAGCAATGAAATTATCTGATAAATTTAACAGAAGTTTTTGCAAATTAACTCTGTAAATTTGTTCAATATCAAGTCATCCTAAAAGCCTTCTGCTTAAAACGATAGATCTATCCTTATAAAAGGTAGAAAATTGTTCCATATCTTCCAAAAAGATCAAATAAAACAAAACTACCTCAGAGATTAAAGTTTTCAAGCTACTGTTTACAAAAAACTCCATGAAAATAGGACATATGGTTGTGTTCCAAGAAAAACCACTGATAATGGGTAATTGTGGTAAACTCAACTCCCTGGTAGTCAGCTACTGTAGATTTAGAGCTTGTGGGCAAATTGTGGGATTGTCAAATCCGACAACCAAATATCCAATCATAAATAGAAGCTACTAGCAATTTCAAAAATTCTTGTTACATCTGGAATCTGAATTGAATATTCAGGAGGTAAGCTAGGACAAAGTAAACCAAATCCAGAAGCTTCACTCTGACTAGAATGAATGAAAAATGATATTTTTTAAAATTTAGATGTGAAAATTAAATAAAATCTAAAATTGTCTAAAGCAGTTTTTAGCAAATTTTACGCGCCCAAAACACTGAAATAGAAATTATGATGCTACATAGAGATAAACAAATATAAATCAATAAACAAAAATAAACTAAAAAATAAATTGAGATGTAAATAAATTAAAATATAATTTTATTTTATTTTTGCTTGTTGCCATAGCTTTTAAAACTACTGTATAAAAGCTATCTCATATCCAACCAGCTTCTGCAAGAGAACACAGCACAACCTGTCAAAGAGGACACCCCAGAGGGTCTAGAAATAAAACAAGTGCCATGAACAGTAGTACTAAGCCCAAGACACAGGCCTCTCATGGTGTTATTGCCAGTCAACAGCCTTTCACATCTCAATACAAGTACAATAGCTCAAATTCACACCAGAAGCCACTCTTAAAGCATGCCACCAAAGATACCAACACTAAGATCATTGAAGACAATGAGGTTTATGCATTTTCACTGTTTACTCAGTTGTCATAGCCTCATACACTGAACCCCAAAGTTGTCAGTGGATGTCCTCAGATATTTAATACTTTTTATGAGCTCATAGTCACAATTGAAGAACCAGTCACACCTATTATGCATTCTACAATTAATAATGATACTGCATGTCAAAAAATGCTTTGTTCTACACCAAAACCTCCATTCTGTGTGTCAACCAAATATTGTGATTGTTGTAGTACCCGCCAAGGATAGGAGCCAGTTGTTGGATAGTGAGCACAAGGCATTTATCAAATGCATCTTAATGAAATGTCTCTCAAGAATACTGTGAACTAATTTGGCGCCACAGTAAAATACATCACTCAGATTAATAGTGTATATGATGAAGCCAGTTGAATTTCTAAAATTTCAAAGTCAAAATGATAGCCAAAATCCATGCAGCCCAAGCAAATCAACACAACTAAGCAGTGAATACCCAGAGATTATCTGTTGGATTCTTTCTCTTTCCAATTAATGTTATTGGCAACATTTAGCATTTTTGTTTTCTAATCACTTTTCTATAAGACCATGGTCAGTTTGTGTAAGACTTCAGACTTTTTCAACAACAGCTGCAGTTGTATCAAAGCCTGTACTCAATCATCATCAACAAATTACTATTTCCCAAGGATACAAAGGGTACAGCATAAATTGAGACAATTTTTTATTGATGAGCCTAAACAGGAGGAGATTGAATTGCTTGGAATAATAGAACTGTGAGGGGTTTTATACCCAATTCTACAAAAAGGAGATGATAGGAGAATTACATTTAAGCAAGATTAACTCATAATTTTGAATCAAAAATATATTATCAAAATTAATATTCTAAAAGCTGGAATCAAGGGCTTTTGGCTGATATTAGTTTGGGCTGAAATGGTTCAGTATTTGCGGAAATATAGACAACCAAAGATGATAAAGGGGAAACAAACAAATGAATAGAAGTCTCAGCATAAGTATCAAAAAATAGGAAATATCAGTTGAGACTTAAATTCTCAGTCCTGACAGTTTGGGCTACTTGTGAAAGATATTGAGTGTTTTCTTGTACAACTGAAACAATGAGAAAAATATTGAGAATTGGCACATTTACACCAAAACCTATCTTTCCTAAAGAATACTATAAATACCCAGTTTTTTACATCAATGATTCCTCACTTTCTTCACCATTCTGGTTGAGGCATGTATAATTTTAGAAGAGATACAAAGACAGTGTACCATATTGTCCCTATGCTAGATCACAGACCTATTCTATGATGGTGTTAATTGGTCCCAACAGACTGGACCAGTATCAGATGGTAAAAAGTGTTCATAGCAGTGTAACCTTCCTTGGTTTTATCCTTAATGTAAAGAAATATCTACATATAAACTACTGTGACACCATTAACTTTATTGCTCTTGATAAAGTGGGTCTGCATAAAGTCAATTTGGTTGAACTTTAGGTTTGGAACCTTTGGGGCAAATTGAGGGATTGTCAAACCCTATGCTCAAATTTCAAATTGAAAATGTGAGCAACTTAGCTGAGTTAAAAATATGATATTTAATAGAATCAACCATTTAATTTGATACTTTTTGATTTATTTAAATTTTCAAATTTTCAAATCTCAAATTACAAATTCTAAATCTCTAATGCAAATAATTCAACATGTATAAAGACTTATCAAGAAAATTCAAGATTCTAGTGTTGAGGACCTGGATGTACAATTATTCTGACAATTGCCAACACAAGTCACATCCAGTCATTGCCTGGTTTGGCAGCAATCCAATGAAAGATTTGACATCCCCAAATTGGTAGCCATCCAATTTCCCATGACTTGCCCAGATATCCAGCTATTCTAATCTGACTCACACCTGACCTCCAATCTTTGATCTGAATTGAGTCCTCACCACATCAAACACAATATATAAGCCTAAAATATTATCCAATAAAACTACTCTTCTTCTCCAAAACTATTTTTCAAGCCTTACCAGAAGTTGTTTCTCATCACTGGTAGCAGCTACAGTTTTCAATCATGTCTATGAAAGAGAAAATGACTTAACAGAACCCACCTATCTTTTTCCATGTCTTGAACCAGGCCACATCTCAAGACACTTGGAAAACTTACTCCTGCACTCACAGTATTGACAAAGATATCTCAAGTGGGTGAACCATATTTGAAGAGCTGGCAATGCCCAAGGCATGTACCAAGACAATTCAATACAGTTGCTCACTACAACCACAAACAAACACACAAACCCCTACCACAGGCAAAACTCCCAACACCAAGTACATTGGTATTGACAAATTATTTGGCTTAAACAAGGAAAATGTCATTAACTGGCTGGACCACTTGGTAGCCAAACTTTGCACCAGCCACATTTATCATGAAAAGTGGGTTCAGAAAGCCAGCAAACGCCTTTACAAGGCTGCAGCTAACTGGTTTGTCATCTGGTTCAGCTCAAAAACTGACAACCAGCTTGACAACTGGGAAGAGTTCAAAGCTGACATCACTCAAAACTTTTGAATCACTGAATACCTCTAAGACATTGCTATACAGCTCAGTGATCTTTCTCAGAAAGACCATCATCACAGCTTACGCCAATGAATTTGAGAAAATATACTGAAAAATTCAAAACTCCACACAAGCTAACAACGTAAACACACAGGCCTTATTCATCAACAGAACAAAGCCCTCAATTGCTGCCCTCATTTGCCCAGAGGCCAACATCTCCATGCCCGCGCTCATTGCAGAAGTCAAGCACACAGAAAAACGCGCAAATATGGAATATGCGGCACGTAACAGTAACCACTCCTCCAACAGCAATGGCAGAGAAAATTCCAATGGCAACAAACGCCAAAACACCAATAATAGTAACAGCAAATCCAATCAAATTAATTGCAATTGCAGCCAGAGCGCAAACTGCTCCTGTCCCAAGAAAGAGGACACCACTAAAGTAAACAATGCTGAAACAGCAGCCTGCCATGAATCTGACCCCACATTACATGACCTCAAAGGTGCCAAAACATATGAACAGGGAAAAGAGGAGGGGGAACAGGCTTAAGTGCCCCTGTATCCCCCTAAACTGACAAGAAAGTGTACCAAGGCACAAACTTTGCTGCTTGCATCCCATGTGTCCCACAATCTTCTATCTTTATGAATGTAAAAATTAAAGATCACTCACAACTTTTTGTCTACCCATACACTTATAAATCACATATGCATAAAATTTCATTTGACTCTGGTGCCTAACACACCATGGAAAGCAAGCTATTTGTAACCAAATACAAAATAATGGTTGTCAAATCCAACTTTGAATATGCCAGAATGGCATATTCAAAAGTTTTACTTGAAGGCAAGACAGTGTTGTAACTGTGCTGTTTTAGCAGAGTTACAATGGGAAAAATATTTAGAAACTAGATAATAATCTTTATTGGGAGATAGGGATTATATAGTTATTGTGAATCAAGGATAACAGGAGCATGATTGTGTTGATCACACAGTTGGATGATGAAGGGGGGTGGCTTGATCCTTATAATGAGTCAAGCGCCAAAACAAGCCACCCACCAAGAGTGATCAGCTTTTGTTCATGTTATTGTATTTGGTAATTCAAGTTGTCTTCCTAACTTGGCTTCAGGTGAATGGATAATTGGGTTGTGGGTCACAAACCTGCTTAATTGGAACCTTGCTGGCGGGTCAAGCCTGCTGTTTTGACACCCCCCCAGCTGAGGGTCAGCCTCCTCTGGGGGCATGTCATTGGGAGCCCAGGCGCCATACTGGACTAACTGTTGTTTGGTGGCAGGTAACACAGTTTCTCGTTGCTTTTGTCTTGCCTTGCAGGGCCTGAGGCAATCATGATGGAAGACTATGTCCTGTTTACATTTTATGAGCCCTTGCACAAGGTAAGTGTTGTTTTGTTTACCTTTAGGATGATGGCAGGGCCAACTTTTTCTGGTTGCAGTTTACCCTTGTTGGTATTCATGACCCAGACTTTGTCACCAACCTTGTGCCTGTCCTTGATGGGGGCAAAGGTCTTTTGTAGACGCTTTTCTTCCTTTTCCAATTGGTTGCTATTGGCCTGTATGACCAGGGGATCTGAGCGGGGGGAAACCTTGTCTGGCATCTCCAGCTTAGGTCCTGATAGTGCCTGGATGATATTGGGTTGTGTTCCATAAACTAGCTCAAAGGGGCTTTTGCCGGTGGATCTGTTCACACAGGTCTGGCATACAAGTAATGCAGTTGGTAGTTGCTTGTACCAGTCCTCAGGTCTCCAGGCGGTGAGCTTGGCCAAGGCTTGCACAAGACTGCCATTCAGCTGCTACACACATCCATTGGCCTGAGGGTGGTAAGGTGTTGTCACTGTGTGCTGGACCCCATTCTTGGTGAGATATACATTAGTATCTTCAGAGGTCAATTCTTTGCCTCTGTTGGTTATCAGGAGTTCTGGCTTTCTGAACTTGCTGATGATTTCCTTTCCTATGAAGTGTTTTACGTTGTTGACAGTATGTATTTTAATGCTTGGGCTACTGGCCAGCATGTGGCAAAGTCTATGGCGGTGATAATGTACTTTTTGTCATTATGCTTTCTGGGCATAGGCCCCACAAAATCCAGGGACCACACTTTAAATGGTAGTTTCGTGCAAATGGGTAGTACTGATTTAGGCAGGGTCTCACTCCTTGCAAACTTTTCACACACTTTGCACTGGTCCAAGACTTCTTGAACGTCTTGATACAAGGTCAGCCACCAGGCCTTGTGTTTTAGGAACTTGGAAAGGTTACAAATCTTTGTGTGGCCCAGGTCTCTGTGGTAGCGTAAAATGGTATTGACTTGCTGGTGTGTGAGAATGTATGGGATGGTTGTCCTGTCAGACATTTTTTGGCATAGGGTTCCATAGACATCGGCAAATAGGTGCTTGTTTTTAATGACAGTTTCTCTTGTGATATCTGTAGTACCAGGGGGGAATCATTTGTCTTTTGTACGTAACACCAGGAGAGGCCAGTCTGGGTCAAGCCCATTATTGCCCCTTGTGGTTCTGACGTATAGTTGTGACAACGCATCAGCCATGGCCAGCTCTGGGCCTGGCTTATACTGTATGAGCATGTTGAACCTTTCCAGGAGCTCCATTCATTGGTCTTGTCTGCGGGATAGGTTTGTCTGGGTCTTGAAGTAGATGAGTGATTTGTGGTCTGTCAAGGCTGTGAACTCTTCTTGTTGCTCTAAGTAGTAATGCCATTTGACTAGGCAGTGCACAATTGCCAATAGTACCTTGTTGTGTATGGGATACCAGCACTTGTTGTCTGTCAACTTGCATGATTCATAGGCCACAGGTAGGAAATCACCATCATTGTTTTGATTTGTAGTACCCCTCCAATGGATGTGTCAGAGGCTTCTGTCTCCATTTGGTATTACCCATTGCATTTTGGGTATTGAAGGATGGGTGCCATTGTGAGTTTTTCTTTAAGACTTCATAAGCAAAGGTCATGTTAGGGGTCCATAAAAATTTGGATTTGGCACCAGTTATGGCAGATAAAGGTGCAGTCAGGACGCTGCAGTCAGGTATGAATTGTTGTACATAGGCAACCATTCCCAGGAAAGTGCGGAGTTCTGACTTGTCTTTGGGCGGTGGCATTTTGCAAATGGCCTGGATTTTCTGACTGTCAGGTTTAATGCTGTCTTTTGAGACAAAGTGTCCCAAGAAGAGTAGTTTTTCATGGAAGAACTGGCACTTGGAGGGCTTGGCTAGCAGCTTATGTTGCGCTAGGGTGGCAAAGACTGCATCCAGATCCTTGTGATGCTGTTCCACTGAGGGGCTGTAGACAATAATGTCGTCCAGGTATACCAGGGCATGTTTGCCAATGTGGGGAGCAAACACCTTAATCATGAAGGTCACAAAGGTTGACAGGGCGTTTTCATACCAAAGTTAAGTACCACACACTTGTACAAACCATATTTATTGCGGAAGTCTGTTTTGGGAATGTCTTCTTCCTTGATACAGATCTGGTTATAGCCTGCAGTCAGATCAATCTTGGAGAAGACTGTAGTGCCACCCAGGGCATCAAAGAGATTTTTGATGAGTGATAATGGGTAACAATTCTTGATGATAACTTCATTTAGGGCTTGGTAGTCTGTGACTAAGCGTAGGGTACCATCCTTCTTTGCTACAAAGAATACAGCAGCACAAAAAGGGGACTGTGAGGGGCAGATAAGTCCTTTCTCCAATGCCTCCTTGAGGTAAGCACGTAGGACGCTGTCCTCATTTGGGGTAAGGAAGTAGATGAGTTGCGCCTTAGGTACAGCTCCTTTGAGTTGGATGTAGTGTTGGATGTGTTTCTCTGGTGGAAACCCGGGTAGAGCCTTCTTGAAGATTTCTGGATGTCAAGCTACAATTTCACAATCCTGAGGCGTGGTGGTGTCCTGGTGATCTTTAAAATGGATAATCTTGTACTGGCAAGGGTCCAAGTTGATTGTCTTGAGGTTTTCCTGTTTGTTCAAGGTCTCTGTGATACGTACAAAGACATGGATGCGCAGGAGTTGGTCTACTGAATTAGGGTAGATTTGGTGGTTGACATCTTCACGTTTGATGGTCAGTACTGAAGTCACCAAGTCTATGCGGGGGTTGTTCTTTTGCAGCCAGTCAAGTCCCAGTACAATGTCTAACTTGGGAAAGTCAATGACAGGGCCTTGAATGGTGGAATGTAGATTCTCTAGCATGACAGAGAAGGGGGCAGTTTCCTGTGTCACGGCAATGTGATGCTCATCAGCTAAAACCACATTCTTAATCTGCAAAGAATTAGTGGCTAACTTGAGCTTATCTACAAAGCTGCTGTTGACCAGGGTTCAATCTGCGCCCAAGTCCAGGAGAGCTGAGTCTGTGTAACTGCAAAAAAAGAAAGAATATAACATCAATTTATTTGGGTGTCTGGCAATGATGTACAGCACTGGGTCTTCTGAGGGTACTTGAATCATTGGGCATTGATCCACGTCCTCAGGCCAGTACTCATTGTTGGGCAAGTTGGGAATAGTCTGGGGAGAGCTTGGCTTGCTTAACGCTCTCCCCGGGCTTTTCCCTTGTCTTGGTTGTCTTGAGTGGCAGTGATACGGAAATGTGTTTGGTTTGATTGACTGTTGTTCCTGTTCCTGTGTTCATTTGAACCTGTGGGTTTGTGGGTGGTACTGCCGTTATTGTTCCCAGGGGGTGGTCTGTTGGAGCGCCCAGTGGGGTGAGAGTCCTTGGGTTGTTCTCTTTTCCCTGTTTGTGCCTTGTGGAGGGCATTGGACGTTTGTTCTGCTTTCTCAGCCTCGCAGTATAGGCTTCGCAAGTTGGTTACTTGATCCAGGTTTACGTGTCTTATTACGTGCAACTTGAGTGCGTTGTAGTACATGAGGTGGGTGGCTGGCATGTCAAAGGCCATATCAGAGGGGGCGCGTAGTCAAAGTTCCTTGTAAGCGCGGGTGAGCTCCTTTACAGTACCAGTCTGGGTCAAGTTCTTCACTTGGCGGATAATCATAAGTGCGGTGTCCTTCAGCACAAATCTTGCCAAGAAGTCCTGCTTGAAGGTGTCCCAATTCTTCTTGGTATGTTCTTCATGCCATTTGTTGCACCAGGTGCCAGCGTTGTGAGTCAATTGAATAGAGATTTCTGCAATCCAGAATCTCTGTGGGCATTCCATCTGAGCTAGCTTGCTTTGAGCAGATTGGATCCATGCTGCAGCGTTATTGTTGTTGGCTCCTGCAAAGGGTTCCAGGGCAGTGCTCCAAAGTCTTTGGGCTATGTAGGCTGGCATGTTACTCTCATCAGTTGGGTAAGGCATAGCGGGGGTAGCCTAGAAGAGCCCTTGTGCAGACATGGTGTTGAAGGCAGAGAGCAGGATCACCGTGTTCTGGTACAGGACAAAGCCATCAGATATTTCCGTACCAGGTATGTATGGGGTCCAGTCTAGTGGGAGGCCAGACATGATTCTATCAAGGATTTGTTGACCACAGCAGGTACGGGCAACAGGCAGAATTTTGGGGGATAAAGTAGGATGAAAAACCTACCTGTGCTACTAATGTTGTAACTGTGCTGTTTTAGCAGATTTACAAGGGGAAAAATATTTAGAAACTAGATAATAATCTAAATTGGGAGATAGGGATTATATATTTATTGTGAATCAAGAATAACAGGAACATGATTGTGTTGATCACACAGTTGGATGATGGAGGGGGGTGGCTTGATCCTTATAATGGGTCAAGCGCTAAAACAAGTCACCCACCAAGAGTGATCAGCTTTTGTTCATGTTATTGTATTTGGTAATTTGAGTTGTCTTCCTAACTTGGCTTCAGGTGAATGGATAATTGGGTTGCAGCTCACAAACCCACTTACTCAGAACCTTGCTGGCGGGTCAAGCCTGCTTTTTTGACAATAACCCCCTTCAGAATTGATCTCCAAGGCATAAAAACGTCCAGTAAAGGACTTGTCATGACTGACGTAAACTATAAAATTATAGCAGGTATGGACTGGTTCACCTGAGTGAACCCCAGTGTATGCTGAAAAAAAGACCATGACCATCAAACACAATGGAGTCAATTTTAATATCCTCAAAGAACCTAACAACCTCATTCTGAGGGACACAGACTTTGTCCAAGTCATAAACCAAGACAACTCAGAAAATCTAACTAAAGACATTACACTTCATATAATGAGGTACATCAAATTTAATAACATAAAAACAGCAAAAATACAATCCCCAGAGCTTTCAGCACTCCTAAATGAGTACACTCACATATTCAAGGAATAGCTAACAGACCTACTCCCCAAATGGAAGGTCAAATATGGCATTGATCTATGAAAGGCAATGTCCAAACTTGCACCCCTTTACAGACTCTCCCCCATGGAGACACAAACCCTCAAAACCCATATTGAGGAAAACCTGGCCAAAGGTTTCACTCACCTATCAGAATCCCTGTGAGGGGCAGTATTTTTCTTTGTAAAGAAAAAAGAAGGCTCACTCCGTCTGGTAACAGACTACAGAGCTCTCAATGCAAGCACAGTAAAAAATAAATATCCTCTTCCATTTATAGAGGATCTATTTGCAAGGCTCTCTGGAGCCAATTTTTTTCCTCCAAATTAGACCTCACCTCAGGTTACAACCAAGTTGAAGTAAAAGAAAAGGACATACCAAAAACTGCGTTCCATACACAATTTAGATCCTTTGAGTGTAGGTTAATGAACTTTGGGATGACCAATACTCCCACAACGTTTATCACTATGATGAACCAAGCACTAATTCATCTTTTAAATACATTATGCTACCTTAACAATATTATCATGTTCTCAAAAACCAAAGAGGAACACCTCACACATGTCCGCAAGACACTCAATCAACTTGCAAAGCACAAGCTCTATGCAAAGCCTAGCAAGTGCCACTTTATTGAAAAGAAACTCTTGTTCTTGAGACACATTGTCTCAGATGACAACATCAAAGCAGACCCAGATAAAATCAAAGCTGTAAATAACATGCAACAACCCATATCTGTGAAACAAGCTAGATGTTTTATTGGGATGATAGCTTACCTAAGAAAGTACATCAAGGACTGTAGAAAACTAACCAAAATCATCAAAGAACTAACCAAAGTAAACACTGAGAAGAAAATCATATGTACTCCAGAGTGTGACAAGAATTCCCAACTACTAAAAAAAGCCCTGATTGAGTAACTAATACTGCAATACCCAAACAATAATAGGTAATACAAGCTAGAGTCAGATGTCAGCAATACTGTCATTAGTACAGTGCTGCACATCCACCATCCAGGGAAGCAAGACTTCCTGCCAGTATGTTATGAGAGTATAAAACTAGCTAAAACTGAGAATAGATACCCTATACATGATAAGGAATTACCAGAAATATATCACAAATGAAAAATAGAGATGTTATCTAGAAGAGCACTTAAACATATGTGTGCTAACTGACCATAAATCCTTAATCTACTTTAAGACTAAGAGCATACTTGCACGTTGGCAAGCCAAATAAATATCCTTGCTTGAACATCTTAACCTGAACATCCAGTACAAAAGGGGAGAGCAGAGCTGATCACAGATGATGCCCTCTATAGGCTGTGCCAACCTAGAGAAGATCACACTGAGCACCTGGATCCAGATTGGCCTAGCCTATACAACACTGAGTATAAGATCAAAGGCAAAGATCCCTCAACTCATCAATTAACTCATGGTAAATTATTAAGAAATTAGAAAAACTTCCATGTGTCTAATGATACAGTATATTGTATCATCAAAGACAAACACATTCCCTAAATTCCCCTTTCACAAAGGGTTGATACCATCATCAGACACCACCGCTTATTGGTACACACTAAAGCCAATAACTTATACCCCAAATTAAAGGAAATAATATGGTGGGCCAACCTAAAAGAAGACATTGTTGATGTAATAAAAGAGTGCACAGTATTTGAAAAATACTCAAGAACTAAAGCATCACAACCTACAGGTAATACAGTACCTGACCCTGAACCATCTAAGCTTTAGGGCTTGGATGTAGTGAGGCCTTTCTCAGATGCCAAAGAAAGACAATACTACCTAATTATAGTCATTGACTTTGCAACACACAGGTCAATTTGATGAGCAACCAAAGACCACAAAGCAGAGACAATCAACTGCTTTATTAAAAAGATAATCACAAACAACTATGAAAACCCAGACTACATCATCACTGATGAAGCCAAAAAATCAGGACATATAGTGAATAAAAATCTGAAAAGAAAGAACATTAAACACTTCACAACATTGCCCTATAGGCCACAGGTCAACAGCAGAGTTGAACACCTAAACTGAAGCCTCATTAGAACAATTAAAAAAGTAATTAATGGAAATCAAAAGACACATGTCAACTATATATGAAACATGCATTACTAGTATCTTGAGTGCAAACCAACCAAGGGAATGGTTACTCACCATTTGAACTAACCTATGGATACAAACCAGAGATATTCATACATAATAACCAACCATATGTGAAAATCCCCCAGGAAAACCTCCCATAGTAGAACAAGCACCAGCACTACAACACATACACCTCAAAGCTAAAGTAGCAGAAACCAAAAGACTCAAAGCACAAAAGATAACCTCTGCATAGAAACCACTCCCAATCAAATCTCCTGTCTGGTTCCTGGCCGGAAACAGAAAGAAGCTGGATTCAGTACACAGAGGACTGGGAAGAGTTGTCAAATACAGACCGGACAGAAACACCTACCTGGTCAAGTTCCAAGGCTCCAAAGACCCCATCATCAAAAAATACCACAGATCCTGCCTTTGCCTCAGCAAAGGAGAACACTTGAATTGGCTAGTACCCACTATCAAACAATTCCAGGAACATCAGGTGGCAGCCGTCAAGACAAAGACCTCTCCTGATGTACCAGAGTAACCCCTTAAGAGAAGGGTGTGTCAAGGAGCTGAATGTACTAGTATTCTGGTTGTTACCAACACACTTAATATCCAGTCATTTCATGGTTTGGTGCCAATCTAATATTCAGTTGGACATGCCAGAAATGGCAAAAAACTAATATCACATGATTGTCCAGGTATCCAGCAACTCAAATCCATTCTGCGCATAACCTCCCTTATCTTTGATCCAACTTAAATCCTGCCACAGTGTAAACTATACAGTAGTTTTAAAAGCTATGGCAACAAGCAAAAATTCTTCAGATTTAAACAAAATGATTTCAGACTTAAACAAAATCCAATTTGCGCGAGTTTCAGGATTCAATTAATTTAAATATCTTTGGTTAATAAATGAACTGTCAAACCAAAAATGAAATTTCACTAACCCATCATACAAAATTATATCAAACATCAAGCGGTGTAGTTCAAACCACAAACAAAATGAACTGACACAACAAGTGAAATGGATGGATGCTGTTCCGGAGTATATTATAATCTAATCAGGATTCATATGAGGCACCAACAGAAGGACTAAAGTGAAACAAAACTTGAGCAATCTAGAAGTGAGATTACACAAGCACAAAACAAAATGAACTCACACAAGATGTGTAGTATGAGCAGCCTAAAATAGAAAAATAACAGTTTAACAGCCAATCAACAGTTATCCAATTTAGGACCAGAGGCATTTTATCCATTTTCATGGCTCCAGATTTGTATGAAAAGGTTTTGAGAACCTTCCAAATATGGACTTGAGATTACAATGAAATAATTCATTAAATTTTAAAATTTCTACTTTTAGTGATTTTATCCTAGGTTTTTTTACAATGGCTTTTACAAGCAATATCTTCAACCGCGCCAGCAGCCAAGCCAGAAGAAGCCAAGCCAGCTGCAATGGAGGTAAGGCTCAGAACGTGGAGGCACTCATTTACACCCAAGCCTTTGAGGCAGGTAACAAGGAAGCTGACCTGTTACTGTCCCCCGACCCATATGGCTTTGACTTGTTTGAGAGTCACTTAGCGTCTAGCTCTGCCCTTGCTCCCACACCCACCCCTGCACAAGCTGCCTGTCAACCAACCAATCAGGATGGTAACCTCAATCCAGAACAACTTTCTGCCACCGCCCAACCTGCCCCCCCTCAGCCAATCAGGCTTCAGCTCCCACCACCCAGCGCCCCAAACACAGAATAATCACTGCCCAAATTCTTCAGGAAATTGTGGCACTAAACCTACAGGGTCTGTCATGGGACCAGATTGCCGCCCAGCGCCCCAAACACAGAATAATCACTGCCCAAATTCTTCAGGAAATTGTGGCACTAAACCAACAGGGTCTGTCATGGAACCAGATTGCCGCCCAGTTGCAATTTACCTGAGCCACCATAATGTGGGAGTTCAACAACCTAATGAATAAGGGAAATCTGATTGGGACAACCAAGAAGCCAAAGAAGGCCACAGAGTCCCAGATAACCGAGGCCTACCCAATAATGCTTGACCTCCTCAAGCAGAACCCCAAGCTTTCCTTGACCCAGGTCCAGAAGCAACTTGCACACCATGGCATTTGGGTGTCTGAGCGCATGGTGCAGCTCTGGATGCACGGAAAGGTGGCTTCCATATGGGTTCTTACCAATTTTGCCGGCAACCAATGGGATGGCACTGAGGATTCCCCATATGACACCACAATTGAATCAACCCTGGTCAGATGCTTGACAAGTCTAACAGATGACATCATTTTGTCTTGTACTACAAGTTATCAATTGCATTTGACAATTTTGGTGAGCAAGGAAAAGCTGCCACCAAGAATGGAAGAAAGAAGGTCAAGAAGGGTACTTTCATGGGTGCATTTCTGGCTGTTTCAGCCAAGGGTTTTTTCTACTATCAGACAAACCCTGATTTCATTGATGGGTACTCATACAGCCACATCCTTGGTGGATTACTTGACTCCTGGGATGGCTTGAATTCCAATCACAGGGTTTTCTTGAGCCACCAGATGGAGGGTAGCTCCGACGCCCTTGAGGCCATCCAGGGACGCAGGCACCAGGCCTCAGTCTATCCCACTGGCCATGCAGACGTCCATCTGGCTGATGTTGTCTTCTTCAAAATTGGAGATACACTACAGGAGCGCCGCCCTCAGGCTTTCAACGACCTCTATCTTGGGGTCCTTGATCACAATTTTCTCTTTGGTCACCAAATGGTGGCTGACTTGTTTGCGCAAATTGTTTTCCATGTGAACATAGGCAACCAATCACGCAAGGATAAGTGCCTCCCACCCTGTGCCACAGCCACCTACCAGCCCATCCAGCCAATGACTGATGAGGAGTACAATGAGTGGTATATGGCAGCCATCACACACAATCCTCCTGCCTCCACCCCCGCACCAACACCCCTCGCCCGCAAACCCAACCCATCCAATCCCAGACCCCCCAGTCCAGCACCGCCTCTATGTCTTCCTTCCCACGCCATTCTGCCTACTAGGCATCACTCTTCCCTGCCTCAATAAACCCCTAGTCCCAGAAAATTTCTATTTATATTATCTTTATTTTGAATTTCAATTGTTTGTGTTCTCTTTGTTTATAGTTGGGTTTATTCTTTATGTTCAGCTTATTTCTATAAAATCATATATTTACTATGTCATATATCTAGATCCTGAACACAGTTATTTTTAGCACCCAAACATAGCCCCTTGTGAAAATATTAACAACAATTTGGTGATCAATTAAATTTGAATTAGAAAATTATAGTGTTAACTGTTTTTAGATAAAGTTGTTACTGATCCAAATTCAAAACCTTAATGATAAACTTTAAGCCAATCAGGAGCCAAGTGATAAAGTGATTGTTGTGACAAAAGAGTCATTCAATAATTTTTTGATGCATGTGCGCTAATTAATATGATTGGCTGTATGTTTTGCCATTGTACACCATTATTGCTGTGGCAAGTTGTTGATGGACTAGTGCCCAATCAGCTGCTAGGTTAGCACTAGTCCACCAACAACTTGCCACAGCGGCAATGGCGTACAATGGCAAAACATCCAGCCAATCATATTAATTAGCGCACATGCATCAAAGAATTATTGAATGACCCTTTATGTCATAACAATCACTTTATCACTTGGCTCCTGATTGGCTTAAAGTTTATCATTAAGGTTTTGAATTTGGATCAGTAACAACTTTATCTAAAAACAGTAACACTATAATTTTCTAATTCAAATTTAATTGATCACCAAATTGTTGTTAATATTTTCACAAGGGGCTATGTCAAGCGCCAAAAATAATATGGTAATCAAGGAAAGAATGCCAACACAAAGCAAACGACACATATTGAGATGAGCATAAAACATATACACAATGGGTAAAAATATGGGATAATGTAGTAGATGGGAAAGCAAAAAGGAATAAACAAAGAGGCAACAGTATCAAAAATAATACAGAATTTATTGGGGCAAAAGCTATAAAAAAATATGGAAAGGTTAGTAAAAAAATCAAATGAGAGAAATCAAAAAGCTTCTAAAGGACCTCAACTTGGCAATTGCCAAAATCAAAGACATTTTCCGCAAGGTCAAAGCAAAGGTGAAGTCTGCCGTCCTCACTGGGGACAAAATTGATAAGGTGTCTGCAAAGGCACTAATGTCAAAAATGCCTGACACCCCAGAAATAATAATCAAGCGCTTACTTAATATTCAAAAAACGGTGGTCAAGGGGCTCCAGTTCAAGGCTTACAATCTTTCTGCGCCGTCCGTCTGGGTTGATGACCCAGAGATGTATGCCCACCTCAAACCCACCAAGCGTGCCAGGGCAGAGGATACCAAATTGCCAGTGCAATTGATTGCACCAAAAATGACCAAGCTGGCTGAAGCCGCCGGCAAAGAAGAAACACAAGAAGGTAACCTAAAAAATAAAATTAATAAATTTTCAAAATACTTACATTTTTTCTTAGAAAACGTAGACAATGAACTCCGCCGGGTCCTGGTCCCTTTTGTCCCCGCCACCTTTTATGCTAATTATGCCACTCACGTGGCCAAGCAATTGTATATGTCCCCCCCTGTTGTGCAGGAGCTTGAAGACAGAATTCACGGGTCCTTCCCAATGACAAGATACGCGCTAGCCGGGCTGACACATTCTGAGGGGGCATCTGAGTGGGCAGTTACTGCCTACAAGGATGCCCACCTGGACCCGGTTAACCTTGGTGGATTTTACTGTGTAAACTCCATTGAGCTTGTTTGGGACGTCCTGGCAACGCTCCCATTCAAGAATATACCAGGGATGGGCCGGGCCCATGCGGCTGCTTGCTTCTGCTTCCCGGTGGAATACACCCTATCTTATCTTCTGGACAACTTTGGGCACGCGGTGTCAAAATTGGCTGTTGCAGACGCAACAGCCGTAAAGAAGACCAAGATCCTCCTGGCAGACTTTGGGTTGGCCTGGAGTGCCAACAAGACGGGGGTCCCAGCAGCTATGGAGCTCATGTTTGCCAAGACAAAGCACAAGAAGAAGATTGGCGCGCTCTATAATAAATTGTGTGAGTTTACAGAAGCCTTTGCTGGACAAAGGCTTCATATGGTTGTTTACATGGGGTTCTTATTCTTCTTTGGGATGGGCGCGTCTGTTGAGGACCTGGACAGGGTCCTTCTGGGGATTGACAAGGCCCGGCTTGCACTCAACGGGAAGAAGGTCCCCCAGGATATAACTCAGTTGATCATGTGATCCAGGACGCCCTGGTCCTGGCAGGCATCTTTGGGTTTGCAGCCCTGCCTGAAAAGCTGCTGCTTCACTCCCACCTGACCCTACTGCCTTCCACCAGCAGGAGGGAGTATTTCAATACGTGTGTATCCACCGTTCACAGTGTGGCGGTGGAGGTTGTGCGCCACCTCCATTGTAGGGTGGGTACATACCGCCAAACTCACTACAGGCGTTTGTAATAAATTCTCTCCTCTAATAAACATCTTTATACTCTACAATATTTTTATTATAATTAATTTTTCAAATAATATTTTAGCAAACAAGATTTTCAAAATATATTGTGGAAATGGGTTTCATAAAAGTATAAAATTATACATTAATAAAATAAATTCTAACTTGTACATTTTACGTTTAATTTTTTTAAAACTATTTTTACATTTATTTGACCAAAGTGATTTGAATATTTTTGTGTAATTCAGTACTGAGCGTTTGGGATTACCTCAGATGGCATAATAAAATAATATAAAATAAAATAAATAAATTACTTACATCTATTGATGGATCTTCTGAATGTGATTTTGGGTGTGGAAACATCTAAATATAAAATGATAATTAATAAATCTTGAATAGTAAATTAGAGAATATAAAAAAAGTTGGACACACTAAGCCTTTAATTGATTGGCTGTTTGGCTAGGCACACGGGGATGAACAAATCAGCGTGGCCATAGAATTTGGCCATGGTCTCAGCTGGGAGGGTATGGATCCTGGCCTGCAGCAAATCAAACAGGTCCTCAGTCCCAGTTGGGGTTCCTTGCTTGACAACTTGCTTGAGCCACCCAAAGACTTCCTCAGTGGGATTTAGGAAGGGCAAATAGGCAGGGAGAAAGAGAAGGCACATATTTGCTGTGGCCAATTGCTGGGGGCCCACTGCAATGCTGGTGTCAATCTTTGGGAATTCCTAAAGAATGTCAGCCACCTTGTGGAGACCAACATTGTCCAACATAATCACATTGGTGAAGCCCGGGCTTGTGCGCCTCAGGTGCTCCTGGACCAATCAGAGGAATGACAAGAAGGTACAGCTGTTGTGATAACCCAATATCATTTGATAAAAATCAACCCCCTTTGGACCAAGGAGAGCCACCATTGAGTATGCTGTGGCGTGGACTGCAACACACCAAGCCATCCCGTCATTGGAGCCTCTGGGGACATACCCATACTCATTGCACATCAACAAGGCAAATGCTGATTTGTCAGTATAATAGAATTTCACTGTCCTCTTGGCTTTGAGGGCAGTGTACGCCTCTGCGTAATTTTTCCGGACGTCAATGTTGGCTGGGCTGTTTCTGTTGTAGGGGGATACCCCAAGCTTTTTCTAAGAAAATCACATTCCCTTCACCAGATGGTAGTAAAAAGAAATTGAGGCCTTGATCCCAAAAGCAGACTTGACCATGGCCTGTATATTTGCCAGTTCAAGATGGCAGTCCCAGGTGATCCACTGGCAGATTGCCCATTTGTGCTCCTTGGTGAGCATGGTTGACATGCACAAGGATTTCTCTGCGGCAAGGACACAACCAGTATTAATAAATTTATGGAAGGTCTTGCTGGCATATTTGGGATCCACTCCAACAATGGCCGCGGCCACCTTGTAGTCACCCAATTCCCACATCAGCTTAAGCAGGATGATGCATTTGATGTTGGGGATGCGCTTCTGGGTGGGCTTTTTGGCAGTAGGGGTCAACTCATTGGGATTGGGCACAACACAGGGCATGGGCACCTTGGTGTAAAATGCAGCAACTTTCTTTAGCACCAGCTGTCCCTCATTGGTTTTGTAGAACTGGGGCTCCTTGTCATCCTCCTGATTGCCATCACTGATGTAGGGCTCATAGCTAGTATCAAGTACAGGCTTCACCTTCTCCAGCATGGCTGACAGGACTGACTCTTGCCGGTACACAATGTCAAACACATACAAAGTAAGTTCTACCTCCTTTTTTCTAACCATTTTGGTAGTGGTGACCTTGGTTGGCTTCTGGGTCAGCTTTGGGACCCGAGGGTTTATGCTCTGCACCCTAGCAGCTTGTTCTCCTTGAACCAGCTGTGTCAGTGCAGCGTCACTATGGAACTCTCCTCTCCTGCCTCCCTCCTGAGTAGGCACTTGTGTTGTACTAAGTCTATTCTTTGACCTGTGGGGGCAACCACAACTGCGGTGCACAACGGGTGCATTGATACTCTGTTGTTGTGTTCCTTTCATTTTGAGAATTTAATAAAATATTAAATAAAATTCAATTAAGTTACTCCCTAATTTTAATTTTTGCTTTTATCTGTTTATGGATATTCAATTATTATTTTTCCCCACCCGATATCCCAATTATAGATTTTTTATTTCTTAGTTGTTTTTGGTTTTACAACGCCCATTTTAGAATACTCAAAAAAATCCACTCATTTTTCTAGATTTTATTGCCAAATTCAAACACCCAACACAACATTTTTAAAATTTATGTTTCAGATCTTGTGTCTTATTTTAGATACCTTGGT
The DNA here is from genome assembly GCA_014839935.2 of Entomophthora muscae. Classification (NCBI taxonomy): domain Eukaryota; kingdom Fungi; phylum Entomophthoromycota; class Entomophthoromycetes; order Entomophthorales; family Entomophthoraceae; genus Entomophthora; species Entomophthora muscae. Next base: position 105,094 of record QTSX02005696.1, read on the forward strand.
ATCATTCATGATTACAATCCATTGCACACATTACGTGAGTGATTTTGTTTACATTGTGAGTTGCTATTGTGTTTTGTTTTTGGATTGAGTTTTGACACACCTTGCTTGGGTGTATTTTGTCACCAATTCACATAGTAAACATATGTACACCAAAAGTCAACTCACACCATTTTGTTTGTGAATCAATGTATTTTGGATTATATTTTGAATGATTTTGCTTTGTGTATGAGCCTTTTGTTGCTGTGTTGACCCATTTTGCCCATTAACGCCAATAAACCCTGTTAAAAGAGTGTATATTTTAACCTGAGAGTTGGATTTTGTTTAAATCTGAAGAATTTTTGCTTGTTGCCATAGATTTTAAAACTACTGTATAAGTCTAAAGTATTATCCAATAAAAATACTTCTCTTCTTTTTAAATCTATATTTGAAGCTTCCCAAAAAGTTGCTACTCATCACAACCAATGATATGAGCGGATATGAGTGCATTTCTTGAGGCAGGAAGATCTTGACAAATTTTTAATGGACATAATCAAAAGGAAAACCAAACCAACTAAAATCAGGAATATGCTTTGGATGCAATTACCACTGCTCCCGTCTGCTCTTGCACATGATATTTAACCAGAGGTGTCTCTTGGGTGGGTTAGGTGGGAGCATCTTCAGAATAATTCCAAAATATTAAATCAAGGGCTTTTCTTGGGCTTTTTCAGTAATATTTTGGATAAATATTCAGACATAATTTGGTAGAAATTCCAAAGCATTTGGCAGGATTTAGAGTAGAGGACTAAGAGAGAGGCGTAACTTTACATATTCCACCATTGTTGGTAATAAGCATACAATGATCAAGATCATCATAATTACAAGCCTTTGTCAGAGAATGGGTGTTAGGATCATAATAGAAGATGGTCCTGACATTACTGGGTTCTCCCTCTTTGCCATGCTATACAGAAGAGAGGCTACCACTCATTCTCTCTTAGGGATGCAGCTCTCTACCTCTGATGCTACCTCTAATCCTGAAGAGCACATCAAAGGTCTAGTCAATTGCATAAAAGACATCCAAGCTTTTTCATATGCTTCTGACTATGAGATAAAGGCTCTGGAGTTGACACCAAGAAACTCTGGCTGCGCTACTCTTCCAGAATTCCAAGTTGAAGACCTGGTCCTCTACTATTAACATTGAGTAGGAGGAAGATCTCACAAGTTAGACACCCTGTAGATTGGCCCTCTAGAATCGACCTTCAAACGGGGTACCAAGTACACTGTCAAACTGTTGTCCACAGGATGTCTCTTTGCCAAAGTTTACGTCAAGTTTCTCTGCAAGTATACCCCCAAAGGCCAATAAAGAAGGGGGCAATGATGTGAATCCTGATATTCATGCATTATCAATTTTGCCTTTGATGGGATCCCATTTTGAGTGCAAAATCCTTCAGTTCCCTTTCTCAACTCAAAATGGATTTCACTCCAAATATGGTGAAGGACTCGTTTACATTCTGACTGGTGACATGAGTAATCCTTGATCCACTTATGAGAGTGGCCAGTGATTTATTTGCCCTTCTACTGTTTTGTGGTAAACAATTTCCACATAAGAATCATTTAGATTCAACCAATAAAATTAAGTTCTATTTACACTCTTTCTTTGCTTTTATTCTTGTACTTTGACGCCATCTCCTGAGTCTATAGGAGATTTCCGATAATTATCATTCTCAGGGCCTTAAAGAAAATTCCTTATTCATCCCTGAAGACTAACCTCTGGATTAGTACAAACTTAATCCTACTGTTAGGATTTCCTGTCGTGTCCCTTGGCCACACCCAAGTACACAACAACTTGCACTGGATGCAACCTTGCAATATTAAGTGAATATACTGTAGGAACATGCTTGACTGTTTTGTTGTTAACAGCTCTGAATGTGGTCAAGCTTTGAGCTTTTATGATTAGATTTGGGGCATTGGTATTAAGAATCTAGGATCTTCTAGTATAAACAGTCTAGCTCTGAATAGGTGTTGCCCAGCCCTCTTCTTCATTAGACATGCTGTTGGTTGCTTTGGAATTCAAACATAAAGGGACTCTGTTGATAGACCCTTTGGGCGCCTATAGCCCTATTGCATGTGCTGGCTGCACTTGCCTGTTGTTTGGATTGTGTAATATTTTCCATTTGTTGTAACTGTGCTGTTTTAGCAGAGTTACAAGGGGAAAAATATTTAGAAACTAGATAATGTTCTTTATTGAGGGATAAGTATTATATAGTCATCATGAGTTGTGGATAGAAGGAACATGATAGCGTTGATCACACTGTGGGATGTTGAAGGGGGTGGCTTGATCCTTGTAATAGGTCAAGCGCCAAAACAAGTTACCCACTGGGGAGGATCAGCTTCTGTTTATGTTATTATATTTGGAAATCCAAGTTGACTTCCTAACTTGGCTTCAGGTAGCTAGATAATTGGATCACAGGTCACAAAGCCGCTTACTCAGAACCTTGCTGGTGGGTCAAGCCTACTGTTTTGACACATTAAATCAAATAAAAGTTACTATTATTTTTTAATAGATTGTATTTTGAACTTTCTATACTATTTTAGATATCAGGTTTTCCACTTATGTTATCATTGTAAGGGCCGCAAAACTCAAAATCACTAACTCAGGAATCAAACCCGCAATCTTTGCTGGAAAGCAAAAACATGGAAGACCGCGCAAACCCGCTGGGGGATTTGAACCGCCCACAAACCACCAGGGTGGGTGCAAGCCGACTCTCAAAAGAGAGATCAGCTTTAATACTCTTTCCACAACGGAAACAGTTCAAATTACCAGGGCCAGTTTGCAAACTGGCCCAGGGGAGCTAGCAGCCCCCAACAGTAGCAGAGCCACCAGCTTCAATGCTAAAAATGAGCTGGGTGGCTCCCATCAATTAATTAATGATTATTGCTGGGTTATTCAGCAGATCCAGTATCAACTTTATCTGTTGAATAACTTGGAAATTAAATCTGTTACTACCCCAATTAAAGCAGCCAGTCCCACAAAATTAGAGTTCCTGTTCCAGTCCCATCTTTCAGTCCTGACCCACATGCCACCCTGCAGCCAACCCACAAGTTCAATGCCACTTCACTCACTGATGCAATGAAGCATCATCTGATGAAAGATGTTCCAGTTTCCCCTTCCAATCAAACAAACCCTGTTAAAGAAGATCCCTAAGCCTTTGAAACCCTCACAATGCCTGCAACTGCCAACTGTTTCATTGGGTCAAGATCTGATGAGCAGCCACTCAGCCAGGAATTTGCACCAGATAACAATTCCCCTACCCAAGAGCAAGTCCAAACTGCCAAAAAATCCCAGCCCCAAATGATTAAGCAGAATATAATTAGCTGCCAATCAACTTCCAGCAATCTGACCAATCTCCAGATGAAACCAGATAAGCCAAACCCAGACCCCAGAGCTTTCATCAGACATGAATTAAGCAACCAATCCCCTAAACCAAGTCCAGAGAACTTCTCATCTACCCAGTCCAAAATTCTTGGGACCACATTCCTTGTTCTCAAGAATTCCTCCCCCTTTCCAAAGTACCTGTGACCAAAGGTTGGGCTACTGGAGCCCACCAAGGAGCTGCCAGTAGTTGCTTCTAAGGAAGACCAGACAAATGGTATAAAAACCATTTCCCTCAAATTAAGACAGACACAGATAACGTTAAATAAAGTGTATGGTCCATAGAGTAGTCTTTGCCTTTATACCCCACATTCTTTTATCACCTTGGACAATCCCTTACCAACCAACTCAGTCACCAGCGTCACCAATAGTAGAAACAGTAAAACCCATAGCCATGGACTACCAACCAGGGCCTAGCCCTGGATGGACCAGCAGCTTCAGCCCTCCCACTCCTCCATCAACCCCACAACCATCTGCTGAAGTCACTCCTTATGACCACAGCAGATATGGGATGGTCATTCTGACCATCCTTAGTCTTGCCAAGGTTGTAGTATCTCACCTAGGTGCTTATTGTCCACTCACAGCTGGAATGCTGTACCTATCCCGCTCCTTGCCCTTCTTGTATTGGGCCTTGGTGTCACAATATCCCAATGGGTGGACTCCTTCTCAGCCTCCTTGGTTTTATGCTACACCCAGCCATGACAATCATGTTACATGTTTATGTATATACTGTTTCTATATTTGACTTGATTGGCCCCATTATTGCTACTTTTATCACTTTTAAGGGGTTCATTTAAGTTTTTGAAATTTTATACCCAAAGAAGATATTAAGAATATTTTCATTCAATATTTCTTCATGTTGCATTAATTTATTTAAATAGCATAGCACTGAGATAGGTTTGACTATGCTTTGTTTATGATTTGGTTTTTTGCATTGTGAATTTAGGTTGCTATTGCTCTTATTTTCATACATGGGTTTTGTATTATAGTGTGCAAATTTTGTGCACCCTGCTCAGAACCTAGTAGTTGTAATAGAAAATTGGATGTTCATGAGTTGATATTCACCATCTTGATATCATGATCTTACTGTGTGACTTTGGTGCGCTAAGTGCTGTATATGAATGTTGTGTATTTGATTTGGTTATCCATTAAAGCCTGAGTTTCTGTTAATATGGATCAAATCATGTGTTTAACATTATATTTTGTTTTTTGTGCAACTTCAGTTTGCTCTAATCTGACTTTGATTTGTCTATCTCAACAGCTTTAAAAAGTACAGTATAATTAAAATCATAAATCAGAGATAGTATGATCTAGGTATCTGCTTTTGGTTTAAAATAGGAGGGAATGTAATAAAAATCAATGTCTAAATCAAAAAGGCTAATTTAAAACTAATTTTTACATAAAAGCCTTTAAATGATCAATCAAAAGGGGTGAATTCTAATTTGATCACCATGTACAGTAGTTTTAAAAGCTATGACAACAAGCAGAAATACTTCAGATTTAAACAAAAATAACTCAGATGTAACCAAAATTAAAAATAAACAAATTTATATTAATTTACAATAGATTTGCTTATTTCAATTTTATTTACATCTGAGTTATTTTTGTTTAAATCTGAAGTATTTTTGCTTGTCACCATAACTTTTAAAACTACTGTATGTGCTGCAATCAAGTTGTATAACCCAGTTGCCAATGTATCTCAATAACCAGGGGTGCTATTTGAATCACCCCATAGCAGTTCTAATGTTATGACCTCACTTGAGCTGTAATTATAGCAGAATCTCATATTTCTATATAAAGTGCAAACCCAATTTACATTGAAGATCCTGAAATCTTTACCCAGAGTATTGCTGATCCCTACCATGATCAATGCCACATGTGTCACCTCCTTGGTATCACAATGGCCCTTCCACATGGTACAAAAATCCTCACTCTTCTCAATAAAGATGATCTTATTCCAAATCCCTTTTCTCTCCTCCCTTGGACTATTGTCTTCCCCAACTTCTTAATTACTGAGCTATAAATAGTTCAGTTGCAACAGTGTTGATGTTTATAGGTGCCCTTTCAGCGCAGGGACGTGGCTTACATGCATTGCTCCATACTGAAGTTTAGTTTACATGGAAATTACATGTTTCAAGATGTGAAAGGTGCAATTTCAGTATAAAAAACAAGAAATTTGATCTACAGGGCGCATATTGCTTCTTTATTGTATCTAACCAGGCCTTTTGCCTGTTAAACACAACACCTAAGAGTATACAGCATTGCTGCCTTATTAAGGTACAGAAATGACTCTAGGATTTTTTTAAAGCTATCCTTTATGAAACTCCTCTAGATCTATGTTTGATGCAAAGGCTCAGTTCCAGAGCTTGAAGTTGTCTAACGATGTGGCTTGAAATTAAAGGCCAAAAACTTGAATCAAAGCAGTTAAGAGATATGAAATGTAAATGGTTACCAAAATCAGATAACAGGCCAAGAAGCTGAATATTTCAGTCATCATTAACTTTTTACTTGTAAAGGAAAAAGCTCTGAACAGCCTTATTGATTTGACATAGCCGCTTCAAAGTATGCTTGTTCTAATTCAAGCCCAATAGGAGGCCCAAAAAAGCTCAAGAAAGCAGGAATAAAGTCCGAAAGCTTTGGACAGCGCGCTCGCTCTAGAGAGTTGGAACATCCAGTACATTCCAAGCCGAACACCAAGGAAAGGAGTGATGCAGAGTTGCACGGATGGAGATAGTAGTAAGGAACGCCAAGATTGGGATGGTCCTTATTTGATTGCAATTAAAAAGTGGGCAATCGACTTACATTCTGAGAAATACTGCCGCCGAAGGGGGTTTCTTTTATACTCGCCAGATGCTCGGGAGTCACAGAACTCAGTTGAGAAAAAACATAATAGGTTTCTTCAAGAGCTAATGTCAACCCATCTAAGACAGTCAGCATTTAATGAGGCAGCTGAGATGATACCCGGCCAGTAAGCTATGAAATAAAGAACTGGCATTTGATAAGATGCAGAATAGACTACGTGGTAATCGATTCTACACCACTTGCGCTACATTCTTTTAGTCGAGGCAATGGATAATCTTAACCTCAGGGTCTTGAGAAGTTAGATTATGAAGAACATCTTTCTTTATAATATATGGTGCTTGAATGCCGCCCTAAAAGGTCTTAACAAAATATGCATCGACCTAAGAATAAGTACCCCTTCTAGATTCCAATTATCATTTATTAACTCCGACTTTCTTTGAAATGCAGTCAATGCCGCGATGAATTCATTCTTTGTGACATGAGGAGGTCGACTCCATAGAAGTGAGCTCGTCATTAGCTTTTCTTTAGAACAATTTCGTTGAAATATGTTCAAGTTGTTACGGAGGATAAGGAAGCTACAAGCGCCACCAATTGTAATACTAAAGAATAGTGCATTTTATTAAAGGGTTATGGAAAGTAAGCAGTAAGATTATTTCAGGTTTTTTTGTACAAAAATATCCCCTCCTAAGTTTTTCTTAAAAATAACATTTCTTTTAAGTGCCTTTATGAAAAATTGGGGAATACATTCATTGAAAACAAGCTGAAGATGTGTGCAAGCGAAAAAATGCTCAAGTATATATCAGAGTGTTATGCTGTATATTAAAACCCTTGATTTTTCGAATTTGGATCCAGGCTGATTTTATGTATACGAAATTGAGTACTTTTTCAAAGCCCTTACATTAAGAACAAGAAAAGCGTAGCGGATCTTTTAAGCAAGTTAAATTTTAATCATATTAAAAGTTGTAGATTTAAACGTGAAATCAGTATTTCAAAAATACAACTGAAAGTTCTTGAGTTTAGCCAACCAAGCTATTTTTCGCCTTACCAACCAAACAAGGCTAATACCCAGCAAGATGGTTTGTTTTCTAAGGACAGGTGTAAGGTTAAATTTATGTATCAATTTATCATAAGTTATTAGGATTTTAAGCGAAGTTTTGTAACGCCTATTTATTTTTAAAAAATAGAAAATATTTTAAGGAGGCCTTATCACTGGAATCACAGGTGGAGTATTACTTTGGCCGTGTTCCTTTAAACGCTGCCTTTGAACTCTAATAAATATTGCTGCCTGTAAAAAGGTGAAGTATACTTTACATGACGCAATTTTCAATTCAATAAAGCTAATAAATCGATGTATATAAATGAACAGCTATCACTTGAGTGGGATGCTTGCAGCCAGCCAATAAAATTAAAGGCTACTGAAACATCAAACAGTACACTCAAAGAGCAGTAAATATAAAGGTTTATCATGACACTAAAAAATAGATCGTCTTGAATAATGCAGGATTATCAAGTCCAATAAATGTTACAATCTGAAATGTGATTGGGCATTGTCACAACATCTATGATTACTCCCTCTCAGGAAAACAAGTCCCCATGAAACAGCCCAATTAGTGATTAATTGGTGGGGCTCTTATCAGACACCCATGGTGTATGGGATCAAACCTTTCAAATCTTAAGCAGAGCATTACCTAGACAAGCCCCATGACTATCATGACATATATTGACAGTATGTGGCTTACCATAATATTATATAGCTCTACATATATGTGATAATCCACATGTGGAGCTGTTTTGCAGGCATGAGCTGATGTTGTTCAAGTAGAAATGGTTGCCTGAGAGAGATAAATGTTTGTTGTTTTGGTTGATTGACCAGCTGTGGTGGCTGAGGTTTTGCTCAACTGAGGTGGTTGGGGTTTTGCTTTGGGATGTTAGTAATTTGACCCCTTATTGGTGCTTTGGAAAGATAGAAGTGTATCCTGGGATGGTTATACCAAAGGATATAGTCATCATTAGATCATCTGAGATGAAAAAACAGCTAGGTTTTACCTGATATGGATATGCTTAGGTATAATTGAAATATTGATACCAGCCAGGGTGATATTATAGTTAGGTTACTTTACCTGGAAAGAGGGTAAAGTTCTTCTGTCTATTAAAAAAAGGGTAGCTTTAAGGAGATCTTAATGCTACTGTGCAAGCATGGATTCCTAGAACCATCATTAGGGTAGCTGTCCAGAGAAGCATATGTAGAACTGAATGGTTTGGAGGTTTCTGAAAAGTGAAGTTGGTTAATTTGCGCCTGAAAGCTCAAGCTAGCCACTTAGGCAAGTAAAAACAGGGGCCAGGCATGATGAATTTCTGCTTCTGATGACTTAAAGTGTAAGTCACTGATGGGAGTCAAGTCTAGGTTGATTCACTTGTGAAGACTTATTGTCTGAGTCTGAGGTGCTGACTGATGGGTACTACCAAGAGTAAGCCAGGATGGAGGCCATCTGTAAGGGCTTGATAAGTTGTTTGATAGCTACACAATATGCTATGCTATGTTATGAAAAATGTTTTGGCACAGTTTGGGGGAAAATGTTGAAGAAGGTGCTCTGACATTTCTCTGAATTGATTTGCTGAGGTAGCAGAAGGTGAAATGTTTTGCCTTGGTTTTGTTGAAGCAGCAAAATCAAGGAGCAACATTGAGAAAATTGCAGGTAAGAAGTTTTCTTAGTGAGTTTCTATGGTAGATTAAGGTATTTTTCTATGAGAACACAATACAAAGCTGTTTTAGTGGGACATTTTTCCTGGATCTTACTATGAGAGTAAATATCTGGACAAACCGTTGAAGAAGGTCAAGAAGAACAATTTAAATAGTATTATACTATTTAAATTGATTAAGGTTAAACACAGTGAAGACTGGTGCTGGAACAGGGAACCAGTTAATGCTTTGGTGCACAAAGTGTTAATGCTTTGAGCAAAGTGAGCGACAAAAACTGATTTCCTAGTTGGATTGCGGGGAAATATCAGAAATGATGAAGTTTGGACGCTGCAATTATTAGTTGAGTTGAGGGTATGCTTACTGATAAGTGTTATTAGTTAGAAGCCAAAAGCTTACAGTATGACTGAGAAAATAATGAGTTAATACTTTAAGCTTTTGAAAAAGTAAGTATGTAAGCTTATTTTATTATAGAAAAAAGTGAGCACCAATAGTTTATGCTTTTGAAAAAGCCATTCTGAAAGTGCAAAAGTTGGGAACAAGGCACTATAAGTAGGAAGCTGGCAGGAAAGTTGACGAGGTATTTTGGAAATCTTTTGGTCACAAGAAGGATCTTTTTTGAAAACTTGATCTTCATCTTGATGGTTACATGGCTGATAAAATTGGAGTAACCAGATGTCTTTCAAAGTGCTAAGAAGTCCTTTATAAAGGAGTAGCTGGTCAAAAGAACTCCAAAAAAGTGACAAATAAGAAGATTTCTAGGGGATCTTCTTTCTGTTAATAAAGACTATCTCATCTCCTATCCATTCTTTTTGTGACAGAGAACTTCCCTAGTGATAATGATTTTGAAGCTGGTTAAGAGGATCAGAAGAGGCAGAACTTTAGTCCTTTCACTCATAGAAAACTCCTGGTCAAGGAATGAGTGAAGCAGTGCAAATAACCTTGAGATCCGGGATATTGTTGTTGTTGGAAATGATTGATCAAGAAATTGGCAACCATGACAGAGTTGGCAGAACAAAAAGTAAAACAGGCTGACATAATATACCAATACAAATTCAACATAAAATGAGACAACTGAAACTAAATGCTCTCATATTATAATTGTTGTCTGAAGCGCCGCTGCACTAACAGAAAATTACTCCAGGCACTACAGCACCACCCAGCAAATATTTTGGGTGCCAAAGCACCAACCTAGTTATACATTAGGCGCCGCCACACCAACTGAAAATTATTTCAGGCGCCGCAGCACCACCTTGCAAATAATTTGAGTGCCACTTTACTTTTATATCAAGTGCTGTGGCACTGGGTTTGATTCCCCAAAATCTCAATTTCCTAATATAACTGAATTTATAAGCAGCATATTTGAAAGCATGATTTGAGTAGGAAAAAAGTGATCCTAAAATTACCAAAACTCAAGCCAGCAAGGGCTACCTGTGTTGGGTGAAGGATATCAAATCCTATTAGTTGGTGTGCACAAAGTGTCAACCCCAGATAATCAGTTAACCAAAATAGAAACATGTTATAATTGTGAGAGAGGGGGGCTAAACTAACTAAGTTTGGCTCCCATCCCGGTGAAAAAAACCACCAGGATGCCGCCCAGTGGAGGACTGGGATGGCTGCTCTAAGGGGGGACCAGAGGGAGGACACTGGGGACAGTTGAGAGAAGTAGGAGTTCAATCCCATCAACACAAGACCAGTGATCACCCAGGGAGCACAGGAGGCAGCAGGAGGGGGCACCTCGAGGACCTCAAGGGGGACTGAATTGCTCTTTTTCAGGCTGGGGAGGGGATGTATTGATGTTCTCTCTCTCAGAGGAGGGCGAGATATAATCAGCAACATCCAAATCTAGGTCATCACACATTAAACTTTTCATCACAGCCTCACCAGAGAGGAAGAGACCACTAGGAAAATTCAGGAGGCTGGAAGGATCTTCACCCACAGTTTGGGCGGAGGAGGAGATCTTGACCTACAAGTCTGGCAAGGTGGACCACAGGAGTAACAAAACCGGAGCCAAAGAAAACACAACAAACTTGATGACTGGGAGTATCATAGTTGTAATCTCCTCAAAATTTGTAAATATTGATGTAGTTTTTGAAGTTAATGACAATAAAATTTTGTTCTGGCAGGGTAATCTCAAGCAGGAGGGCAAAAAAGAGCAACAGAGTGGACCTGGAGAGCTTTACAGTGGTCTTGGGTGTCTTGGTTAATCTGAAAAGCAAAAGCGAGTTCAAAAATAAGAGTTTTAAAGAAAAATTCAAAATAATAATAGAAATTATATTGAAAATTAATTAAAATTTTTAGGTTCAAAAGCTATTTTTGAAAGCAAAAGCAAAAGAACCAACAACTATGTGTCAAGACTCCTTCAGAAGGTCCCAGGGAAGATACCAGGGTTGAAACAGGTAGATACAAGGTAAGCTTTAAAAGAATGACTAACACTTCAATCTCTAGACTGTAGAAACTCCAAATAGGGTTTCCAACAAAATTAAAATTAAAATTATGTGCAACAAGTTCCAAACTTTTAATATTATTGGAAAATAGACAAGCAGGGGACTGAAAGTCCCCTTGCTGTATTAAAAGGAGTGGGTTGCAAGGAGATGAAATCACATGACATTTGGCTCTGGATCCAATTGGCTGGAAGAGAAATTTTGCTGGATAGGACCAGGGAGACTGGAGAGTTTCACCCTAATTTTCACGGTCTGATCTTATTGGCTAGAAGAAGTGTCAGACATTTGGAGTTCACTTGAGTTGTTGAGCATTGATGTGGCAACCTTTGATTGGCTAGCTCTGATAGTTTTTAAAAGTGGGCGACACCAGGCTAACAAGTAGTCTAAATTAACCAATGTTTCTTCCCAGGAGGGGGCAACTAAGGGCAATGGATCCGCAGGATAGGCTAGCACAAACCTCTCATCAACTGTGTGCTAAATCCTCTAAAGAATGAAGAGGTTTGGCTGGCATTTTTGGGCCTTTCTTGGTAGGGCGGGGGAAGATTATGTGATCCAATGCCAGAGGTGGCAGTGAATTTACAAAAATGTCCTAGAAGACATTGCTGGCAGCTCAGAAAGTAACCCTCAAGGGTGTGTAAGTATAATAATTTGAATAACAACAAAGCAATCTTTATTTTGAAAAAGTGCTTCTGTGTGATCAGAAGCCATTCACACAAAGTAATTATCATTTTTCCCCATAGCATTTATACCATAGTACTAATAATATATTCAAATATGAAAACATCCAAGACAAGTACTTTGTGCCCTACTACTACAGAAAATGAAATGAGTTGGCCTACTATCCAAAGTGCAACAAATGTACTGAAAATTATCATGCAAACAGCCCCCAGATGATAAAGCTGCTTTGATAGTTCATGTATTGCTGTGAAATAAGTTTCCCCCTAGTTATCAATTGCCAATGATGATTGAGGGTATGATGAGTCCCTTTTGGGGTGTTAAGATAATTCACTTCTGATCTTTCTATAGAACAACTATTGCTGAGGATGTCACCCCAACCCAGCCGGTCCCTGGCTTTGACCCTGGACACACCTTGGTGACCTTCTAGGAGCAGAAGCACCACAATATCCATATTGTTGCAGATCCTAAATAGATCAGACAATAGGACGTTCACTTAAGGTTTAAGACAATGAAACACTTGTGCAATCATGCAATTGTTCTGTTACATCATCAATTAATGTTTTTAAAACCTGTTTTAAACACATCAAAAACAGTTACTCAAATAGGTTTTTAGTTGCACATCAGGTGCAGGCTTTATTTATGTGGTTATAAATAGAACAACACAACTAGCTTTACTTGCCGCTATAAGGTAAGGCCCATGAAACTGGTTGCTTTTGCACACAGGCATTTTTAGTGTATCACTTATATATTCTTCTTTTGGTAAGTTCTTTTGTCAGTGCCTCCTTTTCTCTGATGGCAATCCCCCCACTCTATACTATAAAAAGGCCTCACTATCAAATTAAGCACTAGTTTTTTATTATCTTTTATTCTTCTGTCTGCACAAGACTGTCACTATACCAGCCAAAGGTATAATATTAAGAAAAAAAGTAGTAGACTACCTATTTTTAGAATTATTGCAACCACTAGCACCATTTTATGACACATCAAATAAAGTATCATTATCTTCTCAATTTCTCTCTTTGTCTCATCTATCTGCTTTCAAGAAGTATAAACTAAAGATTGGTAGCACTGTGGGTGGGAAACTGCTTCACACAGCAATTGAGTGTGTCAAGGTGTCAGTCCTTGGAATACATCCTGTTGAGTGACGCATACTCAATAGCTTCCTTTGAGAGTAAAACAAAACCTCAAAGATTGGTAGCACAGGTAGGTTATCTACACCTACACAACTTAAAGAAAAATTTCTTCAAAGAAAAAAATATCTTTGGTTTCCGCTGAAATTGGTTAACACCAAGACCAAGGCCATTTTGCCATGCATCCAAAGCTGCACCATACACTCCAAACCTCATATACCATAATGTGCAAGCTGGTTCTGGACTTGAGTCAGGGAAAGCTTAGGGTTCTATTGCAGGATATCAAGCATAATTAGATATGCTTTGTTGACCAGGGACTTGGATGCCTTTTTCTGCTTCTTGATCATCCTAATTTCATTTCTCTTGTTCATTAATTTGTTGAATTGTTGCATGAGAGTGGTTTGGGAAAATTTTAATTGATCAGCAATTTTCTCTCAGACCAGGCCACACTAGTTGAGTGCCACAATTTCCTGGAGAATCTGCCTGGTAATAATTTGGCACTTAGGGTGCTGGACCACAGGTGCTATAGCCTGATTGGCTGAGGGGGGAGCAGGTAGGCTATTTGTGGTCAGTTGTTACAAATCAGGGTTGTTATTCTGATTGGCTAGTTGACTGGTGCCAGGTGTGGGTCAGGAAAGAGGGCTTGAGAAGAGCTAGTCTCTTGGTGACTATCAACCAAGTCAAACACACATGAGTCATGAGTCAGGTACAGGTAGGCTTCCTTGTTACCTACATCAAAGATCTGGGTGTAAACAGAGGCCTCTGCAAACTGAGCCACACCTTTGCCAAAACTTTCTTGGCTGCTGCCTTGTTTGCTGACACAGTTGAAATTGTTATTGTAAGTAGAAATTATAGTAGAAATAAATCAATTAAAAATCACTAAAAGAAGAAGTTTAAATTTTATGGTCTGATTTTTATTGTAATCACAAGTCCAGATTTGAATTGTTTCTAACCCCATTACACACAAATAAAAAGCCATGAAAATCAATAAAATGCCTCTGTCCAAAAATTGGATAGCTGTTGATTAGCTGTTAAAATGTTCTTTTTCTATTCTAGGATACACATACTACACATCCTGTGTAACTTTATTTTGTTTCATGTTTGTGAACTCTTGTTTCTAGGTTGTTCTATTTTTGTTTCATTTTAACCCTTCTGTTGATGCCTCATCTGAATCCTGATAGGGATTATAATATATTCCGGAACAACCACACTCTATTTCACTTGTGCCAAGTCATTTTTTTGTAGCTTGGACTACACTGTTTGATGTTTGATATAATTTTTTATTTTGTGTTAGTGATATTATGTTTCTTGTTTTATATTTTGCCAGTTCACCAAAAATACTAAAATTATTTGATTTCTGAATCTTTCCTGACTTAGAGTTTGCTTAAATATGAGGTATTTTTTGCTTAGCACCATAGCCTTGAAAACTACTGTATAAAGCGGTTGGTTCACATCATATAGTAATTTTCATATTGTTTATAATAATGAACATCACTTATAATCTGCTATCAATATCAATAAAGTGAGATAAGTTCATCATAGCTTGATAATAAAGGATAAATGCGCAATATAACTGCCAATTAACATAATTCCAGTTACACCTTGATCATTAAATCGCAAGTATTGCTGTTACACAGCCCATCATGATCTGGCCATAAGTTTCCAAGCAATTCGAATAATTCTTCAATCACACGAAATATTGAATTATAAAATTTATAAAATTTGGTTCTCATATCTTTAACTCCTCGTTTTCTAGGGGTTGTACTGAGCGGACTCATTTCGAGTAGCATTATAAATTTTAGAACTGTTGGATGCAGCTTAGATTTTGAACATATGTCCTTGATTAAATCAATTTGTAAATAAGGGTAATGCAACACTCAAAACCTTTGCCTTAATAGCTCATATTTTTATAAGAAAACAAAACAAAGAAAACTTGAAACCAACTAAATTTATATCCAGAAAATTAATCAATGAAACATAGCAGTTATCCAAATTAGGTAGCCTCGTTCCACAACAATCACCTAACTGTACGGTTTGATCAATATATATAAACTATTCTTTGCCTAGTCTTGTTTGCTGCAATAATAACTACAACTGACAGTTTCAAGTTATGCACACATTCTAGCCAATCAAAGAGTTACAAATCAAGCAGTTTGATAAGTTTGGATTAAAATCCTCGCTATAAGTTTATGGTGTTACATCCACCATCAGTTTCAAAAATGTATACAACCTGTTACTCCAGAGGGAAACTCTGAAGTAGGGTTGGCAAGGTCACGATTTTTTAAATCAGAATAAAATATTTCAAATAAAATTATATTAAAAAACCGTGACCATCCCAACCCTACTCTGAAGTATCCGCCTCTATCAAACCTATTCTCCTAAAAAAACCGCCTATCAAACGTTATCTTTCAACGCCCATAAATCCAGACCAATTGTGTCTTCCTCAAATCAAAACTAGCTGAAGTCAATACTTGTGTTTGATCTCTTCAAATCTCATGAATTCGTCCCTGTCACATTCGCCAGTGCAAACTATTAACGTATATAGCGTTTGATAGCCCTTAATACTAGGCTTCCAGCGTGCAGTTTATGGGATATTTATAACGGAAATTGAGGGGAGTGATACTGTGCCCGATAAGGGAACGGTTGAATGCTCAGCAGCTGCCTGATAAACGGCGAAATCGGTTTATATTTAAAATCAAAAGAGAGAAGAACGCGAGGAATGAAGGGCAAGTATCTGTGGGCCTTGTTTAGACTGGTAGGAGACTCAAGGTGGGGCGGTAAAGGTGTTCGGAGGCTAAGGATCCTTGTCAATCCGGGAGTTGATCCGCGAGTAAACGATGACCATATTTTCCGTCTAGCCAAAGACCTCGCTTTCCAGGGACATTGGATAACTTACGCTGCACCCCGGCAAGATCTCAAGCATACATATCCGCGTGGAATACGTTCATTTACTTTGGGCAACGACACAGCCCATCATGAGCCCATCAGAAGTCTTAAAACTCAAGTATATAGTGCAGGCCAAGCAACATCATTTCTAGGAGAAGCGATCGCGAGCTACTATTCTGCTACATTTACAAGCTTAGATAAAATAGGTCATGTATTTGATGGTTTTATTTGTGATGCAACGGCGATAGCCTGCCGTGATGTTGCTAAATCACGCGGGATCAGGATGATCATAACTAGTCAGGCTGCCTCATTGCTCGGAGGGCCTTCAGGTTTGCTACCAGTACCTTTTCGAGGGGCTATAGGACAATGGATAATGCGTGCTCAGCTGGATAACCATATAAAACCCCTCAGAAAAAAACATGGGATTCATAATCACCAATCTGAAACTCCCCTAGGTGCTCTGATCCTTGTTGACGCTTTCCAGCCACAGCGATCTTTTGCTAAATCTCATATGGCAGTGTCTTTTCGCCGCCAAATATCTGGTTCTCACTTGACCCAGCTTCTTCCCTTTTTGAGTTCTCACAAGGCTATTCTTATTATTTCTCTTCAGAATATCACCATACCCTCTTCCACAATAATGAAAATTGAAGCCGCCGTCCAGTTAGCTCTAGACCAGAATATTATCGATGGGGTTTTGGTGAATGGGGTCCCAGATGAACTCGTATCTCTCGGACCTTCTATCGGAATCAATGATTATATTGGTCACCCATCTTTGAAACTTGCAATTACTCTGGGCGACTCTGATTCAATTCAGTTTTCTATTCTCTGCAAAGTCCCGATGTTGCTTTTCCCTTTCAATCTAGACCAACCCAATAATGCAAAATTTCTAGAATCACATAACTTGGGACTAATTGCTGATCCTTTGTCAGAACCGCTTCATCTTGTCCAAATGATCAAAACACTGGCCGAGGATAAAAATACCACTTTTAAAAGGAGCTTACAAGCTGCCTCAAGTCAGATCATGCCATCTACAAGTGCCTTGACGCTCATCCAGAACTATATATTGCCTTCAAGTAACTTGGTCTCTCATATCCCCGATCCTATCTGGACCAACACTCCCACCATGAAACTACTCACTCTATTCATTTTCCTTGGGATCTCCACCTCTCTTTTCCACTTGCTGACTTCGTTGTTAGCCTATAAGGGGAAGTCTATATTCCCAACCTTTATGTTTCAAACCTGTGAAATGCTAGCAGATGAAATGTCTACTAAAGAATCTAGCTAATAAACAATAGAAATAATATCTTCCTTTAATTTCTTCAAAGTTCTTTTCTATTTGGTTGTTTAAATCTAGTGGTATCAGGTTGGATAACCCTGGATGAAACCCAAGTTAGTCTAAGCTTCAAAGTTTCGAGTAAAAACAAGCTACACTTTACAAGATAAAATATGATTGCGGCAAACCCTTTTTGATTTAAGCCTGTTCAAAAGTGAATATCAAAGCTACAGGGTAAACCCCCAGCAAGGTTCCAAGTCAGAAAGGGAAACCCATGACCACCTAAGACCTGAAGTCCAGATAGGCTGAGCCCATCACATGAGACATCACGGCTGAAGACTTGCATATACGGCAACTGTGGTAAGTTCGACTCCCTGGTACTCGACAAAGTGTTGAGTACCAGGGAGTCAGTGCTGCATATGTGAATCTATTAGTATTTTTGGCTTAACCAATTTTAAGCTAATTTTTACTAGTAATTTAGGGGTTCGAAACCAAAAACCAAGGTTAAATTTACTTGAACTCGACTCTGTTTAATAATTTGGTTAGCTAAAATACCAATTTAAGGGGCAATTTATAAGTAAATTTACTAATAGAAATGAAAAAACCTGTGTTCGACACTCTAAACCAAAAAGTGACCAGTTCGACACTTTTTAAGCCAAATTTTAAATTTATTAATAAAATACATATGTGCTTATATAAAATTTATTATTTACTATTATATTTTTATTATTAGTGTCCATAGTTGTTGATTAGGCTCCCAAGCACCACTATACTGGATTTAGTGGCATAGACATTAATCAAATACCCCACTTGTTTTACATTATGTCATTCCTGGGTTTTTGGATTAAGTGGTGCCACATAAATTAAGCCTAATTTATTAAGAGATTTCATATGTAATTTATAAAAAACTGAAACTTGACACCTTCTTTGTTTGACTCTATCCACTTGACACCCGATCAGTTTCGGATTTAACTAATCAAAGGCTCGGAATTAAGGCTAAATTAATATGTGACACACTATGAGCGCCACTCGACACTCACCCACTCAACACTTTAACTTGGGGATTAGTACAGAGAGCTTCTTAACGTTTTAACCAACACTATGGTAAATAATTCACTCCCAGCTCCTCACAGCATACCCTAATCACTAATAAACACATTTTCACTTGTTTACTTTTTTAACTTATGTTGTAATTTTTTAATTTTTGAGCATATGATACTGCCTTGCTTTTGGGTTAACTTTCAAACCCGTTTTAAATTTAAGCAAGTTTTATATGTAAAAAACATAGTAAATTTGATGTTTCTGCTCAACTCTGGCATACTCGACAGTGAGAATTCAGCTTTTCCCGGCTGAGCGACAGTGCCGAACTTGACACTTTACTATGTTTTGAATTTTCAACTCTCAATAAAAAAATTCCACATAATAATTTTTTTTGCAATTATAATCTGCTACTTTTTCTGCTGCTCTCCATATATTTTTTGATTTTCAATTAAACTTTTACATTGATTTAACACTAAGATGTTATGCTGAACCTAACATCTTTGATGCTTCATCATAAATTCACTTATTTTCTATGTTTTAACCTTTATATCTATACTTTGAGTTTCTATTTTGCTTCTATTTACTTTTTTATGTTTTTTTCTTGATAAATAAAACTTTATTTGCATACTTTTCATTTAACTTTTACTTTGTTTTACCTCTGTGTTTCATATCTTTCATACTTTTATTATTTACAGTGCTAAACTTTTCTTTAGACAAAATCAAACAAGAACAGCCAACAGCCCAAGCGCCAAGCCTCCAAGGGCTCCAAAGAAACTGCCTCCACTCCCAAGCGTGCCAAGAAGCCTGCAAAGGCAAAGTCTCCAACCCCATCTTCTCCTACTCCTCCCCCTTCACCCTCATCTTCCACATCCCCTTCACCTTCCCCCAAAAATTCCTCCCCCAATAAATCTGATGTTGATCTTACTGACCACTCCTTTTACCACTCAGAGGCCAACTCCGAGCCCACCAAGGAGCGGCATACCAAGAAAGTAAAGGCTGCCAAGGAGCCCACCTCTTCTTCTGGTAAGAAAAAGAAGGCATCCAAGCAGGCCTCAAAGAACCCTTCCCCTCTCCCTCCTGATGGCTCTTCCCCCTCCCTCATCTGATCCCCAAGATGAGCCAGAGGAGTACTCCAAGAAGTTCAAAGCTTCTGGTCATGTGGCTTGGGATCCACTGGCCATCCACAATATCTGTAATGTGGATGGAGAGTTTAAAGTCCCCAAGTGCTTCCCCCGTTACTTCCCAATCATGTCTGTAAAGGGCAGCCCTGGTTACGTTGCTGACAACTACATCTTCAATTTCAACAACCAAAAGCGGCAAACCAAGAGCAAGCACTTTGTCTGTGAGGATAAGACATGTGGGGCCCGGCTAAACACTGAGGGCTGGGAGCGAGTAACGGCGGAGAAGGGGGAGCACACTTGTGAGCCCCCCAATCATCTAATCACTTGGATGTTAAAGTGGTACCTTGTGCAAGTAATACCCATATCCTCTCATCTTTGCGCATCAGATCTGGCCATCAAGGCCCTCCAACATCTCAAACCCAACAATCTCAAGTTAGTACCAACACAGGAGCAGTTGGTCAAATTCATCAGCGATAAGCATATTGCTGCCAATCCCCCTCCCCCCAAGGCTTTTGACGTCCTCTCAGAGCTTACACTCACCCACGAGCTCAAGCAGCTTCCGAGTGGGGAGTACTTCCTGCTCTATGACAACAGGCCTGCTGCCAAGGACCACATAATCTGATACTCAACTCAGCAGAACCTGATGGAGTTGAAAAGGGCTTCAAACTGGCTAGTTGATGGTACCTTTGCCACTTGCCCCAGGATGTTAAAGCAGCTCTGGATGGTTCATGCCCAGATTGACATCTGGGTGATTCCACTTGCGTTCTTTCTTCTTCCTGGGGCCACTGAGGCCATTTACACACATGCGTTCACAATCCTCCACCAAGCAATTGCCCTCCTTCCTCCTGCCAAAAATGACAAATCCAAGAAGACTCCCCCCACACCCACGCCAACCCACCTGCTTCTGACAAGGACCAGGCCACCCTGGGCTCGGAGGAAAAGGCAAGGCTAAGAGCTCTTGGGCCTCACATGTGCATCATGGACTTTGAGCCTGCTAAGTTCAATGCATTTGAGCAGCTGTTCAGCGGGGAGATGCAGGGGTGCCACTTCCACTTCTGCCAAGAAGTTGCTTTTAACGTGCAGGCCCACGCTGAGCTTAGTAGGTTGAGCCGGAGGGATACTTTGGACACCTGCAGATTTGTGCTGGCACAATTCAGTGCCTTGGCTTTTTTAAAGCCAGAGCACACTGCACAGGGGTTTGAGGTGCTCTCAAAGGATCCCTACATAGTGAAGCACCTGGAGTTCAAGCCTTTCCTCAAGTACTTTGAGCCCCAGTGAATTGGGAAGGTTGTCACGCAGAGGCAAGGCAAGGCCTGCGCCAAGGCCAGCTGGAACACGTACCGGGTGGCCGTCAACGGGGAGCTGAAGACCACTTCAGCATTAGAGGCTTATAACAAGCATCTTAAAGCCAACTTTGGACTTCATCTGAAGTTTAATAAGTTCTTCTCTCTCCTGCAGCATGAGCAAGAAAAAACAATCTCCAAGCTCTGAGATCTCTCCAACTGCGTCCCCCCACCAAGCCAACCACCCGCTGTACCCTCTTCACCAAGGCCATCCAGGGTGCGGCCAAGCACAAATACAAGACCTCTGAGCTTAAGCAGCAGATTGAGATTATTGCCACTGCCCTTCTGGAAGGGGCCAAAATGAAACAGGGAAAGAATGATGAGGAATAAACTTGCTTGCTTGCTCAGTTATATGATTTTTACTTTTAACTTTTAACTTTTAACTTTTTAACTTTAATTTTTACTTATTAGCTTTGATCATTTAGTTTTTTGTTTTATTTTTTTGTTTTTTAATTTAATTAGATAGCAGTGATTGTTCTATGTATGCATGGTAAGTTTGAGATGAATATTTATAGTTGAAAGTAAGTGAAATATCTTAATTTTTGTTAATTTCCAAATAAAACATATGATATTCACAGTTGTGCTTATATAAACTATACCAAATAAATATTAATATTTATTCATATTTTGCATAACTTTGTTTGTTGTGTTTTTGTTTAATTTTTAGTTCATTGGAATTTTAATTTTTATGGTGATAAAAATTATTTTTATAATGAAGAGTGTAAATTACATAGTAAAATGAGAAATAATTGCTTATTTCTCCTTATTTTTATTTATTAGAGTACTGTTTTTATTGCATTTTTGAGCTCTCTGGGGTCACTTTTGTATACCATAGCTGTAAGGCTTAATTTTTTATATTAAAAGTTTTCAGTACATCAAGATCTGTTAATTAAAAAAGTGTTGATTTCCAGTTGTTGATCAGGGCAAAAGCTGAATTCTCACTTTACTATACTGTAGATTCAGAGCCTAAAGTTAAAAATGCGGGATTTTCAAATTCTTTTTTATAAACCCACTAACTTACTGGAATATTTTTCATCCTTTTATATAAAGAATTAAGTTGTTTTAGGATGAAAATTACTCCATTAAGTTGGTGAGTTCATGCAAAAGAATTTG
This sequence comes from Entomophthora muscae, assembly GCA_014839935.2. Lineage (NCBI taxonomy): Eukaryota > Fungi > Entomophthoromycota > Entomophthoromycetes > Entomophthorales > Entomophthoraceae > Entomophthora > Entomophthora muscae. The sequence goes on from QTSX02005696.1 coordinate 127,032, forward strand.
ACAATCCCGCATTTTTACCTTTAGGTTCTGAATTTACAGTAGTATTGACTACCAGGGAATCAATTTTAAGGGAATCAAACTTACCACAGTTGCCGCATATACGGAGCACATATGATTTATCAAGAATTGTGCCAACATAGTAGGGACATACAAATAGTCTATGATGCCATCATAAACCTTATGTGATCTCTTCCCTCTCAAATAAAGATATTATATATTCCAATCTTATTTCACTTTTGATAACTCTGCTAATACAACACAGCTACAACATTGGTAGCAGAAGTAGAATTTCCAACCTAAATCCCCTGTTAGCAAGATTCTCAATACACTGCACACATTTCAAAAGATAAATCCACAAGAACATCATGGCCAGTATTCCCGCAGGTTGGATACCCCATATTGCAGGCACTACCATCCCAGAAGAGCATGTTGTCTATCAAGGAATAAGATACCTCTAGCAGACTTCAATGTGCTGTCTGTACAGGGTGCTTTCCATACTCCAGAACAAAACATCTAACAACAACAACAAGAAATAAACCAAAATCAGATTCCAGCACATACCACCCAGCAACTCTACAGTACCACTATCAAGAAGTTCACAGGTGCCAACAACACCGCTGCCTGGATGTAATCCACTCAAATCAAGCTCACTCATACAGAGTGCCCTGAATACTTCTAGATTGTGGAGGTCTCTATCAGACTGATGCACAATGCAGGAACTTGGTGGATCAGCGGTACAAGAAAAGCACATAAAAAGTGTGAGAATTTCAAGGCAGATTTCCTAGACTGCTTTGTGTTAAAAGACACTTCCATCATGGTTTCCAGAAAGATAAAAAGCCTAGTTTGTACAGAAAAATTAAAGAAGTTGGCTAGAGTTTATGATGGCTTATATCAGCAGGCTTCATGTCAGGCACCCACCTACTTGAAAGTTAACTTCCAAGATAATGAATGGTAGCAGACAGATTTAGGCTGATCACTAAGGAACATACAGGAAGAGACACAATCCCAAGGTGGAATAGCTTCTCAAATAAGAGGTAACATCCCAGAAAAGGATTGGATCTACCCAATAAGAAGTATGCTCCCAGATAACTCAGGAGGAAGGCGGAAACCAACAGATGAAATAATGTGAGAGTGACAGGTTTGACCAATCCTTGTTACATTTGAGACTTTTCTTTAAGCAGTGGAGTGTGTACAGGGAAGTAGCAGTACAACACACTCCCATAATTACGCGGCACCAGGACTTTTCTAAGTACTGGAGTGAAGAGGAGGATCCAGAGCAAGCTCTAGTTTCCAAAGAAATAATGACTATGCAAGACTGCAATAAAATAACCCACACATCCCATTTATACCCAAGGGACTTTCAGAAGGAAGTCTTGGGCAATCTCATGGTTGCAATGATGGATGAGTTGAATTAAATGATATAAATCAATGGGTGAGTGAAAGACTTTATTGATTGAAAAAATAATAAAATATAGACTACCAGCTATATAAAGCATGATAGCAAGAAAATAGCTGGAGAAAGAAGTAAAGTATCTGAGAAAATTTGGAGAAGTTCCTGGGGAATGTGAATAGATTACAACTTAAAATATGGGGATCTGATATTGCCTTTTGTTCTGGGCTTAATTGATGCGTTTAAACTGTTGAAATGAGTTCAAAGCTTTTTTAACATAGCTTTTATAACAACCTTGATTTAATTGTACAATTCTAAGTCCCCCAGTTCATGTAAAAACCTGTTTTTCATATGCATGAAGATCTCCACTTGTTTTTTGTATCTCACAATCTAGTGAACCAATCTCAATGCTTGAACACATTTCTGAAAGCCTGAAACAAGAGAATTCAAACTGAGCTATAATTTATACCATTTATGGATGTAATACTTGCCTTCTGACACAATTTACAATTAATTACCCCTGTTTCCTCTCAAACTTTAAACATTAAGTGTATAAATTCTCCTATTCTCTCTCCACTCCCATATTCCAACATTCTCCTTCTTGGCTCTTCAAATAAATCTGGTTTATCCAAATCCCTTTGATCAAATTTTATCTTGCTTTATTGTCTTGTCCTTTCCTGTCTGGATAAGCCTGAGTTACTTGAGGATGGTCTTAAGGCTGGAATTCTTGGTGGACTTGCTCTGATCAATAATCCAGCGTCCAGCCCTGACATAGTGTTTAAAACACAATTTGAAGATCCTTTTGAATTTCCTGATTAGCTGGGCCCCAGATTGAAAGGTAATAATTAGTTGCATCCAAGATTAACACTAAAATGACCTTTTAGATGACAAATCAAGTGCAGGAAAGCTGCAGGTTTGATCCCTGCTCCTGTATTTGTTGAATTAATCAAATTAACCAGTTCATAATTCAAAGGTAATTTTGAACAATTAATACATATTAGTTCTTCATTTCCAAGAGAATTAGATAAAGCAGAATAAGAGAAAGAACACTCTTTTACCAAGACCACTATCTGATTTTGGCAAGAATATTGCTGAGAGGATTCCTGGCACTTCACCTGACATGATTTTTGAAACCCCCTTAATGCACCCCAATTATTATGATGTGTGGAAACCACATGCTGTGAGGCATGTATGTAAGACTTCAAAATTTTTCAATAACAGCTGCAGTTATATCAAAGCCTGAGATTACTCATCACCATTAAATTACTATTTTTAAGGATGACATTGTAAATGTGCTGTATTGGCAGAGTTATAAGGGAGAAGATAGTTGAAACTAGACTATGCCTTTATTAGGATATTTGGGATTATATAGATGAAGTACATTATTTTAAAAGAAACAAGATTATGACAATAAGTCATTTGAATTGAGAAAGGGGGTGGCTTGATCTTGGTAATGAGTAAATGTTGCAACTGAACCAATGAGGATTCAGTATTTGAATTGGGGAAGACAAAATTCTAATAGAAAGGACAGTAATGATAAGAATAAGGTATTGTTTATTATGGAATGCTGTGATTGATATAATGTATAGGGAAAGCCACTGGGCCACAAGGGGGTGGCATGTTCCATGCAAGGTTTGAAGCTGAGGAATAACTTGTGCGGGATCAGCAGGTCAAATTGGTAGTGCTCCTAATTAGGAAAAAGTGCCCACAATTTGACATTGCCATCAGATTGGTTCATGTTGTTAGATACGTCCTGGGCAACTCATTGAGTGCTCCCTGTGTATTGTAAGATATGTTAGTGGGCAAGGAGGGAAACTTGGTTTCAACACCCTAATTTTCCCCTGCTTTTTGTCAGACACCAGGATTGGAGCCTGCAGAAGGTCTGGGAAGGTCTGCACAAACAACCTTTGTGTGGGGATGATGCAGCAGGGGTGCAAGCAATCATGATAGAGCTATTTGGTGCTTCCTTGGGCATCTTCAAGTTGGTAGGTGTGATTATCATAGACCATGGCTATCTTGAAGGGCCCTAGGTGGTTGGGTTCTAATTTGGCTAAATTGAGGTTGAGGGTGTAGACGGGGTCACCTACAGCATATTGTGCCTCAAGGTGTTTTGTCCCTCCCTCAATATGTTTGTGCTCAATTTCTTGGGCTTTGGTGCGCCACTGGCTCAGAGAAGGGGTAGGCAACAAGGGAGGTCTTGTGGATACTGTGGATTGTAGTTTCTCCTGTTCTACTCCCGCCAAGCTGTTGGGCGTCCCAAAGGCCAGGCTGCTGGGGCTGAACCTGGTGCCTCTGTTGATTCTCACTTGTAAGATGAGTAGAGCAGTGGGCAAGTGTTCAGTCCATGTGGTATTAGGATGCTCCTGCAAGAGTTTGGAAATCAGTTAGACCAGGGAGCCATTTAGTTGCTCTACGTGTCCATTGGCTTGCATATGATAGGGGGTGGTGACTATTTGTTGGAGGGCATTCTTGGCGCAGTATGCCTTCACAACCTGCCCAACAAGCTCGGGCCACCATCTGTAATGATGCTTTTGAGTCATCCAAAGAGGGCCACAATCTTCTCACCAATGAAGTGGGAGATGGTGGTGGCAGTGTGGTTAGTGGTTGCCCATGCTACTGGCCAACAAGTGAAATAGTCAATGGCAGTTATGATGTATTTCTTGCCTAGGCTGTCTTTGGGAAGAGGTCCAATAATGTTAAGGGCCCACTTTTTAAAGGGTTTCATGGCTTTGATGGGTAGGAAAGACTTGGGAGGGGCAGGTTTAGATGTGTTTTTTTCACACAGCACACACGTTTTGAGGAGGTCCAAGATGTCTTGACGCATGCGCGGCCACCAAACCTTACGTTTCATGATCTTGAAGAGGTTACATCCTCTGATGTGACCCAGGGTTTGGTGGTAGTGCAATATGGTGTCCCCTTGTTGTGTGGTGGGAATGTAAGGCGTCTTCTCATCTGTCTCTGCCTGGCGGCAAACGTTGCCAGCATTGGTGGTGAACTGACTTTCATTGTCCCTCAGCTTGGAGATGGTTACTGAGTTAAGGCCTTTGTAATGAGTTTCTTCAGGACAGAGGTACAACATTGGTCAATCTGGATTCAAGCTGTCATCCCTGGTGATGGACGCTATGTAGAGGCGTGAGAGGGCATCAGCTGTGACAAGTTCCTTCCCAGGCTTGTACTCAATGCACAACTGGTAGGGGGATAGGCGCTCAACCCAGCCTGCTTGGCGGCGTGTCAAGTGGGACTGCGTGTTGAAGTATTGGAGCAACTTGTGGTCTGTCAGGATACAAGGTGGGAAGGTGGTCCCTTTCAGATAACAGCGTCACTTCTCAATGTAGTTCATGATTGCTGCCAACTCTTTATCATGGATGGGGTAGCGTTGTTCTGAGTCAGTAAGTTTCCTGGACTCATAGGCCATGGGGAGGAAGACACTATTGTCAGTTTCTACCCATAACATGCCCCCTATGGCCCTGTCAGAGGCATCAGTCTCAAGTTTGTACTGACAGTTTTGGTTGGGGAACTGCAGTATGGGTGCTGTTGTAAGTCTCTGCTTCAATGTCTCAAAGGCTTGATCTCTGGCAGGGGTCCAGTGGGAGCGCTGTTTAGTGTTCAGGAGCTTAGTGAGAGGTGCAATAAGTTCCCTGCAATCGGGGATAAACCTGTGCACGTAGGCAACCATGCCCAAGAAGGTACACACCTGACCAACATTGGTGGGGGGCGGAATTCTGGCAATTGCCTTTATTTTGGCAGGATCAGGCTTTATCCCTTGGGCAGAGATGGTGTGCCCAAGGAACAGGAGCTCTGACTTGAGGAATTCACATTTGGAGGGCTTAGCTTTCAAATGGTTTTTCTGAAGGGTGTCAAGGACAGCACAGAGGTGTTGGATGTGCATGGTTTGATCTTGACTGAAGACAATAATGTTGTCAAGGTACACCACCACACATTTCTCAACCAATTCCTCAAATGCTTTTTTCATTAACATGACAAAGGTGGAAGGAGCATTGGTAATTCTGAAGTTAATGACCCGGCACTCAAACAACCTGTAGTGTGTGCAGAAGGCAATTTTTGCTTCATCCCCCTGGTGCAATGCAGATCTGGTTGTACCCTGTGGTAAGAGCAATCTTGCTAAAGACCTTTGCACCTGCAAGTGTGCCAAACAGGCCATCAATCAAAGGCAGGGGGTATTTATTCTTAAAAGTCACCTTGTTTAAGACACGGTATTCTGTGACTAGGCAAAGGGATCCATCCTTCTTGGCTACAAAGAATACAGCAGCCCCATATGGCAAGAGCAAGGGGCATATGAAGCCCTTATCAAGTGCGTCTACAAGGTGCTGGAAGAGGGTCTCATCTTCTTTTGGTGTCAAGAAATAGAGAGGATATGCCTTGGGAAGCAAACCTTGAAGTTGTAAAGCATGCTGGATTTCCCAGGGAGGGGGTAGTTGGTCCAGTGTTTCACTGAAAAGGTCCTTATACTCCTTGAGGAGAGCGGAAAATGCTGGTGGAGATGGAGTAGTCAAGGGGGGCTGCAGTTGGCTCTGCGCAGATAACTTTGACTGAGCATTTATTGAAGTCTAGTTTCCCCCATTGAACTCATAGGAGCCTGTTTCTGTTATTCTAACAAACACGGTATCATGAAGCAACTTGTTCATTTTGACAGGATATATATGGAATGCCACCCCATTTCTATTGAGGGTAATTACAGATGTATCCCAGTCAATGTAGGGACAGTTGTGAAAGAGCCAGTCAAGGCCAGCAATGATGTTGTGGCTGAGCCCTGTCATGATTGGCCCAGAAAGCTTAACCTGAATGTTCCCCATTCTCACCAAGAAGGGTGTTGTCTCATGGGTAATTGCTATTCTGCGGGAGTCAGCCACCTGTACTGCCTTGAACCTGCTTGGTACTTGGTCTAATTGTTGAGCGTTGGCAAATGCCTGGTCAACCATGGTGTAATTGGCCCCAGTGTCTACCAATGGTTTGTGGGTGTTTCCACGGAAACAGAAGAGATAGGCCAAGCAAGTTACTTTATTTGAAGAGTAGCTTTCTTGGAGTATGGGGTTGTTGCTATGTACTTGGAAGATGTCAAGGTCCTCAACTTAATGAATGTTGTAGTTGAAGGAGTTCTTCACAAGAAGGGATTGAGAGTGAGGGTCAAGTGGGGTTGTAGAACCTCTTGTAACTACAACCCCCAGTCTTTTCCCTGGTCTTCAATCTGGGCTAGTTGGAGTTCCCCCTTGCGGGGGTGCTTAACCCCATTTTTCTTGTTGGTGTGGCTGGCGGCAACCTAGTTGGTTGTGAGCGCTGCCAGGTGCAGGACAAGGTTGAGCTAGTGCGTCATTGGAATAGCAGAAGCCCATTGAAGCCTGATTATTGGCCTCCACAATGGCTTATAGCAGTCATCAATGGAGATGCATTGACCTACGGGAACCAACTTACAGATATAGGGTTTAAGCCCATTAACAATCAACATGAGGAGCATGGCGTTTCCGTCAGTCACGGCTTCTGGGGCGGCGGCAAGATATTCAGGGACGGACCCAGTCTGTTTAATAGACAGGAGGGGAGTTCCCACTACAATGGGTGAAAAGGTTTCACTGTAGTGGGACTTTGTGGCATCCCTGAACAATGCCCAGGTAATTTCTATTTCTTGGCTGGCCCAGTTGGTGAACCAGACTGCCACAGGTCCTGTAAAGCGGCCTGAAGCAGTGACAACCCACATAGGCTCAGGTACCTGGCATACATGGAGGTGGGTTTCTGTGTGATGGAGCCAGCTAACAATGTTGGCCCCTTCTACGCCACCTGCAAAGGTTTCCAACTGAAGGTTGAGCATGCCTTGTGACAGATCTGACTGGGGAAGAGTGACACTTGTGTTGCACTGCCCAAGGCGGAGTCAATTATACACGCTTGTAAGTACCAGCTGGTCTTGATAGATGACATACCTGTTGGGGATGTCCCCATTGGGGATTGGCAGGAAAGTTTCTTGGTGGGGAGTAGCCATACAGCCTGTACTCTTTCCTTTCTTGGGGGAATTTTCTCCTTAGGTAGGTTGTGAACCTACCACTGCTACCACTGTTGTAACTGAACCAATGAGGATTAAGTATTTGAATTGAGGAAGAAAAAAGTACAATAGAAAGGACAGGAATGATAAGCATAAGATATTGTTTATTATGGAATACTGTGATTAATATACTGTATGGGGAAAGCCACCAGGCCACAAGGGGGTGGCATGTTCCATGTAAGGTTTGAAGCTGAGGAATAACTTGTGTGGGATCAGCAGGTCAAATTGGTAGTGCTACTAATTAGGAGAAAGTGACCACAATTTGACATTGTCATCAGATTGGTTCATGTTGTTAGATACATCTAGGGGCAACTCATTAAGTGCCCCTTGTGTATTTTAAGATACATTGATGGGAAAATCCAGAAGCTTGGTTGCAACATAAAGTACTTAATAAAGTAGCCACTGGATTGAGATTGATATTAGTTCATGTTTCCTTGTTTGGTAGTTCAAGTCAACTTCTACATTTGATCTCAAGTTCCAGAAAGTTAAAGCTGGGTGACACAAGGTCTCTCATGCAGAATTTTGCTGGAGGTTGACCCTGCTGTTTTGTTAACAAGAAAAATACAGCTAGGATCAAGAAAATATTTTTATTGATAAACCTAAGCAGGAAGAGAATAAATTTCTTGAAATAATAGAGCTGTGAGGGCTTTTATACCCAACTCTATGAAAAAGAGATGCTAAGAGAATTATGGTTAAATGTGATTAACTCATAATTTCAAGTCTAAAATATATTATCAAGAGTAAGATTATAAAAGCTGAAATTGGGGGCTTTTGGCTGAAACTAGTTTATGCAAAAAAGTTCAGTATTTGCAGAAATATAGGTGGCCAAAGACAGCAAAGAAAAAATAAACAATCAAAAAGAAGTCTTGGTACAGTAATTTTCAAAACTGTTGAGATAAACAAGAATTCTCAGTCTAAAAAAAATTCAACTTAGTCTAAAAGCAAAATCAAAGTGGATCCAAATCTATTTTAATTTAATATAAATTCCTTGATTTTCAATTCCTTTTTTAGACTGAGTTGGATTTGTTTTTAGACTGAGAATTTTCATTTATCTTAACAGGTTTGAAAATTACTGTATAGATATCAACAAAATAAGAAATATCAGCTAAATATTAAATTCTCAGTCCTGAAAATGTAGACCAAAAGAACTGCACTGATATCTAAAACCTCTAATATGAAGCAGAAAGAGCAGAGAAAACATCAGATGTCCTAGAAAAAGAATAATGATATAAGTGTGAATGTCCAGCCTACAAAGAAACTTAGAGCCAGGGTGAGAACTTTAATCAGTGCCTACCCCCTGCAGTTATATCTAATGGGTAACATAGAACCAGTCAACCTAGATTGTCCAGTGATCAGGGCAACTGTACCTATTTCAGGACAATTCAAACCAGCAAGAAAAACCAGGCTGAGAAAAAAGTCTTGGGAGAGAATTGAGTGAGCTAGTTTCTTTCCAACCTCAGTCAGACTTACAATACACCAAACATAAATCAGAGGGTGTAGACAATTTTATAATTATACAGGTACCCTTGAATAAACCCATCCTTTATGTTGCTGCCAATCAATTAGTTAAATTGATTCCCTATCTTTTCTGCTTTTGAAATTATACAGGATCTTCCTCCTAGACTTGGACGCTAACAGAACTCTGACTAATCAAATATTTGTTGACAAATTTAAACTGGCTACCAAACTTTTGTGATTTAAAAATGGTATTATAGCTGACACATCATAAATAAAAGCTACCCAAAAATCAGCCCCACTAAATATGAGACTTAAGCCCCCCAAGATGATCATAAAAGGACCAATCATCAACTGTCAGGCACCCATCCACTTGGAAGTAATCTTCATAGATGGTGAATGATTGCAGAGGGATTTAGACCAGTCACTAGAGATCCTACAGGCAGGGACACCAATCTGAGGTTAAATAGCTCTCCAAACAGGCAGTAGTAACCCAACAGTGGATTGAAGCAGCCCAAGAAGAAGTACACTCCCAAATAACTAAGGAGGAAGGCAGAAGCCAGCAGACAGAAGACCTGGGGATCAGCAGGCTTCTTGAAGGACTGAGAAATCTGAGGCTCTTCCTTTTGGGGAGGATTGTGAGACAACATGGTTGCAGTGTACCAGACTCCTAGAATTACTTGACGTTAGGACTTCTCTAGGTAATGGGAATTAGGAGAGGCACCAGAGTCAGCTTGTGTACCCAGCAAAAATGCTGGCTTTAACAGCCTGTAACAAGATCATCCAGAAAAGCCATTTATATCCAAGGGACTCTAAAATGGAAGTCTTAGGCAATCTCATAGCTTGAATTGAAGGGTTTAAGTCAAACTAAAATAAAAAGTTTTTATTTTGGGTGCATAAAGTTTTTATTGATTGAAAAATAATAAAATATAGCTTAACAGCCTTTTATAGCATGGTGGCAAGAAGATAATTTAGTGAATAAATAAATGAGATGAGGAAATTTGGGGATATTTCTGAAGAAATTGGGCAGATAGGAACTTCAAAATGGGGAAAATAAATTACTTTGCTCATAATTAAAATCATCTAAACAGATTTGTTACAATTTTCTAAAATTATCTTCCCAACTGTCAGGCAAAGCTTGGGGATTCATCATTTTACTCCACACAGAAGACAGGGACTAGGAGTTGTGTTTTACCGCAGGAACAGCAGACAACAGAGCAGAATTTGAATCACAAGAGTCTGTAACCTTGTCAAAGTCACCAAGATATTGTACAAAACTGTTTGAAGTTGATTTGGCTTCATTTGATTGGCCACAGCCTAATTTTGAAGGTAACAATTGATTGTGCTCAAATTTAATACTAACATCACTTTCTAGATGACTGACTAAGTCCAGAGAAGCGACGGGTTCAATCCCTGTCCCTGGATTTAATGAATATTTAAATTAAACCAGACTATCAACCATAGGTAATACTGTAAATTCAGAACCTAAACATAAAAATGCAGGATTGTCAAATCCTTGGTCCAAATTTTGAATCTTTTTTGCAGGATGGCCTTTTTTAATTAAATTTAATTCTTTGTATTTTTATTTGAATTTTTAAAAATTTGGGAACTCATAGACACTTTGCAAAGCTCAAGTCAAAATGCATATTTCCAATGAAAAAATGAATTAAATGGAATCAGATTTGAAGTGTTCAAATCCATCAACCATTTTCATTAAGTTTACTATGTTTTTTGAAATTGCGGGATTGTAAAATCCAAGAACCAAATTACAAATCACTTTTGAATGCCACTATAAACTCAGATATTAATTGTGGGAACTGGAATTCAAATATAATTTACAGTAAGAACACTAGGAAACACCAAAACAAATCAAGAAGCTCCACCACAACTAAAATCAAATGAAAAATCCAATCTTAACAACCATGTTTAGACACAAAGTTAAGTGAAATGCAAAATTGTCTAAACTGGAAATGATGCAATATTCTGCACTCCAAATCACTAATATAGCGACCACAAAACCATATAATGATATATGAGCTACCCTCCTGATGACGCAGAATTTTTTAAAAGGTTTATGGCCCCTGTCTAAGCCAGGAGCCATAAAACCTTTAAAAAATTTCAAGGAAGAAAGGTAGGGAAAAGATAAACAATCAGTTTACTACACTATGTATTCATGTATTGCTATTAAGAATACTTGATTACAGTTGATTTTAAAAAATGCTAATAATAAAGTAGAATTATATATTACAATCTATATTATCACATTGTCTTTTCCTTGATGTGTTGATAATTTATTTGCTGTTGATAATGTGAAACTATCCAATTAAACACAATCACATTATCAACAGCAAATGAACTATCAACACATCAAGGAAAAGACATGATAAGATAGATTGTAATATATAATTCTACTTTATTATTAGCATTTTTTAAAGTCAACTGTAATCAAGTATCTAAATTTTAGCTGTCCTAAAATGGAATAGGGTGATTTTTAAGAATGCCTATGATTTCTAAAAGAATTAGCACAAATCCACTCTAGATCCTTTATCATCCTTTTTGAGACACCCATAAATTATATGTATTTCAAATTCACCTCATTTTTGATTTGAAATTTGGTTCATGGATTTGACAATCCCGCAATTTCAGATTTGATAAGTTTTACATGATGTCTATGATTCATTTGAAATTCAGAAAATCTCAAATTGTACATTAGAATCTCGCATTTCTGATTCATGTATCCCGCATTTGTTTGTTGTCTTTTGTCTTTTGTTAGTTGAGTTATCTGCTCAAGAGATTTGAAATCTGCCAATTTAAATAAACCATAAAAAGTCAAATTAAATGTTTGATTTTATTAAATATTTTATTTTTCACTCAGCTGAGTTGCCTGAAAAAGTGATTTGAAATTTAGACCAAGGATTTGACAATCCCATATTTTTACATTTAGGTTCTGAATTCACAGTATTGAGCACATACTACCAACTAATTCTTCATTTGTAGGAGCTTTAAATGGACAAGGTTTGTAATGGCCATTTAAATTTGATGCCACACAATTATTATTGACAGTAATACTTCCAAGAAGATTCCTGACATCAACATTGTCAAGAATGCCATTTTTTCTCCTTCAAAAACTCAAGAGTTGGGATTGAAATCAAACCCTTTCCAAGATGGACCACATTGTCAGGGATCCAGTCTTGGGCAGCAGGCCCGTTGTTTTCAGGGGTAAGGTGGGCCGTGTTTTTTTGCAGGCAATGCCCACCACAAGAGGGGAGCTAACTTAAAAAGGTAGGAGACAGACTTTCCCACCCAGGACCACAGGCCAGCAGCTGGGATTATAGTGTCAATCACCCCTGTGAGAGTGATTTACAAAATCCCAAACAGCTTACCAATATGGTTGGTTGGAAGATTGAGTGAGGAAGTGGGCATAGGTTTTGGGGTCACTGGTGGTTCCATGGGTAGGTCATAAGCAGGGAGATAGTTGAATTTCCCTCTGAACAACTTGGGTGTTGAAAACATCCACAGATCTTGTTGGTTATATCTAACTGCAGATTATATGCAGGTCAGAGGATTGAGTTTGAGTATCTTTTCTGGGGTGTAGTCCTTGTATTCAGACTTCAGAGGGTAGTTGTTAAAATGGACAGGTCAAAAGGGTACACCAGGAGGACAGAAACTGCAGGCAGGAGGGCCAGGAGACCTCAAACTGAATTGGTAGATAGCAAATAAAAAATAAGGCAATAGCTGTGTGAGCCAAAATAACATAACCTTTATTCAAAAATGGCAATAAGGTTTGTGCGCAGAATCTATAGACATATATAGCATCCTGCCTCCAAACTTAGTATTCTCCATAAGGGCTTCATCAAAATATCAGGAAAAATGTGGGCAGATGGCCAGGAGGACCGGGTGCAGGAGCAGGAGCAGCAAAAAGGCACCTTGGCTGAATGTTCTCTCATTGGTTAGGACATCCAAATTAGTCACCTGATTTTGTTGATTTTTGGCTGTGGTCATGGGGTTGGGCCCAAAGCCTGGGTTTTTCCTTGGCAGTTGAGTTTGATTGGTTACTTAAGAGGACTTCAAGCTCATGAAGTTCACGGGGGCACCTTCTCTGCCTCCATTAAGCAATTCAAGAAACTCCTCCTCTGGAGCCATCATAGTTGAACCTATACTGGTATTCTGACTTTGGGACTTATCAGGGGCTTCAGCTTGCGGGGACTCAATCTCAGAAAAACGCGGGTGGGCTCTTGGTCCATGGGGCCAGCAGCCCACAGGAATTTGGGTTCAGGGTTTGAGTCCCACCCCTGGGCCCAGGTTTTGAGGGATAAAAAATTGTCAATCCTGACATCATCCTTTTTTCCCCAAGGCCCCTCCCTTCTGGTCCTTTTTGTTCAGATAGAGTTAGACAGCTTCTTGGGCATTAGCTAGGTTGCTCAGCAGTTCCCAAGTGCTTTCCTCTAGCGGGTATCCTTTTCATTTGATGTAGTACTGGGGTTTTTGGTAGTGGATTCTGTCACCATATATGTATTCAACTTCATATTCCTCAGAGTGGCCTATTTGGATGGGGGGAGGGCTGACTTAATCCATTGGTGGGGAAGCAAGTTCCAATCTTTTTTGAACAACAGGAAGCAGTGGAACACATAATGAATCTTCCAGGAGGGGGGTAGGTCTAGCTTGAAGGCAAACTCACCAACTAGTTTGGTGATCTTGTGGGGGCTACTTCTTCTGTGATCTAACTTCCTGCAGGGCACATGCAGGGGTACAATCTGGGAGTCTAGGTATACTTTGTCTCCAACTTTTAAGGGTTGGCCTGGGGTTTGTTTGCGGTCAGCAAAGGCTTTGTATGTTTGCACTGTGAGGTTCAGGTTGGTCAAGCATGTTTTTTGTGTGTCATGAATCTGTTCAATCAGGAGTGCCCAGTGGTGTTTGATTCCTTCTTGCCAATCTGGGGATCCCAGGTGGGGTCAAACCCATAGTTGGCTTTGAATGAGAACATGCCTCTGGAGGCTTGGTCTTTACTGTTGTAGGCAAACTGGGCCATGAGGAGAATTTTTGCCTAATTGTCCTGATCAGCGTGTAATAGCATCAAAGGTATTGTTCAAGGATCTGGTTTACTTGTTCAGTTTGGCCGTCTGTCTGTGGGTGGTAAGAGGTAGATACACATTGCTTGATTCCCAAGTCTTTCATCACCTGTTTTCAGTAGTTTGACGTAAATTGGGGGTCCTCTGTCTGTGATGATTTCCTCAGGTGTTCTGTGTTGTGTGAGGATGCGGTCGTGGAAGTTTTGGGCTGTCTCTGCTGCTGTGCAATTGGTGGTAGTTGGTACAAAGTATTCCATCTTGGTGAAGAGGCCTACCATGACCAGAATTGCATTGAAAAAGAGGGATGGAGGCAGTTCCACAATGTAGTCCATGGAAACAGATCTCCAAGGTCCATGAGGTATATTCAAGGGTCTTAGAAGTCCTTCAGGTTTGTTTCTGCACATTTTGGTCTGCCCACAGGTCTCACACCCCTTCAGGTACGCGCTTACGTCTTGATGCATTTTTGGCCAAGCAAAGTTCCTTCTAATGCTCCAGAGGGTCTCGAGCCTACCTGGGCTTCCAGACATCTCAGAATTGTGGTAGTCTATCAAGGCGTTGGTTATGATGTCCCCTTCTGGTACAAAGATCCTGTTGTGGAGCATTAGTGTTGTTCCCTTCAATGAGTAGCCTTTTTGGTAGTGGGCGCTATCCAAGGATTTAAAGAGGTCCAAGATCATGAATTTGGTGAATTTGCCTAGTGTTTAGGCCCTTAGTACTTCTGGTTTGCTGGCTCTGATTTTCATCAATCCCAGGTGAATGCCTAGGCTTGCTGTGTCCAAGAGGACTTGGGTATTGTGGTTGCGGGTTTCTAGGTGGGTAGGCACCAGGTCAGTTCTTCTACTTAGGGCGTTTGGTACCACATTCACCTTTCCTGGCTTGTAGTCTATGGTCAGAGTGTAGTCAGCCAGTTCTAAGGCCCATCTTGCTTGTTTTTGGTTAAGCTGGCGTGGTTTGAAGAAGTAGACCAAGTTTTTGTGGTCTGTCAGGACCTTTACTGGATATTCAGCGCCACATAGGTATCAGTGCAAATGTTTCAGGGTCTTCATTATAGCTAGCATCTCCTTGTCATATATTGGGTAGTTCCCTTCTGCAGGTAGCATCTTCTTGGAGTAATATGCTACAGGATGTAGCATACTATTCCCTCCTTCCTGAAGAAGGACCCCGTCCACCACAAAGTCTGACGCGTCAATTTCCAGCACAAAAGGTTTGGATGGGTTGGGCATAGCCAGGACAGGAGCAGAGGTGAAGGCAAGTTTCAAGGTTTCAAAGGCAGTGGTACATTCCAGAGTCCAGGCAAAGGTGACCTTGTCAGAGCAAAGGCAGGTCAGGGGGAGGGTAATGTGAGAAATATTTTGGATTAAATTCCTGCAATAATTTTCCAAGACCAAAAAACTTCTCACATCTTTCCTTCATTTGGGCACCAGTCAAGATGTTATTGATTCTACTTTATCCTGTGCCATGGCAAAGCCGCTGGTCTTCACTATGTATCCCAGGGATTCAACTTCTGACTGGAAGAATTCACATTTATTAAGCTTAGCGTGTAAGTTTGCTTGGGATAGTTTTTCTAGTATAAGGTCCAGGTGGCGCAGGTGTTCCTTGTGAGTCTTGCTGTAGATGAGAATGTTGTCCAGATATGTCACAAAAAAGCGGTCAAGGTATTCCACTGGGACAGTGGTGATCATCCTTTGGAAAGTGCTGGGGCGTTACAGAGGCCAAAGGGCATTACAAGGTACTCATACTGCCCATATTGGGGTTTGAAGGCCGTCTTCTACTTGTCTCTGTCCTTGATTTAGATTTGATTGAATGCATCTCTAAGGTCAATTTTTGAGTACACTTGGTCTCCAGTCAGTACATCACAGAAGTTGTTGGCATTGGGGATGGGATAGCGGTTCTTCACTGTAATGTTGTTCAGTTTTTAATAATTTACGCATGGACACATCCCACCATCTTTTTCCCCTACAAACAGCATGTGCAACAAGCAGGGGGCTTTTGAAACTTGGATAAACCCTTTTTTATCATATCCTTGAGGTATGCTTTCAAGGCTACTTGCTTGCGGTGGTTATAGCTGTAAATAGGGCTGTGGTGCAGTTAGGTTCCTGTTAGCAGGTCTATGGCATAGTCGTAGATTGAATGACTGGGTAGTTTGGTGGCTGCCTCTTAACTAAAAAACGTGGTCCCATTTCTGTAGGGGTGTGGGTAGTCTTCCCACACTAGGTTCTATCTTTATGGTCAAGAGTTTTTTGGTAGGGGATTGGTCATGGCTCATGCAAAAAGGAACAGTATCACAGGATTCAGGCCGGCCCAACGTGGCAGTTTGCTCACAATAGTCCAGGACCAGGACATTTCTGTCAGACCAGGAGTCAACCAGTATAAGGGGATGGTGTAGTCCCAGAAACAAGGATCAGGGACGCCATGTATACATTGTGTCCAATGGTCAACCAAAGTTCTTGTTCACACTCATGGCTGGTGTCCAAGGAGCTGTTTCCCATGATTACTTGTAGACTGCTCTCTGAGGCTGTCAAGCCTAGTTCCTCTGCTAGGCTGGCATTAATGAAACTTTCATCTGCTCCTGTATTAATAAAAGCTTCCATCTGGTGCTTGTTTCCTGCCAATTCTATGGACACTTGGATGAATTTTTAAGACTGGGAAGAAGTGTTTATTTACACCAGTGAGATTGGGGCAGTGTTCTTCTTAGAGCAGGATCTGGTCAAGTGGCCCGCCTTGTGGCAGTAGAAACAGAGTCCTTTGAAATAATGTTATTGGAGCTCTTCAGGTGTCATACCTGTTCTGTTGGGGGTTGGTGTTTGGGGTTGGAAGGTCTGGGAGGGACCAGCATTCTCTTGGTTCATGCTAAGACCCTTGCACAGGGGAATTAGCTCATCTAGGCTGAGGGTGGGCAGATGATGCTTCAACAGATCCTTCATTGCTAGGTTGACTCCCTTTCAGAAGATGATGGCTGCCAGTTTGTCCTCAAGTTGGGTGCAGGTTTTTAGTTTGAGGAATTCATCAATATATGCTTGGATGGGTTGGGGGCCTTGTCAAATTTCTAACAGGGAATTCAGGGTGTAGTATCTAGTGTTACAATCTTCCCCAGTGGCCATTAACTCAGCCTCAAACTTGGCGTAGTATAAGCAGAATTCTAAGTCTTCAGCTGTGGCCTTGCCAAACCAGTCTAAGGCGTCCCCCAATAGCATTGAAGCAACCCCAAGGATCTTCTCAGTGTCACTGGCTTAAGAGGGGGCGTTGGTTAGGAAATGTAGGCAGAGGACCAGCATGGCACGCCAAGCTTCCTCAAGTGTGAGCTTCCCCATCTGAGGCATCTCTACCTTTGTGAGGGACTAATTTACAATCACATTTTGCACTTGGGAGGGGGGAGCTTTGTCAGTGTCAGCGGTAGTGGTGTTGGTTCTCTTTGGGACATTTGGGTTTGCATTCTTCCACATGGAAGAGATCAGGTTTGTGGTCATCTTATGGGTGTAATAAGTGATTATCAATAGCAAAAGCATACAAGATGCCCCAAGAAATAACAACGTCTTGGGGCTCAGGGTACCAGGTTTAATAAGGATTGCCATAATGTCAGGGATCCAGTCTTGGGCAGCCGGCCTGTTGTTTTCAGGGGTAACATGGGCCTGATTTTTTGCAGGCAATGCCCACCACAAGAGGAGAGTTAACTTAAAAAGGTAGGAGACAGACTTTCCCATCCAGGACCACAGGCCAACAGCCGGGATTATAGTGTCAATTGCCCCTGTGAGGGTGATTTACACAATCCCAAACAGCTTACCAATAT
Organism: Entomophthora muscae; assembly: GCA_014839935.2. NCBI lineage: Eukaryota > Fungi > Entomophthoromycota > Entomophthoromycetes > Entomophthorales > Entomophthoraceae > Entomophthora > Entomophthora muscae. Next base: position 144,782 of record QTSX02005696.1, read on the forward strand.
GGTTGGAAGATTGAGTGAGGAAGTGGGCATAGGTTTTGGGGTCACTGGCGGTTCCATGGGTAGGTCATAAGCAGGGAGATAGTTGAATTTCCCTCTGAACAACTTGGGTGTTGAAAATATCCATGGACCTTGTTGATTATATCTAACTGTAGATTATATGCAGGCCAGAAAATTGAGTTTGAGTATCTTTTCTGGGGTGTAGACCTTGTATTAAGACTTCAGAGGGTAGTTGGTAGAATGGACAGGTCCAAAGGGTACACCAGGAAGACAGAAAACAGCGGGCAGGAGGGCAGGAGGGCCAGAGATCTCAAACTGAATTGTAGATAGCAAATACAAAATAAGGCAATAGCTGTGTGAGCCAAAATAACATAACCTTTATTCAAAAATGGCAATAAGGTTTGAGCGCAGAATCTATAGGTATATATAGCATCCCACCTCCAAACTTAGGATTCTCCATAAGGGCTTCATCAAAATATTGGGAAAAATTCGGGCAGGTGGCCAGGAGGCCAGGGTGCAGGAGCAGCAAAATGGTACCTCAACTGTATGTTCTCTCATTGGTTAGAACATCCAAATTAGTCACCTGATTTTGTTGATTTTTGGCTGTGGTCATGGGGTTGGGCCCAAAGCCTGGGTTTTTCCTTGGCAGTTGAGTTTGATTGGTTACTCAAGAGGACTTCAAGCTCATGAAGTTCACGGGGGCACCTTCTCTGCCTCCATTAAGCAATTCAAGAAACTCCTCCTCAGGAGCCATCATAGTTGAACCTGTACTGGTATTCTGACTTTGGGACTTATCAGGGGCTTCAGCTTGCGGGGAATCAATCTCAGAAAAACACAGGCAGGCAGGCAAGCTCTCAGTCCATGGGGCCAGCGGCCCACAGGAATTTGGGTTCAGGGTTTGAGTCCCGCCCCTGGGCCCGGGTTTTGAGGGGTAACAAATTGACAATCCTGACACACATGTTGCCAGACCTGAAGACTACCTGTCCATGTTTTTTGAGGATTAAATCATACCATATTTAATCCAAAGATGATTATAGTTGTAAAACACCCATGCAAATGTACTGTAAATTCAGAACCTAAACATAAAAATGCAGGATTGTCAAATCCTTGGTCCAAATTTTGAATCACATTTGTGGGATGGCCTTTTTTTAATTAAATTGAATTCTTTGAGTATTTATTTGAATATTTGAAAATGTAGGAACTCATAGACACTTTGAAAAGTTCAAGTCAAACTGCATATCTCCAATGGACAAAATGAATTAACTGGAATCAATTTTGAAGCGTTCAAATCCATCAACTATTTTCATTAAGTTTACTATGTTTTTTGAAATTGCGGGATTGTCAAATCCAAGAACCAAATTCCAAATCAATTTTGAATGCCACTAGTAAACTCAGATATTAATTGTGAGAACTGAAATCCAAATTTAATGTACAGTAAGCACACTGGTAAACACCAACCTAAATCAAGAAGCTCCACCACAACTAAAATCAAATGAAAAATTCAATCTCACTAACCATGTTTAGACATAAAAAGTGATTAAACTTTAAAATCATCCAAAACTGGAAAGGATACAATATTATACACTTCAAATTACGGATATAGAAACTCTACTACTATTCAAGGCTAAATCAAGAGAAAACAACTACTCACAACTAAACCAATAAGTCCAAATAAATACGTATTTCAGCTAAAATATATTTTTTATTATATTTTTATGGACCACCAATCACATTCCCAACCAGCTCCTGCACCAGCCCGTGGGGCAGCCTGTTCACAAGGGTGTCCCAGAGGGTCCAAGAACAGACCCAGAACACAAATTGAGGGGAATCATGCCAACACAGGCCTCCCAAGATGAAATTGCCAGCCAATCACCTCCTGCGCCACAAGTCAGAAAAATCAGCTTAAGTCCTAGACAAAAGTCACTCTCAAGGCCTGCAACCAAAGTCTCATACACAAAGGTCACCAGGAACACTGAGGTTACTTACACCTCCACCATGTACCCAGTTATCACCTGGCCCCGCACTCTTGATCCAAGAGTTGCTACTTCCTGTCACCACATCTTTGACACCTCCTATGAGCCATTGGCCACCACCAAAGAGCCATCTGTGCCTGTGTCTTATGCCACCATTGATAACGCCAGCGCAACCAAGCGTGATCCCACCTTCTACACAAAGGTCCCCATCCTCTGTGTTGAGCCTGCTAGCCAGGATGCCATGGTACCTGCCAAGGGCCAGCGTTGGTTGACAGATAGTGAGTGTGAAGCTCTCCTCAACTGCTTGAACGGGGGAATGGTGGATTGGTATATTGAGTCCCAATTTGGTGTCACGGACAGATACATTGCTGACATCAACACCAAGTATGGCAACACCGGGAGAATTGCAAAATCTGCTAAGGCTAAGAGGCAGGCCAAACTCTTGCAGCCTGTGCACATCAACGCAATCAAGCAGTGGATAGCCAGGGATTGCCACCTGGACACGCTTGCTGTCCAATCAATGCTTGCCACAGAGTTTGGGCTTTCTGTTTCTAAAACCCTTGTTTAAAAAACAATGATTGATTTAGGCTTCTCCTGGAAAGTACTGGGAGTTTCACTGTACAACAAAAACAATGAGAGGACCATTGAGGATTGACACATTTATGCCAAGACATATCTGGCACTAAAGGAGACTGGGAACGTCCAGTTCTTCTACATCAACTAATTGTTGTTTTCCTCCTCACTCAGTTCTAGGCATGGGTGAGTTGAGAAGGGGTCCAAGGATGGTGTAGCTTGTTGTGCAGCTGTCTGTTCCCAGACCTATTCCATGGTAGCGCTTCTTGGTCCCTGCGGGTTGGGCCAGTATCAGATGATCAAGGGTTCTCATAATAGAAGGTCATTTCTTGATTTTCTCTGAACTGTCAAGGAGTATCTCCAGATCAATTACTGCATTATAACCAACATTGTTGTGTTGGATGATTTTGGGCTCCATAAAGTGGATCTGGTTGTGTCTGAGTTCCCGCCCATCAATAAAAATAGCCATTTGGCCAGCCACCGCCTGGCTGACTGTCCAATGAGACTCCTCTTCCTCCCCCCATATTCTCCATTCCTTAACCCAATTGAGGAGGTCTTTGGATGGATCAAAAATAAAGTGAAGCAAGGCCTCTCTCAGGACACCAATGATCTCTTCAACATCCTTGAGGTCAGTCAATTTGCAAAGCCACCCAATGTGGTGGCAGCTTTTTACAAGCACTTGAGACTCCTTCCTCCCCAAAGCCCTGGCCTCCGAGCCAATCAGATAAATGGGTGCTCCAGGTTTTATTTGTTTTCATTTTTATTTATTTTGTTTTTAGTAGGACTCAACAATTATTATTTATATATAATGATGTGGTGTTTGATTGTATTATAGACATATAATAGTATGTAGAAAAGGTAAGTAAAATTAATTATACTAGGTATGAGGAATATATATTTATTATAATGCACTGAATATTATATTGACTGTTGCGCTAACAAATAAGTAAATTAAAAAATATTGAAATAGATTAATTTTATTTAAATAATTGTGAATCCTTGTTGGTACTTTGGCTTTTTTAAGCCACAAATTGGACTTTGTAGGTCATCATCTGATCCTTATTATTTCAGTGCCACTATAGCCACACAATACAACCACCAATAATTTTTATGTATTGCTTACTAATTAGTACTCAGGACACGGGTTAAGCATATTGATTATATTTATCAAATCATATTACAAGGGAAAGGTAATTCAAGTTCTAAACAATAACTTGTTTAGAATATAAGTGGAGCGGGCCACATGATGTGGATAAATTCAATTCTCGTTGTTTGTATATGTAATAAATGAACCTGTACTCAACGAGCTAGTAAATAAAAACATTTTTAACTTATTTTTGATTATTTGACGTGGTTGCAACTATAAATAATGTCTTTTAATATATTTAGATATATCAATATTATAATTTACCTACTAAAATTTAAAATAAAATTAAAATATTAAAAGTAAAATTAAAATTATAAATCTTAAAATTTATCTATTAAAGTTTAAATATTTGAAATTTAACTACTTTTATTTAATTGTGATTTATTCAAAATTAAAATATTATACATTAAAAATTTTAATATTGAAATATGTAATATTAAAATTTTAAAATTAACTTTTAGATATTAAAATTTTAATATTTAAATATTTAAAATAAAATTTTACTATTAAAAATTTAATATTACATATTTCAGTGAAAATATTTAATATTAAAATAATTTTTTAAAAAAATAAATTTTAAGTTGCAAGGGAAAAATATTTATTAAGGGGATGATAATTGCAAAGGGGAATTTAATTATTCTGGGGAATTATACCCCAAAATTAAATTTTTGGCTAGAGCGTCCAATTGGATCCACATACTCTTCTGTACAAGGTGGACAACCCTGGGTGTGATTGCTAGACGGGTGGTGCCCTGTACCCCAGTGGTTGCTGATTGTTTGATAAAAGGCAGGCGGGTGAGCAAATCAACTAGTAGGTTTTTTTCAGGGGGCACATAGTACCCATACAACGTTGCCAATGCAAAGGAGTCATACATGACGTGCTCAACTGTCCTATACCCTGGTGGTGTCTTCTGGCATTCTAGTGCTAAGCAGCATATATTGATTTGAATAGGGACATCCTCCAACTTTTTGATGTTGGTTTTTAATATGCAGTGAAGGAGGATTCCCAGGTATACTGCAACGTGAATTCTTTGCAAGGTATATTTCTCTGAGAACATGCACAATTTTTTGAAGACTTGAACTAATCTATTGATATAGGATGTTTGATTGAATTTAAAGAGGGTTCCAGGGGGCGCCCAACTTGTATCAGCCCCCCATGCCTCCACAAACAAAATAAATAAAGGTTTAAATGCATTCACAAGGACTACATCCCTGACTTTATTTGACAATGCCTTGAATACTTCATTAAAAATTTCAGTTTTTAGATATTCAGTTCCTATTTGAAAGTTGGTTTTTATTAAGTTTTTTTATATATTTTTTGATGCTTGAAAACGGAAATCTTTGAATGCTTTCATAAATATATTCATTGAAGTTTAGCTTGACATCCCGCAAATTTCATTCATCTCTTTGAAGTTGATATTTGATCCTATTTTGTATGCTTCCCTTAACCACAGCAAGCACCCCGTGGGTGGTAAATATTCTCTATCTTTAGCTTTGATATTTGAAAACTTATTCATATTCTGTTGAATTATTTTATTTATTTGTTTTACAGGGGCTACCAGTGACTGATAGCCCCCGTAAAACCAACTTGGCGTAAAAGCCACCACTTCCGCAACCTTGTCCCCATTCCTAGTGATAACTAAAATAAATATAAGTAAAACATAAAAAGACTTACTAATTGTTTCCCCTGTGGCCCCCTCAGCCACAGGCGCCACCTCAGCAAACTTCATGAGTGTTGGCTGCTCTTCATTAATTTTCCTAGGCTTAATTTTTCTTATCTTTCTTGCAACTTGTGTTTCTTCTTGGTTTTCATTTGATAAATTTTCTGTATTTCTTGAAGCGCTCCTTCTTCTTAACTGAGTTTTTTTCTATCTGTTTTCATTTGGTTACCTCTTTATTTGTGTTTATTTCATGTGGGATTTCATTTCCTTCAATTAGTTTGATTTTTTGAGTATTCTTTCTATTAGTTTTTGAAAATTCCCATGAGTTATAACTTTCACTTTTGAAATCTAACCACTTGAGTATTTCCTTTTGAAGATTTAAAAATATTTCTTTGTGTTCTTTGTTGATCATTGTTCCCAGGCTATTTTTTGCAGTTTCATTTTGCTGGACCAAGGCTCTCCCCTCATTTCCCAGTTGATTTAACACAATTTCCCTTATGTTGTATTCAAGCTTGACAACCTTTTGGAGGGCTGACTCTAATTTGTTTATTAAGTTATAGATATTTGAGATTTTGTTTAAATTACATCAAAAAACTGGTTTTTATAGTACTACCTTCAACACATTAATAGTTTTTCACTGTCAATAATAAATTAAAGACAATAAATGTAAATATTGCATTAGAATATTGCAATTAGACTTCAACTCTTGATATTTTGATATTATGTGCATAACTCAATGCATTTTGTTTAATAAAATTCATTTTAAACTTGGCCTTTCCCATATAATTTAATGAAATGGACTGTGTTTATGTTAGGGCCATTAACGCTTAGTAAAGATATTAATACATAGTGCATTTACAGCCTGTATATTTACCTATTGGTAATAATTCTTTAAACTTTTTAGTTGGATTTTGTGAGTAATAATATAATGGATCAATAAATTAATGTTTATTGTCATTAATTGGCTGATTTTCTTTGCTGTGGCAATTGTGCATTTTCTGATATTTACACACTAGTATCCAATTGGTTGGTTTCACATCCAATTGCACAGGCAATAGGAAATCACGCCGCCACCCTGACCACATCCAGTCTTGGGGTGGCGGCTTGATTTCCTATTGCCTGTGCAATTGGATGTGAAACCAACCAATTGGATACTAGTGCGTAAATATCAGAAAATGCACAATTGCCACAGCAAAGAAAATCAGCCAATTAATGGTGATAAACAGTAATTTATTGATCCATTATATTATTACTCACAAAATATGACTTAAAACTTTACATAATTATTACCAATAGGTAATATACAGGCTGAAAAATGCACTATGTATCAATATTTATACTAAGTGTTAATGGCTCCCAAATATAAACACAGTCCATTAATATAAATTACAATGAAAAAGGCCTTGTTTACAATGAAATTTATTATACAGAATGCATTGAGTTATGCACATAATATCTAAATATTAGGATTTAACACATATCTGCAATATTCTAATATAACTTTACATTTGTGGTTCTAATTTATTATTGATAATGAAAAACTATTAATGCAAATAATTATATGTTATCACATCAAATGTACAACACATTTTTTAAATATGGGAAATTCTAACAATGTAAAAAAATATTGTTATTTGTGAATTGAAAGAGAAATATTATTTTTAATAAGTTGTCACAAAGAAAATATTTATTTTACTCATCAAAGGACAAGAAGGGGAGGGAATGGGCAGAACAAACATGGCCTTCATCTGCGCCTGTGAAAGGGACAGTATCAGATATAGTGGGGAGGGAATGGGTGGGACCTTGGGAGTCAGGGTTGGAAGGCAGGTGGCTTGATGGGGGGGGAGGCAGGGTTGGTTGACTGAGAAGGGGCAGTAAGAGCTTATTGCTTCAATTGCTCAAATTTTTCTTCCATCACATATGCGGACTTGGTGAAACAGATGGATTGGATTGGACTGGCGTATGGGGAGGCAGGAGTCCTTTCTGGACTTATCACTATCACTTGCATAGAAAATGACAAGATCTGATAGGTCCTGGACAAAAACAAAAGGGAAAGGCTCATAACCCTTATCAATTTTGGTGCATATTTTGTTGTAGGTGGCAGGCTTTAAGCGCCTGAGGGCAGAACCAAAATTGTAGAGACATACACCTGCAAAATGCATGTTGGCGGGGTTGGTGGGGTAGGAACAACAGGTATGCCCCACAGCCCTGATTTCTTGGGTTGCCCATTCCTGCTGCTCTATCTCCACACTCAGTACAACTGTGTGCACGGTGTTTTGTGTGGCCCATTCCTCCAGCATGGCCTTGAGCTCTGTCTGGTAGGCATACCCATCTGCAGTGTTCAATATTGCAGAGTAGTAGTTGATGCCCAATGGGAAAACTGCCAAAAAACCTGACAAAACAATACAAGATTGGTCTGCGCTTATATGTCAGACTGGATGCGCTTTTCTCCAAAGTCTTGAATACTTGCAAAATCTTGGCACATGACAGGAAGATTACATTATTACGGGCCCTCATTGCTCTTCCTTTGATAAAATTTATGATTCTAGAATCATATGGGTCAGTATTCATCAAACTGGGACCACTGAGAACTTGATTGGACAAGATTCTAGCAGCAACCACAACTCTGTGCATCCACAAATTCACTGTTCTCATATTGGTGAAAATGCTGTGGAGTCCCAGTTGGAGACGGACCTGGACTAAGGGCATCTGCGGGCCACGCTCCATAATAGCCATCATGAGAGGGTGGGATTTTTCACCTTCAGTTGAAGAATGGGCACCAGTTGGGGTCTTCTTGGTAGGGGGGCCACATTTGGTGTGGGCTTGCAGGGTTGCAGCCACAATGGGCTGTGCAAAACCCATTGTGGCCACAATTTCCCCAAGGGACATAAGCATCCCTTGCTTTTCAACCATTTTGAGAACAATCTCTGGAGTAATTAATTTTCTTCTGCGTCTTGCAGGATGATTGGCTGGGGGAGGGATATGTCCATCTTGTGAACTGGTCAATGCTATCTGATTGGCTGTTTTGGGATTCTGGGCTCTCTGGGTGACCCCATGGCTCAAATGGCTGGTTCCAGATGCCATTGTTGATACAGGATTTGGGTTGGCAGCTGCCTGTGCGTGATGGACAAACAGGGCCATGCTGGAAGTTGCAGGAGATAGAACACCCGCCTGGCTGGTGCTTGTAGAGAGGCCTGCGGGTTGGGAGTGGCCATAGACAGAGGCTCCACCGTTATTAGACCCAGTGTAGCCCTGCATGATTTTGTCAAGGCCAGGGAACAGCTTTTTGACTTGTTGTTATTGAAAGAAGACATAATAGATTTTTATTAAAATTTTAAACTCAAAAAGAAGAGTGTATATTTTAGTCAATTTTATTGTTAAGTATGTTAAGTTGGTGATTATTATGATCTAAGTTTTAGCCGTCCTAAAATGGAATAGGGTGATTTTTGAGAATGCCTATGATTCCTAAAAGAATTAGAACAAATCCACTATATATCCTTTGACATCCTTTTTGAGACACCCATAAATTATATTTATTTCAAATTTCTTTCAATTATGATTTGAAACTTGGTTCTTGGATTTGACAATCCCACAATTTCAGATTTGTTAATTTTTACATGATGTCTATGATTCATTTAAAATTCAGAAAATCTCAAATTGTACATTAGAACCTCACATTTATGATTCATGTATCCCACATTTGTTTGTTGAGTTTTGTCTTTTGTTAGTTGATTTATCTGCTAAAGGGATATGAAATTTGCCATTTTAATAAATCAAAAAAAGTCAAATTAATTGGTTGATTTTATTAAACATTTTAATTTTCACTCAGCTGAGTTTCCCACAAAAGTGATTCAAAATTTAGACCAAGGATTTGACAATCCCGCATTTTTACGTTTAGGTTCTGAATTTACAGTAACAGATGTGGCTCAAATAAAGCGCTGCATTCACTGGCCCAATGAGAAGGAGAAAGACCCTACTATTGGCCTTATGAGCCTTGCATCCACCCTAGCAACCAATCAACTTTTTAACCACAAAGAGAATATCAACAACCAGGCTATTCCCAATTATGCTGCTCCAGAACAGAAGAGTCTTGTATCCCTTCTATGTGAATTGATCAATGAAAGCCTGCCCTCTGACAGTGCCATTTTACCACCCCAAAACATAGGCATCTCACCCAATGCCTCATTTCCTAACTCTTAGACCCCCAGCCATTGGAGTTAAAGTCTGACAAGAGAGTACTATATGAAGCCCTAGATCCTGCACCAGAATTTATCTCTATTCTGAAATAAAGGTTGCAAACTATTGGATCTTTCAATTGTTCCTGTATTTTATCTTAGCCTTTTGAAAATTACACAACGCTCTTTATGGCTCACCAGCCACTCTGCCTGAAGTTTTTCATCCACCAAGTATTTCTTATGGGCCTGTAAATTTCACTAAATACCCCTTGAACCCCAGATTCAAGGGCTATACCACCAAATTAATACTGCCAAGCAATCTTCTGGCCCACATCAAAGAGTTGACACAATTTAATTTTAAAGGCATATGTCATATTACTGAACCCTTCCTATTTAAAGATAATACAACTTCCTTCCTGCCTACCAACTAGTCATGGAGACCTCTTTCACGCCTAAGCCTATGCCTGCATCTGCCACCAATGTTTCCTTGGATAACACCAAAAAGCTATGTGAAGTAGTGTAAATAACTCTTTTGGGGTTTCTTGACATTTAAGATCATGATACTGTCCCTGGTTCTGTTTTGAAAGATTTATGTTATACATCTGCTATAAATTAGGTGCATATTAGAATGGTCAAGGCTATCAGTGGAATTAATCCTGGTAGTCAAGGCTAATTGATTTGCACCCAAATCTGTTGGATCTGACGGATTTTCAATTTCAATTGTATCTTGGATGTTATGATGATTTGGCCAACCTGTTACATCCATTTAGATTGAGTTTGGTAACTGAAAGCAGCTTCTGTAATGGGCAGCTGCAAGCTGCAGCCACTCTGGGGTAATGAACATCCACTCTTCTCTGTCAGATTGTCTAGATCATCCCAAGATGGAAAGAATATGAATGCAAGAGCCTGGTGGACACCAGAAGATCCTGTAATGTTCCTGACAATGGTGCAGGTGTTAATAACACTCCTTCATCCATCATGCAGCCAGTATAGTATATAAACTTCCCTTCTTTCTAAATAAAAGATATAATTTTATACTTTCACACATTATCTACTTGCTTTTACACTCTACTTAGTTGTTACCTTAGATTTAAAGGTAAAGACTTCAGAGCCTTTAAGACTTGTGTTAATTTGTGTATAGGCCTGAAACCATACTCTCCAAAACTAGCACTATAGACGTTAATCCCCAAGACGTCCATAAGGCCAAATTACAACATTGGTGCTCACTCCAATATATATCCTACCAGATACGCCAAGCCTGCAGGACACCCCCGCCGTGGTCCTGTTTCAGCCCTGGGAGGGAATAGCTCTCTTCCTGACTTCTACTTTGATGAAGATGTACTTGCCTTCTTAGATAAAGTGGAACTCTTTACTGTTGGTTATACTGAAGAGCAAAAGATCAAATATCTGCTCAACAGCTTGTGTCAAAATTTCTTTGATACTATTATGCCCTACCTTGGCTTTAGTTACTCCTATCAGTACCTCCAAAGAGTGATAAAGCAAAAACTCCACTACCCACAAGGTTGTACCAAATACAGCCCCCTCAAAGGTTTGAGAATCACTAGCACACCTCAGGACTGCCACTTGGATGCTTCTGAAAACTCTAATGATTCCATAAATAGCCCTGAGTCACTCAATGCTCCTATTGCTGGATCATTGAACAAGGTTAAACATTCTGATTCTTTGGCTTGTGAAGTCAATCAAGTTAGTGAGGCTCAATATCTTGCAGAAGAAGACCAAGTGGAATTTTTAGAAAATATCTTTGAACCCAAAGAATCTCTTACTGAAGTGGAGCCCACCAAATCACCAATCATTCAAGAAGAGTACAGTGAAAAGAAACAAGATTTGATCCATGAAGTAAATTCCATAGAGGTGCCAATCAGCAAGGATAAAGATACATCCTTGGCTGCACCTATAGCATTAATTTATCTGAATCTGTTAGAACCCTCTCCTGTTGATAACAATATCAGAGGTGAAGAATCAGCTAAGGATGATGATGTTGTCCTCCATGAAGCTGAGATATTTGGACCTCATACCTTCCAAAAGCCTCCTCTCTCTCTGCCTGAACCTTTGCCTCCTGAAGATCCTGGAACTGCCAAGCCCTTCCCTATTGGAGCTGAAGATTGCTTTAAAGATGAGAAATTCTCTGAATATGATGAGGCTTCACAAGAAGAGAAAGTAGTAGAACTGCTAATCAGCCAAGCTGAGTACAGATCCTTGGCTGAAAATGTAACAGTACCTCTCCTTTCTCTACCAAAATCCTTGTATCCTGAAGAACCAAGCTTCATCCTACAGCCTCATAACAAATCCTGTTCAAGAAAAGGAATTAAAGATAAATGCCTTTCTAAAGAGTATCACTTGTAATCTTTTGGAATCCTTGCCCTGACTGAATTCAACCCTGGACAATTCTCTTCCCCTGGTATCACAGATGGATATATCCAACCCGGACACTTTCCTTGTGAAGATCATCAATCCTGTGCTAAAGTTGATCTGACTGGAGCAAAAGTCTGTTCCAATGACATGGGAGACTTCAAGGATGATGAAGTACCTTCTCTAACAGAGCCAGAAGAAATAAGATGCAGCCAAGATAAGGATCAATCATTGATTTCCTTGTCCTCTGAGTGTTGTAGCAAAGATGAAGAGACTGAGAAAGATCTTCAAGAAGCAGAATTGGTGGTATTTTCAATCAGCCAAGTTAAGAAAGAATCATTGGTTGAAAAGATAGTAGTGCCTCTCTTTTCTCTTCCTGAACCTTTGCCTCCTGAAGATCCTGGCACAAACCCACATGGATCTTCTTCCATCCCTCTTCTTGCTCTACCCCAATTCAAAAAAAAACTCCAAGGCTGAACTTCTCCACCCTGATGAGATGCAAGAGCCCCATGACTTACCTCTGCCTAATGTTGCCCTTGTGTTCTCTATTGCTGATGAGCTTTATGATAAACTACTGGTTGAATAATCTTTGTGGGAGGAAGAGCCCACTGAAATACAAAGTGGTTTTAAGAAGCTTTCAGTGGACACCAAAGTTAAAGATGGTCAACTCTTTAAGCTCTAAAAGAATAACTGGTTGCCATATGTATGCCTCTCACTCAGAACAGACTCTGTAGTTGCCTCACACAAAGCTACAGGTCATGGAGGAATACAAAAGACCCTTGCTCAGTTACAGAAGCATTTATACTGGAAACCATGCTTGCCTTCTGAGGTTCAGGAGAAGTACATCATCCACATTGAAGAAGAGGTGATACAGTTCACCAGTATGAAGCTTGGATTGATCATTACCTCTGCTGCCTTCCAAGTTGCCCTTAATGAACTGAAGAGAAAAAAGATGTGTGCCTCTTTCTTATATCTTATCCTCCTCAAGACCTCTGTTGAACATAATATTCTCATCCTCACAGACATGGGATATGTACTGTCTCAATAAGAAGAGAGTAGCTATGAACTCTCCATTAGTTATTGCTATGAAGTTCCAAACTTCTATGAAAGAAGCTATCCTATGGTTGGAAGATAATGTCTCCCTACTGAAGCAGATCCAGATGAGAAGATTACCCTGTACTATTCTGGTAATGCAACAAAAAAGGAATACTGCCTCTCAAGACTGCCAGTCATTGCCCTTATTGCTTTTGTACATTATGAGATGCAATTTGACCCACTGACTGACCTGTCTTTGTGGGGAGAGGAGATCATCACAGCACATTCTGCTCTAGAGAACTTGTTGGTGAGTGCAAATGTAAAGGATGATTGGCTATTCATAGAATACAAGTAACTATGAATAGCTAAAATATGCTCCTCCTTGCAACTGGAATCAGTGATTATTGATCAAGGACCCACAGGATGTGTTTCTGTACAGAGAGTGCTATCTAAACAGGATCACTATCAGGAATTGATGACCTCCCACAACAACAAGACCACAAATGCATGTAATGGATTGCTCTATCATCCTGCAATTGTACTCAACATTAGGTACTGCAGAACTGCTGACAAGCCACTTCTTCAACTCTCCTATGGATGCCCACCTGACTTGCCTTGCCGCCTGCTCTTCCTGATGAAGCCTAGACTGTCTGTCAACCCAGAAGCCTACCTCCAGAAGTTGCCCCAGGTCTTGATTAATACAGAGGCTGAAGCCTATCATGTCATGTTGAACATCAAGAAGAAGGATGTAGACCACACTTCCAATAGCCATCCTATCCTCTCCTTGTACAAGATGGGTGATGCTGTATACTTCTATAGTAATAGAGGGTATGGATGTGAAAACACACTTGTCATGTTATGGCAAGGGCCTATTAAGGCCAACCAGAAAATGGATCCTGTGAACTACACTAAGGATCCAAATACTGGTCACTTGATTACTAAAGTACACACTCAATACATGTGTGCTGCTCCTAGTACTCATGAGTGAACCCCCTATAGGACAATAATCCAGAAAAAGAAAACCCAATGAAAAAATGCCATGGGTTGTTCTCCAGATTGCAGAGAAAGAAAAGAATAAGGCAATATACAGTGAAAAAGGCTTTATTGGAATAATTACCTGACATATGTAGTCCTTGAGTCCAGTACTGTCAGGGACCCACTTGGCAGGGAATAAACTTCCCAGCTGATGACCCAAGGCCCCTACATTCAAACCAGCTATTACTGAGCCAATAGGAACTGTGACCATTGCAAGATGTCCAAGGTGTCCTAGGTAAGCAAATCTTCCAAACATAGAACTGAATTGTCTGAGTAGATAGTAACCCACCAAATACATCAAGAGGTAAAAGGAGGTATAAGGTTTAACCAGAGTAGGTTCAGTGGGTGGGGTAGAAAACAAACGGCCATAGTGGAATTTACGTCCCCAGTGTCCAGAAGGATATTTGAACCATCCATGGGCAAGGGATTCCTTCTGGTGGGCGTCATCTGGAGAGGAATTATACCAGTTGGTTGTAGGAGTTAGATTTTCCAAGGCGTACACCTTAGACAATAAGTAGGCTAGAAATCAGGATAGGAAAAGAATTCCTCTCATGGCTTCAGAAAGGTGTGTTATAAAAAAATGGAGGAGTAGCTAGAAGTGAAATATTCTTTATTGTTGGAACATTTAAAAATGGTAAGGTTTGTACACTTAAATAGTCTCCGAAATGGAGGCTGGAATATTTAAGTGGTTATTTGGGGAAATGAGAGGGATTTGCCAGTGATTTTCATGACTATAATGTATGAAATTAATACCTGGTTAATATTGGCTTGGATTTGGGCCTGTAGAGATAATATAATCTCATAATTGAAGAATATTAAAGCAGAGAAAGCCACAATATCAGAGGCAATTAAGCGGTGTGCAGGCTGAAGATCAAGCATTGTATAGTACAGAGCTTGAACCAAAGTAAGAGAGATCAGGTCCAAAGTCAGTTTGGAAGCTAGATTCAGCCAATCTAGATCAAGACAGTAAGTGACGTTTCCAGGCGTATTATTAACATTTTTGAATGTGAAAGACGTTTTGAAAGCAAAAATCAAATGAATAACCAGGTAATAAAAAGGTAAATCAAAGGTTTGTGTTGATCTGGAGCTAACAAAACATACTTTAGAAGAGTCCTGAGTTTGAATCTGGGTCCCCAAGGTGTTAAAATAACAATTATTACTGTTTAGACTGGTGTGTTGTTTTTGTAACTGGGTGACTTCTAAATCTGGGTTCTGGTGTGGATTGAAGACTGTATTTTTCCCAAGTTTGTCAATAAAAGTAAGGTAGTCAGGGAAAGAATCCCTGACACTATCCTCCCCAGGAAGGACCCTCTCTGTCTGAGTCTCTTTGTAGCGTGAGAGGACTTCTGGTGTGTTCTCTAGATTCTCTTCTGGTTCCCAGGAGTTGGATTCTACTTTGTAACCCTTCCATTTGACTAAGTATTAACGTTTGCCTTGCAAGGTACAGTGATTGAGGATGTCTTCTACTTTCCATTCTGTAGTATGATTCAAGATGATAGGAGGAGGGTCCTTGTGATCCATGTCAGATGGTAACCCTTTGAACTTGGACAGAAGTCTAATGTGAAAGAAATCATTGTCGGAGGAGCCTGCAGGAAGTTTGAGTCAGAAATTGACATCAGAGCGTTGCTCAATGACCAACAGGGGCCCAATCTTCTTGGGTCCTAGTTTTTGTCCAGGAATTTCCAGTTTAAGATTATTGGCACTGAGGAAAACATAGTATCCCACTTGGATGTCTTCAGGTGTTCTTTGATGTTTATCAGCTTGAATCTTATACTGAAGGATGGTCTTTTCCAGTTGTGCTTTGAGTTGTTGATGATTCTTGAGTTAGGATGTTGCCTATTGATGTGCCATCAGAATGGTGTCTTCAGTTGTTGGGTCAGGAAGATCTTCAGGGTTATACCCATAATTGGCAAAGAAGGGGGATACTCCAATAGAGTCATGATGATTGGTGTTATAGCACAGTTGGGCCAGTGGAAGTAAGGATACCCAATCATCCTGTTGTAAGTTCACATAGTTCCTAAGAAAACCTTCCAGTACTTGATTAACCCTTTCTGTCTGTCCGTTGGTCTAAGAATGAAATGATGTAGACATGAGAGTTTTAACTTGTAAGGCCTTCATTAGGAACTGCCAGAACTTGGATGTGAATTGAGTACCTCAATCTGAGATAATTTTATTGGGAATTCCGTGGTTGGCAATTACATGAGTGAAGAGCATGTTGGCAGTGTCTTCTGCTGTTGCGCGCTTGAAGGGGGTAAAGATTGCATATTTGGTTAGCCAATCTACTACCACAAAGATGCCAGTCATGTTGTCACTCTATGGAAGATCTACAATAAAGTCCATGGAGATGGAATGCCAAGGGTGTGGAGGAATGGGTAATGGTTTGAGTAGTCCTTGGGGCTTCAAGGTGGAGGGTTTGTTGCGGCCACACAGCACACATGTGGCAATGTATTTGGCAACTGTCTTCTTCAGATTAGGCCACCAGTATCTTTGTTGGATCCTCTTGACCGTTTTTCAAATGCCTTCATGTCCTGTGAGAGGGGAGTTGTGGAAGCTTTCCAGGATTGTTTGTTGGTGTTCATTGATTGGTACATAAAGACTTCCATTCTTTGACCAAGATCCATTATTTAGTGTAAGCCCAGTGGGGACGTTCTCCTTATCCAAGCGTTGGGATGCTATAATATCCTGGTCCAAGGTGGATAGATAGGATAAGGTCATGATGTGGGAGAGGAACTGATCTTCAGAGAGTATGGCACGTTCATTGTGTTTAACGTAAGACTGACTTGGATCATCCAAATCCTCTTGTCTACTGATGACATCAGGTACTACATTCTTGTGTCCTAGTGTATAACTAATCTTGAAGTCAAAGGCAAGCAGATCTATAGCCCATTGTGCCAGACGTGGGCTAACCTTTCTCTTCTCAGTGAAATATAGTAGATTCTTATGATTGGTTCTGATTAGAACAGGGAATTTACTTCCTTCCAAGTAGTGGCGCCAGTGGTCCAAGGATTTGACAATGGCAAATAGTTCCTTCTTGTATACGTGGTAATTTCTCTCTCAGTCAAGCAGCTTATAGGAGTAGAACACCACAGGGTGGAGTTCATTATCCTCCCCAAGCTGCAGCAACACCCCTCCTAGGGCAAATTCAGAGATGTCTGTGTCCAAAAAAAATTGACGTTCAGGATCTGGACGGAGAAGGACAGGGGCCTAGGTGAATTGCTTCTTGAGGGTTTCAAACGCCAGATCAGCTTCAGGCAATCAGAAAAGGGGGACCTTCTCAGAGGTAAGGTGTGTGAGAGGAAGAGCAGTAGCGGAAAAGTCCTTGATAAACTTGCAGCAAAAATTTGCAAGGCCCAAGAAGCCAAAAAGCTTGGTACGTGTTGTAGGTCTAGGCCAGTCCAGGACTGCCTGGATCTTGGAAGGGGCAACCGCCAAACCTCCTGGGTTAATCTTGTACCCAAGAAACTCAATCTCAGTGATAAAAAAACTCGCATTTTTCAAGCTTAAAGAACAAACGGTTGTCAATGAGTAGTTGGAGGACCTCTTGTAGGTGTTTTGTGTGGGCCTCCTTGTTCTGTGAGTATACCAAAATATTATCATGGTAGACAACAACACAGACGTCAAGTAGAGGGAAGAGAACCTCACTCATTAGGCCTTAAAAGGCTGCAGGGACGTTACTCAAACCAAAGGGCATCACAAGGTATTCATAGAGCCCAAAGGGAGTGCAAACTGCTGTCTTCCATTCATGACCTTCAGCAATACATATTTGGTTATAAGCACTGTGGAGGTCTAGTTTAGAAAAAACCTTGGTGTGGGTAAGTTGGTTAGCCAAGGACTCTGCAGATGGTAAGGGGTTTTGGTTCTTAATGGTTATGGAGTTTATTTTGGTGAAGTCTACGACAAGTCTCAAGGTCCCATCCTCTTTCCCTACAAAGAACATGGGTGATGAACATGGGGAGTTGGATCTACGCATAAACCCTTTTGCTAAGTTTTTGTCCAGGTACGCCTTCATTGCAATTCCCTGTGCTCGGTTAATGGGGTAAAGCTTTCCCCAGGTGGGTGAGGAGCCTGGTATCAAGTCAATTCTAATATTGGATGGTCTTTGTTCAGGAAGGACAGAGCAGAGTTCCTCACTAAAGGCTGTTTTTAAGTCTCAAATTTCCTCCAGAATAGAATCAGGTGTTGGGCTCCCCACAAGAAGTAGAGAGTTTAAGTACGCAGTGAAGTTCTTTGGTACTTGATGATACAGTTTTTTGAGAGGAACCGTGGTTTGTTGTCCGTGGGAGTGAAGCGTGACAGAGTTGGTGTCCCAATTGAACTGTAACTTGGCTTCCTGACACCAGGAAAAACCCAAGACTAACGGGAAGGTCAAGTTAGAGAGCGTAGAGATGGGTAGGTGGTATGAGTTATTCCCCACCTGAGCGTGGAGGGGTTTGACTAGGTGTCCTACTTGGGCAGGGGTACCTTCAGCAAGTCTTACAGAGGCTAGCCCTGAGGTCTCAAAACCTAATGAAGTCAAAAGATCTTGGTCAATGAAGTTCCCCATTACTCCCGTGTCAATCAGTACGTAGCTGGCTGTATTGCCAAATTTCATGGTCTAGAAAAACGGGAAAAAGAGTGTAAGACTGAGTGGAAGATTTATTGGCATCTGTGGTCAAAAGAAGATGGCCTGAAGCGGAATGTACCTTTGAGAGTGCCTGGCAATCCTTAGCAGAATGTCCTGTTTGTCCACAGTAGAGGCACAATCCTTTGCAGACTCGTTGTTGTTTCTCTTCCAGAGCTAGCTGATAACCTCCCCCAGGTTTAGGAACTAATCCCTTTAGAACCTCGGCAGGGGATGGTAAGTTACAGGCGGGCATAGTCTTGAAGTTGTTCTAAGAAGGGAGCTGCTTTACCTTGGAGGACCATTTCAATACCTCTTTAGTAAGCTCAGAAAACTTGTTGGGTAGTACATGGTGGGCTAGGAAGTTCTTGAGTTCTGGAGATAATTTTTTCTGGAACAGGTAGCAAGCTTTGGCGTTTGTCATCCCAATTGCTTTCTTGAGGCAAGAGAATTTTTCAATATAGTCCTTGGTGGCCATTCTGCCTTGGTACAAGGTCATTATGCGGTATCAGAGTTCTTCAGTAGTCTGTGCTGGCACTACAGTAGACAATAAGGAGTCACAAAAGGCAGGGTAGTTGTTGAGTAATTTCTCTCCTTGGAGGGTGGCCTTGGTGTACCAGACGCAAGCCTTGCCTGTGAGCTTCTTGGCCACGTGATAGACCTTCTGTGTGTCAGTCTGGAATTGTGCTGGCAATGTTTCAAACAGTGATTGTGAGAAGGCCAGGAGCGTCAGGATCTTGCTACCTTTGTTGTTGTCAGGAGATACTGCTGAAATCTGGTTTAATACCACAGTTTGGCTCTGAACCTGTTGAGGAGATGTTGCACTGGCAGCAGCAGTGGTTCTGGTCTATAGGAAAAGGCAAACCAGACAATAGGTGGTCAGGCTGATTATGGTAGTAACCAAGGTGACCGCAAGACTCTTGATAATTGCGTTATAGAACAGGTAGTTTGCAGGGGTTGGTTCTGAACTTCTAAGTAAGAAGCTCAAAATGGGTTCCAACAAACTGTCAGGGACCCACTTGGCGGGGAATAAACTTCCCAGCTGATGGGCCAAGGCCCCTACATTCAAACCGGCTATTACCAAGCCAATAGGAACTGTGACCATTGCAAGATTTCCAAGGTGTCCTAGGTAAGCAAATCTTCTAAACATAGAACTGAATCATCCAAGTATATAGTAACCCACCAAATACGTCAAGAGGTAAAAGGATGCATAAGGTCTAACCAGAGTAGGTTTAGTGGGTGGGGTAGAAAACAAACGGCCATAGTGTAATTTACGTCCCCAGTGTCCAGAAGGATATTTGAACCATCCATGGGCAAGGGATTCCTTCTGGTGGGCGTCATCTGGAGAGGAATCATACCAGTTGGTTGTAGGAGTTAGATTTTCCAAGGCGTACACCTTAGACAATAAGTAGGCTAGAAATCAGGATAGGAAAAGAATTCCTCTCATGGCTTCAGAAAGGTGTGTTATAAAAAAATGGAGGAGTAGCTAGAAGTGAAATATTCTTTATTGTTGGAACATTTAAAAATGGTAAGGTTTGTACACTTAAATAGTCTCCGAAATGGAGGCTGGAATATTTAAGTGGTTATTTGGGGGAAATGAGAGGGATTTGCCAGTGATTTTCATGACTATAATGTATGAAATTAATACCTGGTTAATATTGGCTTGGATTTGGGCCTGTAGAGATAATATAATCTCATAATTGAAGAATATTAAAGCAGAGAAAGCCACAATATCAGAGGCAATTAAGCGGTGTGCAGGCTGAAGATCAAGCATTGTATAGTACAGAGCTTGAACCAAAGTAAGAGAGATCAGGTCCAAAGTCAGTTTGGAAGCTAGATTCAGCCAATCTAGATCAAGACAGTAAGTGACGTTTCCAGGCGTATTATTAACATTTTTGAATGTGAAAGACGTTTTGAAAGCAAAAATCAAATGAATAACCAGGTAATAAAAAGGTAAATCAAAGGTTTGTGTTGATCTGGAGCTAACAAAACATACTTTAGAAGAGTCCTGAGTTTGAATCTGGGTCCCCAAGGTGTTAAAATAACAATTATTACTGTTTAGACTGGTGTGTTGTTTTTGTAACTGGGTGACTTCTAAATCTGGGTTCTGGTGTGGATTGAAGACTGTATTTTTCCCAAGTTTGTCAATAAAAGTAAGGTAGTCAGGGAAAGAATCCCTGACAAGTACCCTCTATTTATAACCTTTGCCCATTCTAGTGGTGGGAAATGTTGTAAATTAGGTGCATATTAGAATAGTCAAGGCTATCAGTGGAATTAATCCTGGTAGTCAAGGCTAATTGATTTGCACCCAAATCTGTTGGATCTGACAGATTTGCAATTTCAATTGTATCTTGGATGTTACAATGATTTGGCCAACCTGTTACATCCAGTTAGATTGAGTTCGGGAACTGAAAGCAGCTTCTGTAATGGGCAGCTGCAAGCTGCAGCCACTCTGGGGTAATGCACATCCACTCTTCTCCGTTGGATTGTCTAGATCATCCCAAGATGGAATGAACATGGATGCAAGAGCCTGGTGGACACCAGAAGATCCTGTAATGTTCCTGACAATAGTGCAGGTGTTAATAACACTCCTGCATCCATCATGCAGCCAGTATAGTATATGAACTTCCCTTCTTTCTAAATAAAAGATATACTTTTATACTTTCACACATTATCTACTTGCTTTTACACTCTACTTAGTTGTTACCTTAGATTTAAAGGTAAAGACTTCAGAGCCTTTAAGACTTGTAATAATTTGTGTATAGGCCTGAAACCATACTCTCCAAAGCTAGCACTATAGATTTTAATCCCAAGACGTCCATAAGGCCAAATTCACAACAACATCTTTAATTTAGCACCCATTCTATAGTGAGCTTTACCTGCCTGGACTTCAGCCTGCATATTCCCAGATTCTAATGGTCTGGCTACCCAATTATAGATCCATGATAAATATTTCAAAATATGACACCATTCTTGCCCTAGATTAATTGAAGAGAAAAATACCTCACATGAACTATGATACATCCACTCTTATCATTAAGCAGGAAGAAATCAACCACCAGATCTACTTGGACACAGTGGGAAAGTTAATCTTTGATCACATGTGTGTCAGGATTACATAAGCATGAGAATAATAAGCCAGCATAAAAACCTCAGTGAAATATCTTCATCTATGAGGTGGTTCATTTCAAGTCAATAGAATCCTAAGTCAGTGCCAGAGGTCAAAATATTGTGAGAGCCACCACAAAATATTTAAGGAGAATCTCCCAGGACTTTCACCTCCTAAAAATATCCAACACTACATTCAACTCAATGGTGCTACCTCAAAATTTATATACATCTATTATCTAACTCTAAACAAGGATGGTGCTATAAGAGCCTATCTCAAGAAGACCCTTGAAAAATGCTTAATCTGATTTTTGTGATTATTATCTAGAGTGGCCACTTTCTTTTTTGACAAGAAGGATGGCATACCAAGTCTTACAACAGGTTATTGAGCAATTGACAAGGTCATAATCAACAATATGTACACACACTCTCTAATTACCCATTTATTTATGCCTTTGAAGGTGACCAAGCTTTTTCCAAGATTAACCTTGCCTCTGGATATAATAAATACACATCAAATAAGAAGATAATATAATAAATATTTCTGCACTAAATGAATCCTAGATATTTGTTGTCTTAAATTTGGGGATTGTCAATGTGCTGTTCATCTGTGTCACTTTCATTAATGAAGTATTTACAGACCACATTGGCAAACAAAAGTTGGTATATAGTATGAAATTATTATCTACAGCCCCAACAAGAAATATCATAAGGGCCTAGATTTAGTATTTGCCACTATGAAGTGCCATAAATCCAGGTCAAGCCATCTAAACACCAATGTCAGGGACCCACCCACTTGGAAGTAATCTCCCAAGGTGGTGAATGATAGCAGAGGGATTAAGACCAGTAACCAAGGACCCCACGGGTAGGGACACCATACCAAGATAGAAGAGTTCCCCAACTAAGTGATAGCAGCCTAAAAGCAGATTGAAACAGCCAAAGAAGAAGTATGCTCCTAGATAACACAAGAGGAAGGCAGAGGCCAATGGGTGGAAGACCTGGGTTTTGACAATTGAATGGGCATACTTGTAGTTCTGAGGCTCTTCCTTATGAGGTGGGTTGTGAGACAAAGGTGTGGCAGTATACCATACTCCAGGGATTACTCTGCGCCAAGAGCTATCTAAATACTGAGTTTTGGGAGAAGTGCCTGAATCTGCACGCAAACCTATCAAAATGCTGGCAAACACAGCCGCAACAAAAGCATCTAAAAGACCCATTTATACCCAAGAGACTACATAAGAGAAGTCTTGAGTAATCTCATGGTTAGGATTAGGAAAGGTTTAAGTCAAACTAAAAAATAGGCAAATACTTCACTTGGGTGAATGTAGACTTTATTGATTGAACAAATAAAAAGATCTTAGCTTACCAGCTTTATATAGCATGGTAGCATAAAGGAGATCATCCTCATGCAGATGAAATTGGAGAAATTTGGAGATCCTTGGAAGTTGGAATTAAAACTAGAATTTTTGACTTACTGAACCCATGATACTGACCTCAGTGTTGTTAAAACAATATTTTGATTTAAATTGACAACCCAAAAGACAAGGCAAAAATAGTAGATGCCCAGCTATTCCCCAGTTAAAACTGGGGAAGGAGAGCAGGGACTTGCAGCAGAAACGGAGGCCAATGGGCAAGCCATCACAAAACCAAGGTTGAAACCGCTGTCAGCGTCATCAGAATGCTTAAAAGAATCCATTGAAAGAATTGTTGTAACGTCTGATTGGCTGGAATTGCTTTTGGAAGGTAATGATTTGTTCTTGGCAATATTCCTAACTGTTCTTTTAAGCAACTGACTGTCAAGGCAGACAGAAGAAGACTTGGGTTCAAATCCTGTTGCTGTAAACCCTGGATCTGGAATCCAATTTGAGCAATTCTCATCAGGTAAAAATGAACATTTACTACTGACTAACCCAATTATTTTAGGAAACCCAGTAGAACCCAAAAGAGGAAACCATTCTTTTCCTAAACAAAGGAATAAATTGTTGTCAGGATTTAAAGAAGGGACATTCATGACAACCAATCATTAATGAAGAGTCTATCTCTTTCTATGACACATTATATCAGCAGAAAAAATCCAATAAGACCCAGAAAAATTAGTTAATATCAAGAAAATACTTGCTCCCAAAGAAAATAACAAGTTATCATATTCCTGAGCATGATAGCCTATATTGGTGAAATACAATATCTTGAAGAAATCATCTCAAAAGACGCCATATCAAAAGCTTTTTGTAATAGAGTCTGGATTTACTGTTGTAAGAGTTAAATGGTTTGCTGCACTATTCAGAGAAAAACAATGAGGATAAAACAAAAAAATCATTAACTACTTGAGCAGCACTAAATCAAATTGGGTGGAGGGACTCATTAATTTTGCGCCTTGGGCGGTATAGTGGAAAACAGCAACCAAGATCAAAATGAGAAAGAGCATTTGCAAGGGGAAGTAAGACATCAAAGGTTAGGAGGCAGAATACACCATAGGCCAGGGCGCAGCCACAGAATTGATGGCAACCTTGAAGATGATAAGCGCTAATATTTTGAAGACAGGGGCAAACAGCCCCAGATAATCTCATATTTTTTTGAAACTTTCTTTTTTATTTGAGTGTAAGTAAGCTATCTAGAAACAAGTTTCTAGAGGGAAATGGGAAAAGTCTTAAAGAAATTCAGGATGGGGGAGGAGGAATTCTGTGGCATCTGATTGGTTGGCAAGAATATTTTCACTAGTTGGGGGACCTGCATTGGAATTTGAGTTGATGACATCATAATTAACAAATCCAGCAACCACTGGGTCAAGCGCTGCCATCACCAAATAATGTATAATGTGTGATTTTTTTGTTGTAATTATTCAGATAAAAATAGGCAAGTCCAGATTTTCCAGGGCTATTTGAGCAACCCCAGCTTTGATCCATTTTTTGTCAATGACAGCATTTAAATTGTCTATTTCTCTCAAGGTGTCAGGATTGACAATTCTTCCTCTCTGAAACCTGGGCCCAGGAGCAGGAATTGAACCCTGACCCTGGATTCCCTTGGGCCACCGGGCCAATGGACTGTAGGACTGCCCGCCTGTGTTGTTCTGGGATTGAGCCCCCACAAGCTGATACCAAGAACGTTGACCCATGCAGTAAAAAGAGCCAAACCAAAGAAATTATTGCACCAAATGGAAGACTAATCACAGCGCCTAATGGAGGTACTGATTTGGCAACTATTAGCTTCATAAACTTAAAGTCTACACCAGAAACCAATCAAGAGCCAAACCAGGAAAGAGACACGGGCCCACGGCCCAGTCCCATGACCACAACACTAAAGCAAGATAATCAGGTAGCCAAATTGAGATTCTTGACCAATGAAAAAACTCCCAGGCCAAGTGCCATTTTGCTGCCTTTGGACCCAAGCACCCAATTCCCCCGGCCCTGCCTTTCCCAATGCCCTGATGATCCCCCATGGAAAATGTTAAGTTTGGAGGTGGGGTACTATATAGACCCAAAGACCCTGCTCTCCAAACTTATTGCCATTTTTGAATAAAGGTTATGTTAATTTGGATCATACAGCTATTGCCTTATTTTGTATTTGCTGTCTATCAATTCAGTTTGAGATCTCCTGGCCTGCCTGCTCCACTGCCTGCTGTTTTCTGTCCTCCTGGTGTACCCTTTGGACCCGTCCATTTTACCGACTACTCTCTGAAGTCTGAATACAAGGAATACACCCTGGAAAAGATACTCAAACTTGATCCCCTGGCCCACATACAATCCGCAATTAGATACAACCAATAAGGCCCATGGATAATTTCAACACCCAAGTTGTTCAGAGGGAAATTCAACTATCTCCCTGCTTACAACCTGTCCATGGAACCACCCGTGACCCCAAAACATATGCCTGCTTCTTTGCCTGACCTTCCAAACAACCATTCTGGCAAGCTATTTGGGATTGTGTACATCACCCTCACTGGGGTGATTGACACTATAATCCCAGCTGCCGGCCTGTGGTCCTGGGTGGTAAAGTCCGTCTCCTACCTTTTAAAGTTAGCTCCCCTCTTGTGGTGGGCATTGCCTGCAAAAAACCCGGCCCAAGTTACCCCTGAAAACAATGGGCCGGCTGCTCAAGACTGGATCCCTGACACAAGGTGTTGGCGGCGGTTCTTTGCTGGTTTCTGGTTTTGCAGGGGTGCACTATTCCTTCCATTTGGTTTTCTACTGTAACAACTATAGTGAAATTAAAAAAGCTTAATAAAAATTATTAAATAGTTAATCTTTACATAGTGGCTTCTAATACAGTATCTAAAAAATGCATCACAAAAATGCCATCATGAATCAAAATAAAAAGGGTGCAGTCCAAATAAGGGTTTCCAGTATAAAATTACATAGTGAAATCTCTAAAATACACTATCACAAAAGACATTGTCTAGAAAAAAACATCTGGAATCCAATAATCAATATATTTTTGTGGCAAATCTGAGCCTTTCCCTTATTAACTGGGAATAAATTATGGTATTAATTTGAGGCCCCACATAATAAATCAACCCAAATTAATGCCACTTTGATAATACTATTACCCTGTAACACAGCCATTAAAACATCACCTTTTATATACAATAGTTTTACAACCTGTTGAGATAAACAAAAATAGCTTGGCTCAGAGAAAATTAGTTGTCACATAAAAAATTTCAACTGGAACCAGTTGAAGGTCAATATAATCAATAAAAGTTCCATTTTTATAGGTCCAGATTACAACAATAGTCAATCACACAATAATAATAAAAACTATTTTATGAAACCCAAAAATGAGACAGCAAACAAAATAAACTATATTTGAAAAAACACAAACCAGTCACATTCTGAAGCAATCTACATCAAATGTGATAGTGTAATGGTGAAGTTGCCGCAAAATTATGAAATGTTCACAAAATGAGGGATAAAATACCAAATGCTCAAAGAATTGAGAATGAGTAAAAATTGTTAAGTTGAAATGCACAGGCAAAAATCTCCAAGTAAAGGTATTGGTAAAGTGCAGACTAAGAAAACTAAAACAGACAACAAGAAAATCAGAGATTGAGAAATGGTCGCTGAATTTTTCAAGTAGAGAATCTCACAAATTGGTTCAACAATTTCCTCAATTTTGAGATTTAAAACGTTGAAGAATAGAGCAGAGGCTGAAGACACAAAAAAATTGATGCTACAGCCAGCAAGATATCACACAGGCATGTAAGCAAGGAGAAGCTACATAATCTGTAAAACTTTAAACTGTAAAACTAGTGGTAAGTTATGATGTTTATTGAACTACTGCAGTAGTTCTGGTAAATTTCAAGTAATATTGGGTTTGGGAATAATGCTGATGTAGCAGGGGGGGTTTTTGTCACCAGGCCTCCAGGATCAACCAAAAGTTGTGTGATGTCATAAATTAATTTTTGGGCCAAAAAACACCAAATTATCTGATTTTTTGGGTTTTTGGGCCTTAAACAGCAGGTTTTTAGGTCCTCTTTGGAGGCGCACCTGCTTGGCCACCACCTACTAGCTTTCAACAACTTGATTCAAGTCTGTGTAGATTTTCATTATCATTTTCTTGCTGGCAGCTCCTTTTTGTTTAGTTTTCTTGGGGCAAAAAACGCCTGTCAAGATGTCTCTATTCATGACAGATAGTGATCATGTAACAAAAATGATACAATCAGAGAACAGATTGATTCAATCACAAAAGTGATATTTTTGAACACAAAACAACTCACATTTTGGCTATCTTGATTATTTTTGAGACTCTAAATGAAAACTACATCTTTTCATAATGATTCCATTAAGATCTATTCAGGAAACTACAGCATTATTTTCAATGTATATGCTTCTAAATTTGGTCATTTATGTCTGATAAAATGTCTAAAATAGGAGCACACACTTAAATAAAAATGAATACTCTGGAAATACTTTGCTTTTCTGTTTTTAATAGAAATTTTATTTCTTTTTGTTGACAATGAGTTTCACTAGTGAAGATAACTTTGACATTGAGGAGTAGTATCAAGAGCAACTCCAAGAGCAGGCTGCTGATCAAGGGAGCGTAACTGGCACGGCCCCCATCTATACCCAGTTTAATGCAAGTTGTGAGAAGGCTGAGTTGTATGTGTCATCAGTTCCATCCATGGGAGGCCTTTCTGACAGCCAATATTCTAAACCCCAAGGCCAGGACCAACCCAATCCTGTGCCACATTCTGGAGACTGGGCAACTGTGGCCTTCTTCAATTCAATCCAACTATTGCTTGAGAATTCAGGCCAATCAAATCAAGCCCTGTTCAATATGGGTCTCGCTATTTCCAGTGACCCAAAAACAACTCCTAGTAACCAATGAGGTTATAGAGAAGATTATTAGCCTCAAACAGAGTGGTGTGACATTTGAAGATAATTCTACCTGCCTACAATTCACCAAGAAAGTGATAAGATGTAAATTCTGAGCCCTCTTGAAGAGAGGCGGTGAAAATCTGATCAAGAAGTCAAAGAAGCAGATTAAATCCCAGATTAAGGATACTTACCCTATCATGGTTGACCTTCTTAAGTGAGAACCCTATCTTCAAATGACCCAGGTCTGTTGCCTACTTAGGCTTCACAGTATCTTCATTGCTTGCCACACTGCACGGCTTTGGATGCATGGGCTTGTTGTCAGTGTTGGGGTTCTAACCAATTGGCCGGTGGATGAGTTAGATGATGGCTCTGATTCATCCTACAACCCTGTGATTGGTGCCACAATCACCTGCTGCCTGTCCCCAATTTTGGAAAATATCATATTTATATCCTACTATAAATTGGCATTACATGTCCAGGATTACAGTACCAAGGGAAAAAGAACACCCTGAGGGTAAAAATAAGCAAAAAGAGGGCACAGTCATGCATTACTGGCAGCTTCCCTAAAAGGGACTTTATTTTACCAAACCACATTCAGTTATACCAATGAATACTGGTAAAGAAAATTCCTCTCCAACCTGCTTGTCATCTGGAGCTCAGTCAACTCAAAATTCCAAATATTCCTGAGCCATCAAGTGAAGTGCACTGAAGTGGCCTACAAAAGAATTCAAGCAGGCAACCACTATGTCTCAAATTTTCCTTCTGGGCATGCTGATCTTCACCTAGGTGATATGTTGTTCTTTAAGATTGGGGACACCATCTGTGAGTGCAACCTCACAACCTTTAGCCAGGTGGTTGGTGCGGCCCATGACCACATTTTGCCTTTTCTGTCAGAAAGTTGCTAACACGTTTGCAAAGATGGCCCTGAACGCTCATAATAGCAGCCAATCATCAAAGGATCACCAGCTGCCCCCTCAAAAATTCCTGGTGTACAAGCCAATCAATGTTCTTCCCAAGTCTGAGTATGATGTCATGTACTATCAATTTCTCAAAGTTACTGTCAGGATTGACAATTATTTCCCCCTGGGAATCCAGGCCCAAGAGTGGGATTCAAACCCTGACCCTGAATCCCCGCCGGCCCTATGAACCCAGGGACCAGCTGCCACATTTTCATGAGGTCAAGCCCCCGCAAGCTGAAGCCAAGAATGATGGTCCCAATAGTAAAGCAAGCCAAACCAAAGGAATCAGTGCTCCAAATGGATGAGAAAACAAAGCACATAATGGAGGAAATGAAACTTCAATTATTAGCTTCATGAGCTTGAAGTCTATACTGGTGGCCAATCAAGAGCCATCCCTGGAAGAAGGCACGGGCCTGTGGCCCAACCCCATGATCACAACTCTAGAGCAAGATAATCAAGTAGCTAATTTGAGATCTCTGACTAATAAAAGAACTACCAGCCCAGGTGTCATTTTGCTGCCTTTGAACCAGAGCACTCAGAACCCTGGGTCTGCCTTTCCCAATGCCCTGATGAACTCCTTATGGAAAATATTAAGTTTGGGAATGGGGTGCTATATAGACTGTTGCGCTTTTTGCTTTACAGCGCCACAATTATTTGAGATTATAGGGCACAGAACATTTGCCAGAATACAGTCATATGTGAGGATATGAGTAGCACTGTATCAGAAGAGCCAGGATTGAACAGAGCCATGATTATTGCCCAGCAGTGGCTTCTGATTGCGCAGAAGCACTTAAGGATTAGGAAAAAGGTCAATCAGATCAAGGATAAAACAAAGATAGTTCAAAGATGATTTTATTGTAAATGACTAATTCTTCTTATACCTTCTACCAGGGTAATCTCTGGGCTGTAAGCAATGTCTTCTATGACATTCTAACACACCCCAATTTTGGGTAATTATTAATCTAGGTTTGGCGCTTATTGCATGTCAACCAATAGAATATTTTAATCTTCACCCAGCACCGGTGATCCTTGCTGGCATGAAATCGTTTAGTACTTCAGGATCACTTCCTACTTCTCTGGCATACTGTAAGCTTAATGCTTATTAATGTGATAAATATGGGAATTTGAGATTATGGGGAATCAAACCCAGCGCCTTGGCGCTCAATGTAAAAGTAAAGCAGCGCCTTGGCGCCTGCAATAATTTTCAGTTGGTGCCGCAGCGCTTGACGTAAAAGTAGTTTGGCGCTTTGGCACCTAATCCAATTGCTAGGCGGCACCGCAGCGCTTGTGTATTTTTTAAGGTGCCGCAGCGGCAAATAATGTCTTATTTAATTGCCAAGGCGGCACATATCATTGGCTAGTTTAAGGCTCAGGCCAGCAGACTAATGCTGATCCAATATGCATATAGTTTATACTACCAATTTATGTAGTTTGGTAGCTGCAATTCATATCTGTGAGCTCCACCATAATTAGTATCATTGTATTTTGTACTACTAATTTATGAATTTGGTTGTAACAGTCCCAATCTGTGGGCTCTGTCATAATTGACATCATTGCTTGGTCAGAATTCCCAACATAGACCAAAAGACCTCACTCTCCAAACTTATTGCCATTTTTGAATAAAGATTATGTTATTTTGGTTTACACAGCTACTGCCTTATTTTGTATTTGCCATCTGTCAAATCAGTACAAGAAACCTGGCCCTTCTGCCCATCTACCCGCAGATTTCTGTCCTCCAGGTCCTCCCTTTGGCCCCATTCACTTCACATAATACCCTTTGAAGCCTGAATATAAGGGCTACACCCTGGAAAAGATACTCAAACTAGATCTGTTGGCCTGCATACAATCTGCAGTTAGATACAACCATCAAGGCCCGTGGATATTTTCAACACCCAAATTGTTTAGAAGAAATTTCAACTACCTGCCTGCCTGCCTACAACCTCCGCATGGAACCGCCTGTGACCCCTAAGCCTATGTCTGCCTCCTAACCTGACCTCTCAACTGATCACACTGGCAAGCTGTTCAGAATTGTGTACATCACCCTCACGGGGGTGATTGACACTATAACTCTGGCTGCCGACCCGTGGTCCTGGGTGGAGAAGTCCTTCTCCTATCTTTTTAAGTTAGCTCCTCTCTTGTTTGGGCTTTACTCGCAAAAAATCTGGCCCAAGTCACCCCTGAAACCAACAGGCTGGCTGCCCAAGACTGGATCCCTGACAGTTACTCAAGGCAATCATGTGTTCCTAGGACTTTTAGCTGCCAAACCCCTTAGCCAATCATCCCAGTCAACCAGAACCCATCCCCCAGCCAATCAAGTTCTCCCCCCACAACCCAGTCTGCCAACTAGTTTGCTCTGTCCACTTTCACATTTTGCCAAATAAACCTTGCCCCCTAATATTTTTTAATCATATAATATATATTATAATAAGTTGAGGTATTTTTATTGTGATAAAATATATTTTACATTTAACTACAGTGATAATTGACTTTAATCATGTCAAAAGTTAAATTCAGCTGCTTTAATATTTATTAATTTTATTGTTTTCTATTAAAAATTAAAATGTTGTTGAAGCGCTACAACCAAATGAATTTAAAAAACTACACATGCAAAGAACCAGCCAATCAGAATTGGCATTAGTGTTTTATTGTCTTTGATAATTGGATCAGACAAGACATGTTTCTGTTAATTTGCCCAGTTAACTTAGTAAAACAATCCTGCTAAAAAAGATGTCTTTGTTTGTAAATTGGCACGCTAACTTGTGGTCAATCTAGCACCAGAGAAGCCAATGTTTAGGTGCTAGATTGACCATACATTAGTGTGTCAATTTGCAAACAAAGACATCTTTTTTTAACAGGCTTGTTTTACTAAGTCAACTGGGCAAATTAACAGAGGCATGTCTTGTCTGATCCAATCATCAAAGACAATGGAACACTAATGCCAATTCTGATTGGCTGGCCCTTTGCATGTGTAGTTTTTTTAAATTCACTTGGTTGTAGTGCTATGCAAAGATTTAATTTATAACATATAAACATACACCAAAATAGTCTAATAAACAAATAACCCAGTTCACCACATATTTACACTCTGAAATACATTGTTTACATATAAACCCTGAAAGTATTTACTTTTTTAATAAATTTGTGTTTTGGCACATAATTAGTATACTAAATGAAGAATAAATTATGTTGTACTGAGACAAAGCATGTCAGTTAGAATACCTGGAGTGGGTTGATATATTGAAATACTATATGGAATATTAATATTAATATCACTCCAATATTATTTACTTAAAGTTAAATGAAAATTTATAGTTATATTTAGTGACAAATTTATTAAATCTTTATTAAATTCAAAAGCATAGATGCATTATTGGAATGTTTTTTATTGGTATAAAGAGGCTGTAGGGGGGCGCAAGAAAAAAGAGCGGAATCAAAAGCACTTGTCGAGTATATACTTCTTAGAAGTATATAAAATGAGATAAAGGGGAAAGTTAAAAAGAGAATGATACTTTATTGATATGAGTTTAGAGTATATATAGTATCATGGGAACCCACATGCTTCTATGCATGTGATGGGGCTTGTCCAACTAATTGTTCCGTTTAGGACTTGAAAGATTTGATCCCCATATTAGATGGACAATCGATAGGAGTGGCTCTGACTTGGTAGTTAGTTAGGAATCACTCAGGGAATTACTTTCCCAAGAGAGTAGTCAAAGATGTTGTGACAAAAGGATTTATGTTACAAGACCTAAGCAAAACTCATAGGATGAGAATTTTTTAGAACAGACACATGTAACTAAATCTTCTAGGAGCTAGAAAGAACAAAAAATAAAAAATAGCCAATAAATTTTGAAGTTGAACCTATTTAAAAAATCCAAACAAATAACCAAGCCCAAAAAAGTGAAAATTATAACTCTTTCAATTAAGACAAAAACTATGAGTTGTAGTCCATATATAGTTAGCACTCTTTTGATCAATACAAGATGATTTATTTTCAAAATAATATATTTAATTTTGGCGAGTTAAATATTAATTGAAAGCCTTTCATTTTTACATCTAGCAACCTGCTTAATCAAGGCTTCAGGATAAAATTCAATCTTACACAATAACATGGAAGCAAAATACATATAAAGATAAACAAGGGTTAACAATAAACATTTAAATTGAGGCTTAGCCTTAATAAAGGGTCTTATCATATCCAATATTAAGCTTTGTACAGTAGTTTTAAAAGCTATGGCGTCAAACGAAATGAACTCAGATTTAAGTGAAATTGAAAATAAATGAATTTATATTGATTTACAATAGATTTGGGTTCATTTCAATTTCGGTTAATCTGAATTCATTTCGTTTAAATTTGAGTTCATTTCGTTTGTCGCCATAGCTTTTAAAACTAATGTAGATATAAGAGCAATAAAATACTTTCATTCAAACCAAAGATAAAGTAGAAAAATCACAAATTTTTATTCAAAAATCAATAGAAAAATAAAATCCAATTTTCAAGGAGGTTTAAAAATTAACTAAAAAATAAATCATCAAAAATATTTATGCAGTAGAATCAGAGCTCCCCTATTTTTCAACAGAAGAATTCCCAGGACCGATCAGCTCACCCTCTTGGAGAATACGCTTGATAGCATCATCAACATTTTCAGTATTCAGAATGTTGCTAAAGAGATTAAGAAATAAAAATACTTAGTACCTTATGGTTGCTCTTGAAGAAGTGTTGGCAACTCCTGTGTGACTTCTAGTACTTGTGTCGAAAATCTGAAAGCCTGGAAGATTAATAAAAAAAACTGCATGGGTTCCTTACTGTCAACAAAGTTTACCAATGGGATAGTATGATCTTAAAAGTTAGCTTGGTCTTTTAGGATGGCCTACCTCCAGCCTTCCATTTCTTATATAACTCAGGATCTTGGATGAATACGAATAGATCCTTGTCTTTGCCTTCACTTTTGAAGACAACTTTGGTGGCCTGAGGAGCTGGTTTCGACATGTTATAAAACTTGAAGAATTACTCGCAGCTTTGTGGGTATATATAAGCATGCTAGGGCAGGCTTAGGAGGCATTTAGGGGGTAGAATCAATAATGTCATAATATAATCATCATGAAGGCTTACGATACAATATAAGCTTCGTTGTGATGACATCTATATGGCGTGTTTTTATACGTCATGTGGAATTATTTGTTGCAACATAAACCCGAATATGTGTTTAGATAAGGCTTCATGAGTTTAATTGTAGCAATTCAAGAAAGTGAGACGTAATTTAGTACTAGGTGGTTGTCCCGTCTAAGGGCAGATATAAAGTTGAATTTAATAAACCAATTCAATATATTTTATTGTAATTTTAGGCTGGTGTTGTGGTGAACAACAAATATGTAAAATTGGTAATAATTAATCAACCAAGAGATAAAGGTTTATTTGCATGGTTAGACTATTTAAAGGGAAATTTGGGGATTTGCGGATTTCGAATAACAGTCGTTCAAATGCGTTCACCGCAACACTTCCTCCTTCATTCTAAGCTTGGTATGCCTTCAAGCGGCTGCCACTGACAGGGAGGGGGTATTGGAATCCTGCAGAGTTCTCTAGGAAGTAGCTATGATGTTGTCCAATGGCATAAATGGTGTATGGGCCTTTCCATTTAACTTTGAACTTCTTAGAGCGGGTGGTGTTCAAAGCGCTATTGAATTTTAAGACTTGCTGACCGATCTTGAATTTGGGTACACAATGGTTGATCTCCTGCTGGGCGGCTGTGGTCTTGGTGGCAGTGGCAGTGGCAGTGGCAGTGGCAGATAGGTTCATCTTGGCTTGGTGGCAGGTTTGTTCACAGTTTTTTGAGTCCCAATGCTGGTTCACCTTCTTGAGAACGCGGGCTTGGTTGGGTTTAGTTCCGAACATGGCTTCAAATGGTGTCATCTTAATAGTATTGTGGACCTTAGTACAATAGTTTCAGAGGACTGAGGGTAGCATGACTTCCCAAGTAGATGGCTGGAACTTGGTGGTCTTCTCCAGGCTTTCTACCAATGTGTGGTTGAATCTCTCAGTGAGGCCATTACAATGAGGGTTGTACACAGTGGAAAACTTGTGGACAGTGTTCACCTTGTTTGTCAAATCAGCTACCATGCAATTTCTGAAGTGGGATCTTTGATCAGATAACAATGTAGCTGGGGGGCCAAACTGCGTCACAATGCTGTTGTAGATGAAGGAAGCTGCAGTCATGGCTGAGTTATTGCTGCAAGCCTGAGCAACAGGCTAACGGGAGAGGTACTTGGTAGCAACCAGGATGTAAGTTTTTTCAGATTTTGAAGAAGGTAGGGGCCCAACAAAGTCAATACCCCAAAGTTCAAATATCTTGTTGACTACAATAGGTTCCACAGGCTTGGTATGTACAATCTTCTTACTGAACTGTTGGTAGTTCATGCAGCTGCGGGTGTGGTTATAGGTATCTGTATACATCCCTGGCCACCAGTAGGTCTCTTTGAGGCGCGCTAGAGTAGCATCCTGTCCAAAGTGTCCAGCGCCATTGTGTGCTTCCATCAAGATACTCTCTCTGTCCTCCTTGGGTGGGATTACCCAGAGCCCATTATCTGTCTTTTTAAACAATGTGTTGCCTATCACAGTGTACTTGGTTGAGTAGACAAAGAACTTGCGTAGATCAGCTTCAGTGACAAGTGATGTGCGTAGCCGGGCCATGTCCTTGAACTGAGCCAGAGGGGGTTCATAAGTCAATTTTTCAACCAACAAACAGAACTGGCGGGACAGGCCATCAGCGACAGAGTTCAGCTTCCTGGGAATATGCACAATCTCAAAGTCATACTCCATAAGTTCCAAAAGCCAGCGCATGCAACAACTGCAAGAGAGAGATGCATTGGTGATGAACTTGACAGCCCAGTTATCAGTATGAATGACCAGAGGGTGGCCAA
This sequence comes from Entomophthora muscae, assembly GCA_014839935.2. Lineage (NCBI taxonomy): Eukaryota > Fungi > Entomophthoromycota > Entomophthoromycetes > Entomophthorales > Entomophthoraceae > Entomophthora > Entomophthora muscae. Next base: position 180,643 of record QTSX02005696.1, read on the forward strand.
GCACATAATAGCGGAACTTCTCAAGAGCCTTGATTACCGCCAGGACCTCTTTGTCATATATAGCATAGTTGTACTCAGCAGGTATAAATTTTTTAGACATAAACTCAATGGGTCTAAAGACATTGTTTATTTCCTGGCATAGCACTGCGCCCACTGCATTGGTACAGGCATATGAAAAAATGTGGAATTCACGATTGAAATCAGGGTAAGCAAGGACTGCATCAGAAGTAATGACAGCCTTAAGAGCCTTGAAAGCACATCTTCAGGGGCCCCCCACTTGAATGGCTTCTTCTTGTGTGTCAGATTGAAGAGGGGGGTGGCCAACTCACTATAGTCTTTGATGAACTGATGGTAGTACCCTACCAACCCAAGGAAAGATGACACCTGGTTGACGTTGGTGGGTGTGGGCCAGTTTGTGATTGCATTGCACTTGTCAGGATCAGGGTGTTTTCCAAAGGCGTCAAACATGTGTCCCAAGAGTTTGAGTTGCTGAACAGCCAGGATGGACTTCTTGGCATTCACACTCAGATTGGTGCTCTTGATACGGTCCAGGCATAGCTTCAGGTGTTGCAGGTGCTTGTCAGATGTCTTGGAGTAGATAGTTATATCATCTAAATAGACAGTAACAAAATCACCAATAAGACCTTCAAAGACTCTGTTCATAATGTGCTGGAAGGTACAAGGGGCGCCTTTCAAACCAAAAGGCATATGGATGTACTCATACTGTCCCTATTTTGTGACAAAGGCAGTCTTTGGCTAGTTGGCTTCTTCAACAAGGATCTGGTGGAACCCACTGAAAAGGTCAATGTTTGAGAACCACTGTGAACCATCAAAGGAGGTCAAGATGTCGGAGATGCGAGGCAGGGGGTAGTGGTCAGAAATTGTCACCTTGTTCAGCAGGATGTAGTTGACACACATGCGGAGTTTGTTGCCCTTCTTGGGTACAATCACAATGGGGGAAGCCCATGGAGACTTTCTGGGGCGGATCATGCCTTACTTCAACAGTTTGAGGATTTTGGTGCGCACAAACTCCTCCTTGGACTGGGGAAGGCGGTAGAATTGGGAAGCTACAAGCTTGGTGTTACCAGTATCAATCTCATGGCGGAATCCTGGTGCTTTGGGCAGGTTGTTGTAGTCTGAGACAATGTGTGAGCCATACACAGAAATTGCCTTGCGGAGCTGGTCTTGTTGGACATTGTTCAACCAGGTGTTGTCCTTGATCTGGGCAGCTAAAGGTTTGCAAAAGAAGGAAGGGCCAGTAGGACTATCAAATGTTACCTTGAGATCAATCAACTCATTATTGTGCTCAAGTATTCAGCTGTTGTCTGCAAACTGGGTGCTCATGCTCAGGTCGCTCATTGTCTTGCAGCCAAGGAGCAGGGAGTACTGGTTGTGGTCAAAGATGGCAGCCTTGATGACATTAAAGACACCGCCTAACCACAAGTGCAACCTGATGGCCTTGCTGAGAGAAGTCATGCAGCTCCCATCAGCAAGGATGAAGCTGGCGTCAGATGAGGTGACCTTGGCTCAAGGGAGGGATTCCAGGAACATATTGGAGATGATGTTGCTATAAGCACCACTGTCCAAGATTATAGATGTATGTACACCGTTTACAGTACCTGTGGTCCTTGGGGCGCCTGTGCCCGTCAGGAAGAGGGCTTTGTACTTCCCGGGGCGTAGTGCTGATATTGCTTGGTGCATCTTCTGGTGGAACTTGGGGCTTTCAGTGAACAGGTCTTCAAGGGAGATGGTCATCATCAGCTGGCGCAGGATCTTCACAGCTGAGAGGCCAGGTCTCTCTTTTGGTCCACTTGATTGGGTGGGGTTGCAATGCTTCTTATCAGGCTTGGAAGGGGCGCGCTTTGCGTCCAAGGTTACCTGGGACTTACCCTCCAATTTAAGCTGGTTGCCACCCAGAATAAGTCAAACTATTTTGGTGGCGTGTGGAAGGTATCCATTGGCTCAGAAGAGTTGGATGAAAACTGGTTTGGCCAGTTGGGATCCCTTTTATACCTGATTGATTGACTCGGTTTTTTATGAGTATAATTTGTACTGGCAGCGCTAGGTCTGATTGGCTCCTCTGTATTGCAATCATGGTGCAATACATTGGGTGCATTGGTTTCCTTGGCAACGCGGGATCTGATTGGATGGCCTGGGGTAGGACAACCAGCTTGGTCAGGGTGAGTAAATTTTGCGCCAGTTGCACCAGATCTGATTGGCCCATCTGAATCACAATTATTTATCAACACATTGGGTGAGTTGATATCCATAGTATCATCAGGTGTGATTGGTCCATTTAAATTGCAATCATTTATCAACACATTGGGTGAGTTGCTCTCCATAGCGTTGTCAGGTGTGATTGGCTTGTTTAAATTAGACGACTCACTTGGGGCCATCTGCATAGAATTGCATGTAGCGCCAGAGGAGATGATTGGCTGGGCCAAATCACGTGGGTTGTACAACGCGTGCTGTGCTCTGGCATCCTGGGGGGCGTACAATTTGATTGGCTGGTCCAAATTGCAAGAGTTGGACAATGCGGCTGGTCTCCTGGCATCCTGGGAGGCGTGCAATTTGATTGATTGCTTCCCATCAGCAAAATTGTACAATGCTGAATGTGCATTAAATTTGCTGCCACAAGCAGATCTGATTGGCTCCTCCAAATCAGCAGGGTCTGCCAATAAGCCCAGCCTGTCCACCTCAACGGTATTAAGGAACCTGATTGGTCCAAACCCAGGGGAATTTACCCGGGACACCATTGCAGGGCCCATTTGGCCAGGGTGGCTGCAATGATGGCTCCCAAAAGCTGCTGGCCCTTTGCCCTTGCCTTCCTGGCTGGTGGCCCTGTGTCTCCAGGCTGCCGCGCCTGTGGGGGACACCTCTAGGGAGGGCGTCTCAGAAGGTAAGTCAGAAAACCTGCTGCTGGTGCGCAGGGATTCAGGGACGGACTCCACGGTTACAATGTTGTAATGTGGGTTGTCCTCAAACAGGAGGTATTTATTGAGATCAGGTAAGCACAGATAATGATCTTCATTTTTGAATACATCCTCATTCTCTAAGCTAACAAATCTATTAGGATGGCAGGGGTTCCATTTGTTGTCATGCATGCACGCGCGGGGTGGCAAGGGCAAGGAAGGGGGTTTGCGGGGAGGATCTGGGTTGCTGGGGTGTTCCAACCCCTCACCAGTTTCATCATGGATGTGAGGAAGGAACGCAGATGGGGATGGCGCATCCTCTTGGTCCGTACGTTTCATGGGTGGGGGTGTGAGTTTGCAACCTGGGGATGGGCCTCGGGAGCAAACTTGGCATTTACAGATCAAAGTAAATGAGAAACTGGGGCTATCAGGGTCAACAATGTACTCAAGATTTGATTTTTTATTCAAAGGTTGAGGGGTGGTGAAGGAGGAGAGAGCGTGTTTCTCCGCTTCAAATTTTTGTTCAGCCATCATCAACCCTTGGGGTTTGCAGTCATGATTAATGGGGTTAAACTCACAGATGAAGTTAGAGTGGGATGGCTCCTTAAAGATGGAGCAGGGCGCAGTGCAGTCCTTGGAGATGTGTCCCACCTCATAGCAATTGTAGCAACAGGGGTTATACAGGTGGTTACAATCTCTTTACAAGGTGCGGGAAGGAGGGGGGTTGGGTTGGCGTCCTTGCTCTTGCGCCATGAACATGGCATCAAAACGGCGGTTCAAGTCCTCTAGGTGGGCCTTGACCTCTTGGGCAATTTCCTCAGATTTATTTTGCTTTCAAACTGGTGCAAAGGGATTCTATTCAGAATTTTCCTTGGCGTGTTCATCCGTGGCTTGTTCTACCCAAATGTCATACTTGTCACAGACCAAGGCAATTGCTTCCTCCAAAGAAGCAGGTTTAGCAGCCTGAACCATGGCAGAGTAGGAGTGGGTAAGGGCTTTCACAAATGCCAGATGAAGACAAGACTATGGAAATTCTTGACAGTGGTCTTGAGATCAGAGGAGCTGTTGTTTTTGAGGTGTTGCTTCAAAGTCTTGTTGGCAGTTTTTTGGAATGTATTCAAAAATTTGTGTAAGGATTTGAAGTGCACCATCTTCAACAGGCCCAACTGATGAATGGCATTGGGTTCATGTTCAGCAAAACAGAGCTCAGCTTGGGCCTTCCAGTTGGCCCAGGTTGAGACTTGAACATCCTGGTGCCAAACACGGGCTTTGCCCAGGAGGAAACGGCTGACTTCATGGAGGCGGTCCTCATCAGAGAGCATGAATTGTTCAGCATAATCCTTGAAAGTATACAGCCAAGCTGTATACCCATTCTCTTCAAAGCAAGGAAGTTGCTGAGCAACCAAGAACTTATACAAGGGGTTGCCAACAGAAGGGGTAATTGGGGGATCAGCAAGGGCAGAGGTGGCAGGAGCCCAAGCAGGGGAGACAAAGGCAGGTTTGGGGCACGGAAGCAGACATTGCAACAACAACAGGCACACAGGCAACAACAAAAAACAGCAATTAAGCTTGGTGAAAGAATGACCTCCAAAATTTTGTTGTGGTGAACAACAAATATGTAAAATTGGTAATAATTAATCAACCAAGAGATAAAGGTTTATTTGCATGGTTCAACTATTTAAAGGGAAATTTGGGGATTTGCAGATTTTGAATAACAGTTGTTCAAATGTGTTCACCGCAACACTGGGATTACTTATCATCTGTTTAATTAAAATTCTTATTTAAAAAGGCTTTCTTTTAATTTAATTCAACTTTCATTTACTTAAGTCAAATTATATATCCAGGTAAAAAATATAAATATAAATCTAAGTAGAGTTTTCTATTATTTCACTTTGGAATAGATAAATTCAAAATATACAAGCCAACCATCCTTTACTTAAACTAAAATTTATGTATCTTTTTCAATTCAATATTTTTAAAACTGATCAAGTTCTCTTTTCATCAGTCAATTCAATCCCCAGTAGAGTTTAAACATATAATCACAAAAAAGGATATTAAACAATTTCTACTTTCTTTCTAATTTCAATGCACCCATTATAGCCTCAGGTAATCTATACAAATAAACTTCTTTAATATAGCTGTATGAGGTTAGCTACTGTTTTAAAAATGAAGTAATAAATACAAATTTATTTGGATTTGAGTGACCTATATTCTCAGCTCAACATAGTTTTGACCATACTACACTAAATTTAAACTTCATGCTTTTAACAAGCATGTAAGGGATTGAATGTAAGGATGAGCCAAATTGAGCTTTTGGCTTGATCATCAACTTTTAAAATTAAATTTAGAGAAAATCAATCCAGCAAATCCCTTATGGCTTGAGCCCACTTGAGGTGATATTACATTCAGATAGACAGACTCACTTTTATATATATTAATTTATAATGTATATGTTATGTCATTAATATACTTACAAGAAATATAATAAACAAAATAAAGAAGAAAATTAAGAAGAGAATGATACTTTATTGGTATGAGTTTAGAGTACTATATAGTATCATGAGAAGCCACATACTGTTCATGTACGTCATGGTAGTCATGAGGCTTATTCAAGTAATTGTTTCATTTAGGATTCAAAAGGGTTTATCCTTGTATTAGATAGACAATTGATAAAAGTACCACCAACTTAGTAGTTAGTTGGGAAATCACTCAGAGAATTACTTTTTCAAGAGGGAGCAATTTTAGATGTTGCAACATCTTCTCCTAAGGTGCTTGAAGGTGGAGCCATAGAAATTTTCTTGAGAGTGTTGGGGATTCAGGATTGGTATTGATCCAGTTTTGCATTGGGACAGGTAGTTGTGAATTACATTAGACAGTTCTTGCATTGTATAGGCAGAGTTGGTCATGGTGCATTTGTTTCAAACTGGTGCAGGCACTAATTCCTTTGATAAGGTAGATAATATTAGGTTTGGCCTCAATAAAAAAATCTTGGTCCTCTTAGTCCTGGCTACAACCTGTGCAAATGTAACAACTCAACAATTGGGGAAGTATTCTAGCTAATTAAGGTCCCAAGTTTGCCACTTAGAACCCAGTGAGCGCAGTCACAATAGAATAGACTGTCATCATCAATCAAAAGACCTTGGCATGTACATTATAACGTCCAAAATTACCGGCAAAATGTGTGAGTACGTAATAATTACAGGTGTATATTGTTACAGACTGGGTGGAATGGGGCAATACCAGTGTGGGCCAGTAATACTGATTGGAGGAGTTTAGCTGTGCTGGCTCCTTGTAAAAGTACTCGCCATTTGGATTATTGAATGACCCATGTGGTTGATAGTGTTGGTGGCCCCCAATCCCTAGGCAGGCTGTAAGAATAGCTGAGAAGATAAGGTGGTTCATCCTCTAGTCCTGGGGAAAGACAGACAAAGTTTAGTGTCTTTAACTTTCTAAAGGATAAAAGTCTTGGTTGATTGATGTGATAACAATTGCAGGGTAATTTGCTCAATGATAGCACAAACTATTCTCAAGTGATTGAGCTTTATTATATAATATCAGCCTTGGTGGGTCATGAATAGTGAAAACATTGAACAGGGAACCCCAAACACTTGGTGTTTTAACTGAACCAATGAGGATTCAGTATTTAGATTGGGGAAGACAACAGTCTAATAGAAAGGACAGGAATAATAAGAATAAGGTGTTGTTTATTATAGAATACTGCAATTAATGTACTATATGGGAAAAGCCACCAGGACACAAGGCAGTGGCATAGTGGCATGTTCCATGTAAGGTTTGGAGCCAAGAAATAAATTGTGTGGGATCTTCAGGTCAAATTGATAGTGCTCCTAATTAGGAGAAAGTGCCCGCAGTTCAACACTGCCATCAGATTGGTCCATGTTGTTAGATACGTCAAGGAGAGACTCATTGAGTGCCCCCTGTGTATTGTAAGATACATTGGCAGGCAAGTCTGGAAACTTGGTTGCAACATTGGTAATGTCTGGAATTCTCTTTTGGGAGTGAGATTAGAGGGGGGTTGCAAGTAATGAAGTGCTATTCTCTGACTTACATTAGTTATATGTCTTTTTAAGCACTGTCATGCACCCAAATTTCACTTTTGCAATTAATGCATTGGTGGCTTTGCAGGAAAGCTTGTCAGCCCCATTCAAATATGGTAGATTCTAAATTTGGGCAGCACTTTCACCTAAATTTGGGTTTGGGAAAATTGTCTTTTTTGGTTTCCCAATTTGGTAGTTTCTTCATCTGGCGGGGGTTGGACAGTCCTGCTGTGGGGGAGTGCGCTGCCTCCCACTGGCTGGCTGGTGGGAGCGGGTGGTGGCTGGCAGCAGCTGCGCCTGGGCAAGCAGCCAGCTGCATGGCCTGCAGCCAGGGTATAAAAACCAAATCAGTGAAGTTTTTAATTTTTTTTCAACAACTTGCTGTTTTGCAGCAGTTTCCTCAATCAGGGGGAACTGCTGCAATTTTTTGTTTTCACTTTTAGGCTCAATTATGCACAAAACCTTGTCTTGTAAAAGGTTGTTGTCAGGAATATTCCTGACAGAAAATTGTGGTTGACAACCCAAATATTGTCCCCAACTTAGAATTGTTCCTGCTGGAGTGGAATTGCTTCTCTCTCAACTCTTTTTTGTTCCATGTCTTCTTGGTCTTTCCTAGCACACTGTACATTGGGATCACTGTCATCTGGCACCTTTTTTGGCAGAGGTAATTGTGGTCCTGCAGTTGTACTAAAAATGGCAGGCTTTTGCCCATAGACAAGTTCATATGGGCTTTTGCCTGTATTGCAATTGACTTGGGTTCTGCACACCATAAGCGCTGTTTGTAGCATATCCACCAAGGATTTTAGATTTTTAGCAGATAACTTACTTAGGGCTTCCACTAGTGAGCTGTTTAGTTGTTCTACTTGTCCATTTGCTTGTGGGTGATATTGGCTGGATGTGATGTGTCTTATTCCGTTTTTGATAAGGTAGATGCTGGTGTTTACAGATTTAAGCTCAGTTCCTTTATCTGGAATTAGGAGCTCAGGTTCTCCAAACTTGGCTATGATCTCTTTGTCAATAAATTGTCTCAGACCATTAATTTGTATTATTTTGTGGCTTGTGCCATCTTGTTGCATAGTCAATGGCTGTGATGATGTATTTTTATTTTTGTTATCTCCAGGAATGGGTCCCACAATATACAGTTCCCACACCTTGAACGGTTGAACAATTGACACTGGTATCACTGGCTTGGAGATGCCTTGGTGCAGGTGTACTTTTCACACGCTTCACGTTGTTCAAGCACATCTTGGATGTTGTCCAGCATGTTGGGCAACAAATATTGTGTCTTAAGATACTTTTAAGGAATTCCATACCTTACACAAATATAAGACCAAACTCAAGAACTCTGGATAAATCTCAAGGACTGAAAACTGCATTTTTAAATGCAGATTTAAAAACTAAGGATGTTAACAGAACAATTAATTCAATTGTTTAAAAAAAACATTTGAAATTGATAAATAAATGTGTTTTAAGCAAAAACAAACACAAAAGAAAAAGCAAGCATAAAAACCAAGAACAACACATAAATTATACTTCAAAATTGGAATTTAAGGCTTCAGACAACTATTACAACAACAATAACAATTCAGCATTTAATTTTGGCTCCAATAATTACAATACAGCCAATCAATCTAAAAATAAATGCAAAAACTGTCCAAACCAGATATTCAGGGACCCAGGAAGCCAATCAAACCCAACAAACCACCCAAGCCAAAGAAAGACTTCACATACAGCCCCAGATACCATTCCCAACCATAGTGAGGTACAATAATGCAATGTAATATTCCAACCTGCCTCTTCCTGCATTGCAGGCTGCAGCCTGCTGCAGTCCTGCAAGGCAATCCTTCTCAAAATCACTCTTGCAGTATCACCTGGTAACCACAATGTTCCCTTCCTCAATTAAGATCAGTAGTTAAACTGGCAAATCCTTCCCTTCCAAATTGCTCCACAATTTCTCTTATTCCTATTAATCAATAAATCTATATTTTTAACTTCTAAACACTTGATTAGTAGATTCTAAAGGTTCTCCCTCCAACAGTATGAAGTTCATCTTCCTTTTATGGACTTTTTGTGTGTTAGTCAGTTATGGGCAAGCCAACATGGACTTCAAAACCCCCAAAACAACTCTGACTGACAAATCAGAAGACTCAATTTGGTATTGTTTTGGACCACGTCAACGCCATGCTCCTTATGTAGAAACAGCACAATTCCCACCTATTATCTACCCCAAGGCCCCCTGGTTAGTCTTGGGTACACCAGCGTCTATTATCTCCTAAACCACTTCACTCCCTTTTTGGGAAGATTCCGCCTATTTGGTCACCTTCTACACATATTAATGATAGGGATTCCAGTAGGGTTCACTCTAGTCAAATTAAACTTGGGAGCTCTCCTTCATTCAATTGGAGAGAGACTTTCTAATGAGTGGATCCCTGAAAATCTTTGTTTAAGTTCCAGATACATGTGTGGTCCAGATCTCTGTGGTAGAAAAGGGTTGTGTCAATCCTTTTTGTTGATAGTATGAAGGATACAGTGTTGCTTCTTGATAATATGTGTTGTAGTGTACCATATATGCTTTTGGGCATATTTTGTTCTTAAGGACCTTTTATTGTATGCACATTGGTGTTTTAGGTGAGAACCCCTCTTAGAGATTCACCATAATCAACATGGGCCAATTGGGGTCTCTGTTGTGTGAAGTAGGTGCTCACAATATAACCTTGATATGGTGGCTGCAATAAAAATTTCCTTGCATGGTTTGTATTTGATTATCATTGGATATATTTGCATTAGGCTCATTCATTCATCTTGACATCTAGATAGTTGTTGCTGTGTTTTAAAGAGTACCAATGACTTGTGGTTGGTTAGCACTTTGAACATCTGTGCACCTTCAGATAGCACTGCCACTTTATTTTGAAATGGATAATGGCTATCAGTTCCTTGTCATGTATTGTGTATCTTAGCTGACCTTTGGACAGCTTCCTTGATTTACATGTTACAGGGAGGAAATCATTTTCTGCAGTTTTAATCCAAATTACTCCTTCTATTACATAGTCAGAGGTATCTGTCTCCAGCTCATAGATTTTTTCACAGTTAGGGGATTGTATGATAGGGGGTGACTATTTGTTCCTTTAGTTGTTGGAAATGCTGCTCTCTCAGTGGTGTCCCTACTAACTTTGTTTTACCAGTGATTGTAGACAGAGGGCAGTTAGGACTCCCTAATTGGGGGTAAAAATCCTGATATACACCATCATTCCCAAGAATGTTTGGAGTTCACTCTTGTTACGTGGTGCTGGCATATATGTGATGGCTTTTACCTTTTCTAGATCAGTTTAATTCCACATTTACTAATAATGTGTCCTATAAATGAGAGATTGGTTGTGAATAATTTACACTTGAAAGGTTTTCTACTAGTTGATTGTCTTGGAGTGTATTGAGTACCATGCAAATGTCTTTCCAGTGTTGTTCTTTGTTGGGACTTTAGATGATTATATCATCTAGATATGTTATAGCTCTTTTTTAATGTGGTCTTTGAACACTTTGTTCATGAAGGTCACAAAGGTACTAGAAGAGTTTTTATACATAAGTTAAGGACAATACATTCACATGACCTGTGTTTGGTTCTGAATGCTGTTTTGGGATGTCTTTTGGTTTAACACAGATTTGATGATATCCTTCTTTTAAATCAATTTTTTGAAGAACTATGACCCCCTAGAGCTTTAAAGAGGTCATCAATTAGGGCAGGGGATACCTGTTCTTAATTGTGACCTTGTTGAGCAATTTATAATCTGTGACAAGGCATAACCCTCCATTCTTCTTGGCTATAAAGAAGAACACTGCACCAAAAAAAGACTTTGATGATCAAATGAGTCCCTTCTCTAGGGCTTTGTCCAGGTAAGTTTTCAGTGCATTATCTTTCTGTGGCGTCAAGCAATAAATGGGGTGTGCTTATAGTACACTTCCATTAAGGTCAATTTTGTGTTAGATACCTCTGTCAGGTGACAGAACTGGCAGTTTCTCCTGGAATACTGAAGTTAACTCTTGGACAAGTTTTTGATGTATTGGGTACTGTTTGAGTGAGAATATCACATTTTTGAAACATATGATCTTGTATGTGCAGGTATTCCAGTAAATATTAATAATGTCTTTTTCTTTTTCTGTTTCAGTAGTCTTTACAAACATGTGGTCTCTCATGAGAGTGTAAAAGTAAGTTGGGTACACATAGTGATTTACTTCTTCTTGTTTTATGGTGATTGTAGCACTATCTCAGTCAATATGAAGTTTTGTCTTTCTAATACAAGATAATCCAAGAACTAAATTGTATTTAGGTATTGGAATGATTGGGCCACTAAGGGTAGTTTTTAAATCCCCTATCTGTGCCTGGAAAGGTTTTGGCATCTTAGTGATTATGGTGCTTTGGTTGTCTGGCATGATAACTCTTTTGATGTTGCTCTTGATTATAGGTAGTTTCATGAGGTTGGTGAATTTATTGTCAATAAGGGATTGGTCTGCTCCTGTGTCAAATAATGCTGTGCCTTGATATACTTTAAATTCAGAACCTGAACGTAAAAATGCAGGATTCTCAAATCCTTGGTCCAAATTTCAAATCACTTTTGCAGGAAACTCAGCTGAGTGAAAATTAAAATGTTTAATAAAATCAACCATTTAATTTGACTTTTTTGATTTATTTAAATTGGCAAATTTCAAATCCCTTGAGCAGATAAATCAACTAACAAAAGACAAAACTCAGCAAGCAAATGCAGGATATATGAATCAGAAATGCAGGATTCTAATGTACAATTTGAGATTTCCTGTATTTCAAACAAATCATATACATCATGTAAAACTTAACAAATATGAAATTGAGGGATTGCCAAATCCAAGAAACAAGTTTCAAATCAGAAATGAGATGAATTCAAAATAAATATAATTTATGGGTGTCTCAAAAAGGATGCTAAAGGATCTAGAGTGGATTCACAACAATTTTTTTTGGGAATCACAGGCATTCTCAAAAAATCACCCAGTTTCATTTTAAGGCTAATATTTAGATCTTACTATTCACCAACTTAACATACTTAACAATAAAATTGACTAAAAAGCACACTCCTCTTATTAAGTTTATTTTTAATAAAAAAATATTATGTCTTCTTTCAACAATAAACAAGTCAACAAGCTGTTCTCTGGCCTTGAAAAAATCATGCAGGGCTACACTAGATCTTCTAATAGTGAAGCCTCTGTCTATGGCCACTCCCAACCCGCAGGCCCCTCTGCAAGCACCACCCAGGAGTGTGTTCTTTCTCCTGCAACTTACAGCATGGCCCTGTTTGCTCATCATGCACAGGCAAACGCCAGCCCAAATCCTGTATCAACAATGGCATCTGGAACCAGCCATTTGAGCCATGGGGTCATCCAGAGAGCCCAGAATCCCAAAACAGCCAATCAGATGACATTGATCAGTTACTAAGATGAACACATACCAATCTCAGCCAATCAGCCTGCAAGCCTCAGAAAAAAGCTAATCACCCCAGAGGTTATCCTTGAAATGGTTGAAAAGTGAGGGAAGCTTATGTCCCTTGGGGAAATTGCGGCTGCAATGGGTTTTGCAAAGCCCACTGTGGCTGCAACCCTGCAAGCCCACACCAATTGTGGCCCCCTCCAAAGAAGACCCCAACTGGTACCTGTACTTCAACTGAAGGTGAAAAAGCCCACCATCTCATGATGGCTATTATGGAGTGTGACCTGCAGATGCCCCTGGTCCAGTGACTCCAACTGGGACTCCACAGCATTTTCACCAATATGAGAACAGTGAATTTGTGGATGCACAGAGTTGTGTTTGCTGCTAGAATCTTGTCCAATCAAGTTCTCAGTGGTCCCAGTTTGATGGATACTGACCCATATGATTCTAGAATCATAAATTTTATCAAAGGAAGAGCAATGAGGGCCCGTAATAACGTAATCTTCCTGTCATGTGCCAAGATTTTGCAAGTATTCAAGACTTTGGAGAAAAGCGCATCCAGTCTGACATATAAGCGCAGACCAATCTTGTATTGTTTTATCAGGTTTTTTTGGCAGTTTTCCCATTGGGCATCAACTACTACTCTGCAATATTGAACACTGCAGATGGGTATGCCTACCAGACAGAGCTCAAGGCCATGCTGGAGGAATGGGCCACACAAAACACCGTGCACACAGTTGTACTGAGTGTGGAGATAGAGCAGCAGGAATGGGTAACCCAAGAAATCAGGGCTGTGGGGCATACCTGTTGTTCCTACCCCACCAACCCCGCCAACATGCATTTTGCAGGTGTATGTCTCTACAATTTTGGTTCTTCTCTCAGGCGCTCAAAGCCTGCCATCTAAAATGAATTGTGTTCCCAAATTGAGAAGGGGTATGAGCTTTCCCCTTCTGTGTTTGTCCAGGACCTATCAGATCTCATCATCTTCTATTCAAGTGATAGTGATAAGTCCAGAAAGGACTCCTGCCTCCCCCACACCCACCCATTTGTTTTGTCAAGCCCGCATATGTGATGGAAGAATTCAAGAAATTGAAGAAATCAGCTTTTGCTGCCCCTTCCCAGTCAACAAACCCTGCCTCCCCAACACCCCATCAAGCCACCTGCCTTCCAACCCTGACTCCTAAGCTACCATCCATTCCCTCCCCACTATATATGATGCTGTCCCTTTCACAGGCGCAGATGAAGGCCATGTTTGTTCTGCCCATTCCCTCCCCTTCTTGTCCTTTGATGAAGTAAATAAATCTTTTCTTTGTGACAACCTATTAAAATTAATATTTATCTTTTAATTCACAAATAACAATATTTCTTTTACATTGTTAACATTTCTCATATTTAAAAAATGTGTTGTACATTTGATGTGATAACATATAAGTATTTGCATTAATAGTTTTTCATTATCAATAATAAATTAGAACCACAAATGTAAAGTTATATTAGAATATTGCAGGTATATTTTAAATCCTGATATTTAGATACTATGTAGATAACTCAATGCATTCTTTATAATAAATTTCATTGTAAACAAGGCCTTTTTCATTTTAATTTATATTAATGGACTGTGTTTATATTTGGGAGCCATTAACACTTAGTATAAATATTGATACATAGTGCATTTTAAAGCCTGTATATTTACCTATTGGTAATAATTATATAAAGTTTTAAGTCATATTTTTTGAGTAATAATAATATAATGGATCAATAAATTACTGTTTATTATCATTAATTGGCTGATTTTTTTGCTGTGGCAATTGTGAATTTTCTGATATTTACACACTAGTATCCAACTGGTTGGTTTCACATCCAATCACACAGGCAATAGGAAATCAATTTGCCACCAGAATCACATCTGGTCTTGAGGTGGCAACTTGATTTCCTATTGCCTGTGTGATTGGATGTGAAGCCAACCAGTTGGATACTAGTGTGTAAATATCAGAAAATTCACAATTGTCACAGCAAAAAAATCAGCCAATTAATGGTAATAAACAGTAATTTATTAACACATTACATTATTATTCCCTTACAAAATCTGACTGAAAACTTTACACAATTATTACCAATATGTAAATATACAGGCTGAAAAATGCACTATGTATCAATATTTGTACTAAGTGTTAATGGCTCCCAAATATAAACACAGTCCATTAATATAAATTACAATGAAAAAGGCCATGTTTATAATGAAATTTATTATACAGAATGCATCGAGTTATGCACATAATATCTAAATATCAGGATTTAAAACATACCTGCAATATTCTAATATAACTTTACATTTGTGGTTCTAATTTATTATTGACAATGAAAAACTATTAATGTGTTGAAGGTAGTACTATAAAAACCAGTTTTTTGATGTAATTCAAACAAAATGTCAAATATCTATAACTTAATAAACAAATTAGAGCCAGCCCTCCAAAAGGTTGTTGAGCCTGAACATAACTTAAGGGAAAATGTAGTAATTCAGCTGGGAAATAAGGGAAGGGCTTTGGTCCAGCAAAACAAAACCACAAAAAATAGCCTGGGAACAATAGTCAACAAAGAACACAAGGAAATAGTTTTAAATCTACAAAAGGAAATATTCAAGTGTTTAGATTTCAAAAATAAAAGTTACAACTTGTTGGAGTATGAAAAAAGCAACAGAAGGAATACTCAAAAAGTCAAATTGATTGAAGGAAATGAAATCTCAAAAGAAATTAACACTGAGTAAGAGGAAACTAATCAAATGGAAACAGATGAAATCAAAGCACAATCAAGAAGCAGAAGCGCCTCAAGAAACAATGAAAATTCAACAAACAAAAATCAAGAGGAAATACAAATAGCCTGGAAAATAAGAAAGATCAAGCCCAAAAAAATAAATGAAGAGTAGCCAACACTCATGAAGTTCACTGAAGGGGCGCCTGTGGCTGAGGAGGCCGCAGGGAAAACAATCAGTAAGTTTTTTAGTGTTTTACTTATATTTAATTTAGTTATAACTAGGAATGGGGACAAGGTTGCTGAAGTGGCAGTCTTTACGCCCAGTTGATTTTACGGGGGTTACCAATCACTGGTAGCCCCTGTAAAGCAAATAAATGAAAATGAAATAAATAAAATAATTCAAATGAATATGAATAATTTTGCAAATAATGAACAAAAGTGTAAAGTCACTTCCCCCTTTAGCCCTAGATAGGACAATCTTCCTGCGCCGCACAAAAAAATCTGCTCAGAAGCCGGCCAAGCCCCTCAATTCCCTTGAAGATTTAGCCCATACTATTGATGAGAGATTTGTGTTGGCATACCCTTCCCAGGTGGCAAATGCTGATGAGTTGAACTTGGTTCCCACTTGGGAGGAATCTATGATTAATCTAGACTATTTTTTGGCTTGGGTTTGTCTGCACTTGAAATTAATTAAGTCAAAGCAATCAGGTCGCGCTACTGCCAAATCTTTAAATTCCAACCCAACTGGATTGAATGCTGATTTAATTCACTCCAGCAATTCAAGCCAATCAGATTTAAAGCCAGAAATTATTGAGAAACCCTCCAACCCTTTGGATTCCCCTCTGCAAAATTTCTCTGCAAGCCAATCAAACTCCAGCCCTGGGTCAAGTGACCTTTGAATTCAAATCTTAACCTTAAAGAAAGAAAGGGGACCTTCAGTCCCCTGCTTGCTCATTCTTTCAAATTAAAGTTTCTAATTTTCCCTCACTTGAGTTCAAACTTTGGGGCCTTTTACTAATCCCCTTTTTATCCCTGGCTTATTTCAGTATTAATATTGCTGTTCTTTACCTTGCTTGCCTTTTCTTGGCTTATGGCGTTGTTTTTGAAGCCTCTATAGTTAATGTTAGTGTTGTTGTATACAATTACCTTAGTTGCTTTCAAAAATTTAGTTCAAACTTTAAAATTAGTATTATAACCAAAATAATTACTTACTTTAAGTTTGAAATTATTTTTCTTTTGCTTTTGAGTTACTTATTGCTTGTTATACGCTTTAAGTTTTATAAACCTGCTTTCAAGATTGACTGTTATCCTGTGGCTGCTGCCCTTGTTCCTCTCAGCCTACCCTTTGACTTTCTTGTTTGTGCTAGTCCTTTGGTTGTCCTTTATTTGAACCACAAAGTAAAAATAAGAACAATCTTAGAGGAACCAAACCTGTTGCTGCTGAGCTCAGATTTTGATACTGAGAGAAATGTTGGTGCCTCTTGTCAAGTTTGTTGTTTATGTTGCAACTGAACCAGTGAGGATTCAGTACTTGGAATTGGGAAAGACAACAGTCCAATAGAAAGGACAGAATAATAAGAATAAGGTATTGTTTATTGTAGAATATTGTGATTAATATACTATATGGGGAAAGCCACAAGGCCACAAGGGGGTGGCATAGTGGGAAGTTCCATGTAAGGTTTGAAGCCAAGGAATAACTCGTGCAGAGATCAGCAGGTCAAATTGGTAGCACTCCTAATTAGGATGAAGTACCTGCCATTTAATATTACCATCAGATTAATCCATAATGTTAGATACGTCAAGGGGCAGCTCATCAAGCGCCCCCTGTGTATTGTAAGATATGTTAGCATGCAAGTCTGGAAACTTGGTTGCAACACCCCCCTTGCCCCTGCTTGTTGTCAGACACCAGGACTGGAGTCTGCAGAAGGTCTGAGAAGGTCCGCACAAACAACTTTTGTGTGGGGATGGCGCAGCAGAGGAGCAAGCAATCATGGCAAAGCTTCTTGGTGTTTCCTTGGGCATCTTCAAGTTGGTAGGTGTGGTTGTCATAGACTGCAGCTACCTTAAAGGGCCCTAGGTGGTTGGGTTCCAACTTAGCAGAATTGGGATTGAGGGTGTAGACGGGGTCACCTACAGTGTATCTAGCTTTGAGGTACTTTGTCCCTCCTGCAATCTGCTTGTGTTTGATTTCCTGGGCTTTGGCATGCCATTAGTCTAGGGATGGAGTTGTTACTAGGGGAGGCTTGTCAGGAACCTTGGACCGTAGCTTCCCTGTTCAACCCCTGTCAGACTGTCAGGTGTTCCAAAGGCCAGGGTACTTGGGCTAAACCCTGTGCCTCTGTTGATTCTTGCTCAAAGGATAAGTAGAGCGGTGGGCAGGTGTTCAGTCCATGCGGTGTTGGGGTGCTCTTGTGAGAGCTTGGCAATCAGTTGAACCAGTGAGCCATTTAACTGTTCCACACATCCATTGGCTTGAGGATGGTAGGGGGTCGTAACTATACGTTGGAGAGTGTTCTTAGCACAGTAAGCCTTCATGACATGCCCAACAAGTTCTGGGCTGCTATCTGTGATGAGACGTTTGGGCCGCCCAAAGCAGGCCACAATTTCCTTGCCAATAAAGCAGGTAATGGTGGTGGCAGTGTGGTTGGTTGTTGCCCAGGCCCCTGGCTAGCAAGTGAAGTAGTTGATGGCAGTGATAATGTACTTCTTTCCCAGTCTGTCTTTGGGGAGTGGCCCCACAATATCAAGGGCCCACTGCTTGAAGGGTTCCATGGCCTGGATGGGCAGGTCAGACTTGGGGGGTGCAGGTTTGAACATGTTCTTTTTGCACAACACACACGTTTTGAGGAGGTACAAGATGTCTTGGCGTATAGGGGTCACCAAACCTTACACTTCATAATTTAAAAGAGATTATGTTATCTGATGTGACCCAAGGTGTGGTGGTAGTGTAGTATGGTATCTCCTTGCTGTGTGGTGGGAATATAAGGCCTCATCTCACCTGTCTCTGCCCAGAAACAGACATAACCAGCTTCAGTGGTGAACTGACTCTTGTTGTCCTTCAACTTGGAAATAGTCACAGAACCAAGACCTTTGTAACAGGTGGCTTCAGGACGTAGATAAAGCATGGGTCAGTCTGAGTCTAAGCCGGCATTTCCTGTGATAGACACTACATACAGTCTGGAGAGGACTTTGGCTGTGACAAGTTTCTTACCAGTCTTGTATTTGATGCACGACTGATAGGGGGACAGGTGCTTGACCCAGGCTGCTTAACGTTTTGTTAAGTATGACTGAGTGTTGAAGTACTGAAGCAACTTGTGGTCTGTCAGGATGTGGGATGGAAAGGTGGTGCCCTCCAGGTAACAGCGCCATTACTCAACACAGTACACAATTGTTGCTAACTCTTGAATATATGGGATAGTGTTGCTCTGAGTCAGTAAGCTTTCTGGATTTTTAGGCCACGGGGAGGAAGATACCTTTGTCAGTTTCCACCCTTAGAACGCTCCCTACAACCTTTCAGAGGCATCAGTATCAAGTTTTTACTGGCGGTTTTGATTGGGGAATTGCAGTACAGGTACAGTTGTGAGCTTCTGCTTCAACGTCTCAAAGGCTTGGTCTCTGGCAGGTGTCCAGTGGAAGCACTTTTTGTGTTTAAGAGCTCAGTGAGGGATGCAATTAGTTTCCCACAGTTGGGGATGAACTTTTGCACATAGGCAACCATGCCCAAGAATGTACACACCTGATCCACATCAGTGGGGGGTGGCATGCTTGTGATTGCCTTAATCTTGGAAAGGTTGGGCTTTTTCCTTGGGCAGATATAATGTGCCCAAGGAACAAGAGCTCTGACCAGAGGAATTTGCATTTGGAAGGCTTTGTCTTTAACTGGTTTTTAAAAAGGGTGTCAAGACAGCACAATGGTGTTGGAAATATGTGGTCTGATCTTGACTGAAGACAATAATGTTGTCAAGGTACACAATAACACATTTTCCAATTAGATCTTCAAAGGCTTGGTTCATCAACATGGTGAAGGTGTAGGGAGTGTTAATCATTTCAAAGTTCATGACCTGGCACTCAAACAACCCATAGTGTGTGCAGAAGGCAGTTTTTGCCTTGTCCTGTGGTAAAATGCAACAAGGGTGTACCCGTGGTGAGATTAATCTTACTGAAGACCTTTGCGCCTGCAAGTTTGTCAAACAGGTTGCCAATTAGTAGTAAGGGGTATTTTTTCTTGACTGTCACCTTGTTTAGAGGTCAACTGTGGTAAAATTGACTCCCTGGTGATCAACTCCCTGGTGCTTGACACTATAGTAAAATGAGAATTCAGCTTTTTTCCTGATCAACAACTGGAAATTGTCACTTTTTTAATTAACAGATCTTGATGTTCTGAATACTTTTAATATAAAAAATAAAGCTATACAGCTAGGTCACACCAAAGTAATTCCAAAGTGCTCAAAAATGCAATAAAACAGTATTTTTATTATTAATAATAGGAAGAAAAATGCAATTATTTCTCATTTTACTATGTAATTTACACTCTTCATTATAAAAATATTTTTGATTACCATATAAATTAAAATTCCAATGCAAAAAATAAACAAAAACACAACAATATAAGTTATGAAAAATATGAAGAAATATTAAAGCTTATTTGATATAGTTCATATAAGTAAAAATGTGAATATATTTTGTTTTATTAGGAAATTAACAAAAATAAGATATTTCATTCACTTTCAATTTCAACTATAAATATTCATCTCAAACTTACCATATATACATACAAAATCAGTATTATCTAAACTAATAAAAAATAGAAAAATTAAAACTAAAAACTAATTGATCAAAGCTAAAAAGCTAAAATTAAAGTTAAAAAAGTTAAAAGTCAAAACCATAGGAGCAAGCAAGTTTACTCTTCACCCTTTGTCCCCTTTTTCATTTTAGCCCTTTCCAGGAGGGCAGTGGCTATAAGCTCAAGCTGCTGCTTAAGCTCAGAGTCCTTGTATTTATGCTTAGCCGCGACCTGGATGGCCTTGGTGAAGAGGGTGGAGCAGGTTGTACTGTAGATTCAGAATATAAAGGTAAAAATGCAGGATTGCCAAATTCTTTTGTGTGAACTCACCAACTTACTGAAATATTTTTCATCCTTATATAAAAAGTATTTGTTCTGGGATGAAAATTAATCTATTAAGTTGGTGAGTTCACGCAAAAGAATTTGGCAATCTCACATTTTTACCTTTAGGTTCTGAATTTACAGTAGGCTTGGTGGAGGGGCGTGGTTGGCCAAGTCACACAGCGTGGAGATGGTTTTATCCTGCTTGTGCTGCAGAAGGGAGAAGAACTTGTTAAACTTTGGGTGAAACCCAAAGTTGGCCTTGATATGCTTGTGATAAACCTCTAGTGCCAAAGTGGTCTTGAGCTCACCATTCACCGCCACCTGGTATACATTCCAACTGGCCTTGGCTCTGGCTTGCCTTGCCTCTATGTGACAACCTTCCCAATCCACTGGGGCTTGAAGTACTTGAGGAAAGGCTTGAACTATGGATGCTTTGCTATGTAAGGATCCTTTGAGAGAACCTTGAACACCTGCACAGTGCGCTCTGGCTTTAAAAAAGATAAAGACACTGAATTGTGCCAGCACAAATTTGCAGGTGTCCAAAGTGTCCCTCTGGCTCAACCTAATAAGCTTGGCATGGGCCTGTACATTGCAAGCAACTGCTTGACAGAAGTGAAAGTGGCACCCCTGCACCTCTCTGCTGAACAGCTGCTTAAATGCATTGAACTGAGCAGGCTCAAAGTCTATTATGCACATGTGAGGCCCTAGAGCTCTGAGCCTTACCTTTTCCTCCAAGTCCAGAGTAGCCTGGTCCTTGTCATTGGTAGGAGGGTTTGCACGGGTGTGGGGGGGTCTTCTTGCCATCATTGTTGTTGTTGAGGGGAAGGAGGGAAAGTGCGCTGCAAAGGATTAAGAAAACACAAGTGTAAATGACCTCAGTGGCCCCAGGGAGGAGGAAGAAAGCAAGTAGAATCACCCAGATGTCAATCTGGGCATGAATCATCCAGAGCTGTTTGAACATACAGGAGCAAGTTAAAGGATTAACAATTCTTCCTCTCTGAAAACCTGGGCCTGGGAGCAGGAATCAAACCCTGACCCTGGACCCCCCAGGCTGCCGGGCCTGTGGACCGCAGGACCGCCTACTTGCGTTTTTCTGGGATTGAGCCCCCACAAGCTGATATCAAGGATTTTGGCCCATGCAGTGAGACAAGCCAAACCAAGGAAATTATTGCACCAAATGGAAGGCTAATCACAGCGCCTAATGGAGGTACTAATTTGGCAACTATTAGCTTCATGAACTTGAAGTCTACACCAATGACCAATCAAGAGCTGACCCAGGAAAGAGGCATGGGCCCACGGCCCAGTCCCATGACCACAACATTAAAGCAAGATAATCAGGTAGCCAAATTGAGATTCTTGACCAATGAAAGAACTCCCAGGCCAAGTGCTATTTTGCTGCCTTTGGACCCAAGCACCCAGTTCCCCCGGCCCTACTCTTCCCAATGCCCTGATGAACCCCTTATGAAAAATGCTAAGCTTGGAGGTGGGTTACTATATAGACCAAAGGACCCCGCGCTCTAAACTTATTGCCATTTTTGAATAAAGGTTATGTTATTTTGGCTCATACAGCTATTGCCTTATTTTGTATTTTCTGTCTACCAATTTGGTTTGAGATCTTCTGGCCTGCCTGCTCCACTGCTTGCTGTTTTCTGTCCTCCTGGTGTACCCTTTGGACCCGTTCATTTTAACAACTACCCTCTTAAGTCTGAATACAAGGAATACACCCCAGAAAAGATACTCAAACAATCTCTTGGCCTGCATACAATCTGCAATTAGATACAACCAACAAGGCCTGTGGATATTTTCAACACCCAAGTTGTTCAGAGGGAAATTCAACTATCTCCCTGCTTACAACCTGTCCATGGAACCGCCTGTGACCCCAAAACCTATGCCTGCTTCCTTGCCCGACCTTCCAACTGACCATTCTGGCAAGCTGTTTGGGATTGCATACATCACCCTCACAGGGGTGATTGACACTATAATCCTGGCTGCTGGGCCGTGGTCCTGGGTGGGGAAGTCCTCCTCCTACCTTTTAAAGTTAGCTCCCCTCTTGTGGTGGGCATTGCCTGCAAAAAACCCTGGCCCAAGTTACCCCTGAAAACAATGGGCTGGCCACTCAAGACTGGATCCCTGACACAAGTGGTAAAGGTACAATCAACTAGCCAGGTTGAAGCCCTTTTTAACTCTAGAAGGTTCTGCTGAGTTGTGTAGCAGATTATATGGTCTTTGGTGCCAGGCCCATTGTCATGAAGAAGGAAGCACTCCCCACTTGGAAGCTACTTGAGCTTTTGGGTGAGTGTAAGCTCTGATAAGACGCCCAAGGCCTTGGGGGGAGGGGAGATTGGTAGCAATATGCTTATTGCTGATGAATTCAACCAACTGCTCCTGTGTTGGTACCAACTTAAGATTGTTGGGTTTTAAATGCTGCAGGGCCTTTATGGTCAGATCAGATGCCCAGAGGTGAAAGAAAGTAAAGATTACTTGAACAAGGTACCACTTCAGCATCCAGGTGATTAGATGATAGGGGGCTCACAAGTGTTCTCCCCTTTCTTGGCAGTTACCCGCTCTCAGCCCTTGGTGTTTAGCCGGCCCCCACAAAGCTTATCTTCATAGACAAAGTGCTTGCTTTTACTTTGCCGCTTTTGGTTGTTGCAATTGAATATGTAGTTATTGGCAACAAAACAGAGCCACCCTTTACAGACATAATTAAGAAGTAACAGGGAGCCACCTGGAAACTTTGAACTCTTTGCCCACATTAAAAATGTTGTGGATGGCCATTAGATACCAAGCCACATGACCGGAATCTTTGAACTTCTTGGAGTACTCCTCAGGATCATCTTGGGGGTCAGATGAGGGATGGGGAAGTGCCACCAGGAGAGGGAGGGGAAGGGTTCTTAGATGCCTGCTTGGATGCCTCCTTTTTGTTACCAGAAAAAGAGGTGGGCTCCTTGGCAGCCTTTGCTTTCTTAGCACAGCACTTCTTGATGGGCTTGGAGTCAGCCTATGACTTGTAAAAAGAGTGATCAGTGAGAGACTCATCACTTTTATTTGAGGACTTGGGGGAAGTTGAAGATGAGGTTGGAGGGGGGAAGGAGTGGCAGGAGATGGAGTAGGAGGAGATTGAGTGAGAGGAGATGGGGCAGGGGAGATAGAAGTGAATACTTTGTCTTTGCAGGCTTCTTGACATGCTTGGGGGTGGAGGCAATTTCTTTTGAGCCCTTTGAGGCTTGGAGCTTGGTAGGCTTGTCAGATGTAGATGATCTTGGCTAAAGAAAAGTTTAGTTTTTTAAATAAAACAGTATGAAAGATATAAAACACAAAGAGGTAAAGCAAAGCAAAAGTTAAATAAAAAGTATGCAAATAAAGCTTTATTTATCAAGAAAAAACATAACAAAGTAAATAGAAGCAGAATAGAAACTCAA
The DNA here is from genome assembly GCA_014839935.2 of Entomophthora muscae. Classification (NCBI taxonomy): domain Eukaryota; kingdom Fungi; phylum Entomophthoromycota; class Entomophthoromycetes; order Entomophthorales; family Entomophthoraceae; genus Entomophthora; species Entomophthora muscae. The sequence goes on from QTSX02005696.1 coordinate 204,339, forward strand.
AGTATAGTTATAAAGGTTAAAACATAGAAAATAAGTGATTTTATGATGAAGCATCAAAAGATGTTGGGTTCAGCATGACATCTTAGTGCTAACTCAATGTAAAAGTATAATAAAAATCCAAAAAGTATATAAAAATTATATGGGGAGTAGAAGGAAGAGTAGTAGATTATAATTGCAAAAAATATCTATTATGTGGGAATTTTTTATTGGGAGTTAAAAATTCAAAACATAGTATAGTGTTGAGCTCGGCACTGTTGATCAGTTGGAAAAAGCTATATTCTCACTGTAGAGTATGCCAGAGTTGAGCAGAAAAATCAAATTTACTATGTTTTTTACATATAAAACTTGCTTAAATTTAAAATGGGTTTGAAAGTTAACCCAAAAGCAGGGCAGTTTTATATGCTCATAAATAAAAAATACAACATAAGTTAAAAAAGTAAATGGGTAGGAATGTGTTTATTAGTGATTAAGGTATGCTGTGAGGATCTGGGAGTGAGCTATTTCCCATAGTGTTAGCTACAACGTTAGAAGCTCTCTGTACTAATCCCAAAGTCAAAGTGTCAAGTGGATAGATGTCAAGTGGCGCTCATAATGCGTCACTTATTAGTTTAGCCTTAATTATGAGCCTTTGATTAGTCAAATCCAAAACTGATTGTGTGGCAAGTGGATAGAGTCAAACAGAGGGGGAGTTGAGTTTCTGTTTTTTTTATAAATTACATATTTTTTTTAATAAATCAGGCTTGATTTATGTGGCACCACTTAATCCACAAACCCGGAAATGACATAATGTAAACCAAGTGGGGTATTTGATTGATGTCTATATCACTAAATCCAGTATAGTGGTGCTTGGGAGCCTATCTTACAACTATGGAGACTAATAATAAAATATAATATTAAATAATAAACTATATATAAGCACATATGTGTTTTATTAATAAAATATGGATTTGGCTTAAAAGGTGTTGAACTGACCACTTTTTGTTTTAGAGTGTTAAACACAATTTTTTATTTCTATTAGTAAATTTACTTATAAATTGCCTCTTAAATTGGTCTTTGAGCTAACCAATTTATTAACCAGAGTTGAATTCAAGTAAATTTAAACTTGGTTTTTGGTTTCAAACCCCTATATTATTAGTAAAATTAGCTTAAAATCAGTTAAGCCAAAAATACTAATAGATTCACATATGCGGCACTCAACTCCCTGGTACTTGAAAAAGTGTTGAGTACCAGGGAGTCAATCACCAGGGAGTCAAACTTACCACAGTTGCTGTTTAGAGCACGGTAGTTGGTTACCAACTAAAGGGACATGTTCTTCTTAACTACAAAGAAGACTGCAGCCCCATATGATGAGAGGGAGAGGTGGATGAAGCCCTTATTGAGCGCGTTCACAAGGTGTTGACAGAGAGTCTTGTCTTCCTTAGGCGTCAAACAATAAAGGGGACATGCCTTGGGCAGCAACCCTTGCAATTAAACAGCATGCTGTATTTCTCTTGGAGGAGGAAACTGGTCTAAAGTTTCACTGAAGACGTCCTTGTACTCCCCAAGAAGTGCTACAAGTGCTGATGGAGGTGTGGTGGTCAAAGGAGGAGCCACAATGAGTTTGGAGCAGGTGACTTCAACCAAACACTAATTAAAGTCCAGCTTCCCCCTTTGAAGTTGTATGTACCGGTCTCTGCAAGTCTGAAAAATATGGTGTTGTGGAGCGGTTTGTTCATCTTGACAGGGTAAATCTGGAAACCTACCCCATTTCTGTTGAGGGTGATTACAGATGTATCCCAGCCAATATATGAGCAGCTGTGTTGGAGCCAGTTGAGGCCACCAAGAACGTTGTGGCTGAGCCCTGCCATGATCAGCCCAGAGAGCTTAACTGTAAGAGAGGAGGGCTAGACTAACAAAGTTTGGCTCCCATCCTGATGGGACCAACCACCAGGATGCCATCCAGTGCAAGACTGGGATGTCCGCCCAAAGGGGCCTCCCAAAGGAGACTGGCTGAGAAAAAGGGGAAATAGGCATCCAGGGCCATAACCAAAGCCCCATAGAGCAACCACAGAGATTAATCCCAGGTGGGAGGGATATCTGGATCCAGTGTGGGGACTTGGTGCAAGGTGGGGAGGGATTGACCTGAGACTCTTGTAGGGTGGAAGTTGTACAAGTCAGAGGAAGGGGGTTCATCAGTTCCTAATTCAGGAGAAGATGGAAAGCCCTCAGGGTAAGGACCTGACCAAGGCAACCGGACAAGTGTAGTTAGGATGGCAGGAACTGAGTTAATTGGCAGAAGGTGTTTGAAAGGAGACCAGGAGTAAGAACAGAAGTTTGAGTAACCAGGGAAAGTCTGCTCCAAATACCTGGGCTAGTGGTCCAAAGCAATAGGAGGATAGGTACCAATGTTACCATGACTACCTTATACAAAGGGGACAACATGGTTACAGATGAGGGCTTAACCAAAACTTCCAGGCAGACAGACCAGAGGAAAGCAGGAAGGAGAACAGCGGCAAAATTCAGGACAATAACCTTTGTTATTAAACAAACTTCAAAATACAAATAGATTTGAAAATTCAGGAGTTTTATTCAATAATTAGAATTGGCAAGCAAGGGACCTGACGGCTCATGCTTCCATTATATGCATAGGGGGTGATAATGCCAGAAGTTTTAAAGAGGGGATATTAGAAAGCAATCAAAAGGGGAGCCAGTTAAAAGCAACAGCCTAATCTTTTCATGGTCTGTGGTCAAGAGAATAAGAGCAGCCGGCCCGGGTGTAAGGTATAGTCACCTGGTTGGGTAGGTGCATTCCGTGGACTCAGGGTGCACATTACCCCTAATGCCTGCCTCTGACGTCCCAACTGAAATGCTCCCAGAACCAATTATTTTGGGCCAAGGGACTCCCAAACTGGGGGAATTGCTTGACTGGGATTCTGCTGATTGTGGAATTTTATATCCAACTTTTCCAGGCTTCAGGTTAACCACACCCTGTATAATGTGGCCTGCATTTTCTTGTTGGCCCGCCAATTGTTTAAAAACAGGACAAAACCAGGAAAGCAAAAAATCCAGCCAGATCAAAGTCTCTTTCACAGTGGGAGGGGACTCCAGAGAGGGGGAAGGGGTTTTGGCTGTGAAGACCAGTACAAAACGCTTGTCCACAGTGTGGGCCAAGTCCTCCAGGTTTTGAAGAGGCTTAGCCTGCACACTGCTTGCCTTTTTTGATGGTCTGGAAAATATATCCCTGTCCAGGGCTAATGGTGGGCCTTGAAACTTTACATTAACCTGGATGTTCACCATCCTCACAGAGAAGGGTACCGTCTCATTTGTGATTGCTACCCTGTGAAAGTCAGCTACATGTACTGCTTTGAATCAACTAGGCACTTAATCTAGTTGCTGAGAATCTGTAAGCTCCTGTTTGACCATGATGTGACTGGCCCCAGTGTCTACCAAAAGTTTGGGGGTGCTCTATGGAAACAGAAGAGGTAGGCCAAGCAGGTGATTTTATTGAAAAAACAACTGACTTGGAGGGCAGGGTTGTCACTGTGAACTTGGAATACATCTAGGGTCTTGACATTGTGCACATTATTGTTGCAGGGGTTTTTGGCAATTAAAGTTTGAGAGTGTGGGCCAAGTGGGGTTGCAGAACCTCTTGTATCTACAACCCCCAGGATTTTTATGAGTCTTCAATCTGAGCTAACTGAAGCTCCTTATTACAGGGGCGCTTAGCTTCATTTTCCTGCTAGAGGAATTGTCAACAACCCACTTGGTTGTGGGCACTGCCATGTGCGGGGAAAGACTGAGGGGGTGCATCATTGGACCTGCTAACCCCATTGAAGCTTGGTTGTGAGACTTCACAATGGCCTTATAGCAGTTGTTAATAGAGATACAACTCCCTACAGGAACCCATTTGCAAATATGGGGCTTGAGTCCATTGACTATGAGAGTGAGCAACATGATGTTTACGTTGGTGACGGCTTCTGGGGCGGCAGCAAGGGCTTGCTGCCAGGCTGCAAGGTATTCAGGGACAGACCTGGTCTGTTTAATGGCCAAGAGGAAAGTTCTCACCACAATAGATGAAAAGGCTTCACTGTAGCGGGACTTTGCGGCATGCCTGAACAACGTCCAAGTGACATCTATCTCCTGACTGGCCCAGTTGGTGAACCATACCATGGCAGGCCCTGTAATGCACCCAGATGAAATGACAACCCACATTGGTTCAGGAACTTGGCAGATACAGAGGTGGGTTTCTGTGGGATGGAGCCAGCTAACAATGTTAGCCCCTTTCACGCCACCCACAAAAGACCCAAGCTGGAGATTTAACATGCTTTGTGAGAGATTCAATTGAGGCAGGGTGACATTTGCATTGCGCTGCCCAAGGCGGAGTTGATTGTACACACTTGTAAGTACCAGCTGGTCCTGGTAGATAACATATCCTTTGGGGATATCTCCCTCAGGGATTGGCAGGAAGGTGTTAGAGTTGTGTAAATAAGATCTGAGCTAAGATAAAAGTTGTGGGGATAAATTGCCCAGACTAAAATCAGAACAAAGAATAAAGATGTACACTGAAGCTTTAAACCTACAAATCTACGGAAGAGGGGAACAAAGCGCAAAATGAAAACAATTAGAGACACAGAAAACAGGAAATGTAAATGGACCACCAAGAAGAAATGATTTTGCGATAAAGGGTACAAAACCTGCTGATCCTGGGTAGAGACTTTTCTCAACCATGCCAAGACAGCGGCAGCCATGGCCTGAGAAGGGGGTATTTTTGACCCAAGGATAGCTTTCATAGATTGGGAGTGACTTTATTGAGAATAGGTAAAACTATCTTAAAACAAGTTTCAGAGGGGAGATGGGGGATACTATAATCCAACTGGGAGGGACAAACTTGAATCTGATTGGCCGGCTGGAAATATTTTCACCTCTTGGTTGGGGACTTTTGCCAAAGTGTCAATGATGTCATAGTTTGATAAATTCGGGCGACCAGCCGGTTGACTGCCAAGCGCCACTGGGTAGTGATATCTTGTAATCTTCAAAGCATAATTGTTCAGGCAAAATTTGGGGAGATGTAAATTAATTCCTTCACTATCAACAGGTGCAGCTTTTACCTATTTTTTGTCAATGACTAGATTTAAATCATCCAATAATTTCAAGGGTTTTGCTGCTTTCCTGTTCCCATTCTTCCTCTTTGGGCAATTTATCCCAGGAAAAAATGACACTACCATGACAGAAGGTTTCTTGGTATGGAGTAGCCATATGGCCCGTACTCTATCCTTTCTTGTGGGAAATTTTTCTCTTAGGTAGGTTGTGAACCTACCACTGCTACCACTGTTGCAACTGAACCAATGAGAGTTCAGTATTTGGATTAGAAAAGACAACAGTCCAATAGAAAGGACAATAATAAATAGAATAAGATATAGTTTATTGTAGAATATTGTGATTAATATATCATATGGGGAAAGCCACCAGGCAACATGAAGTGGCACAGTAGTGGGTTTTATGTAAGGTTCAAAGCCGAGGAATAACTTGCACAGGGATCAGCAAAATTGAATTTGCAGCGCTCTTACTTAGGAGATAGTGCTCTCAATTTGACATTACCATCAGATTGATCCATGTCATTAGATACGTCCTAGGGCAATTCATTGAGCACCCCCTGTGTATTGTAAGATACATTAGCAGTCAAGGGGGAAACTTGGTTGCAACAATAGTTAGCACTGTCTTTTGATAAATTAAAGATTCTTTATTCTCAAAACTAAGTTCTTTATTTTGTCAAGTTAAATATTAATTGAAAGCCTTTCATTAATGCAACTAGCTACCTAGTTAATCAAGGCTTAAGGATAAAATTCAACCTTACACAATAAAAAATTAAACAAAATACATATAAAGATAAACAAGGTTTAACAATAAATATTTAAATTGAGGCTTAGCCATAAAAAAGGGTATTGTCATATCCAATATCAAGCTTAGTAGATACAGGAGTAACAAAAATTTTATTCGAATCAAAGATAAAGTAGAAAAATCACAAGTTTTTATTCAAAAATCAATAAAAATAAAATCCAATGCCCAAAGAAGTTTATAAAAATTAAACTATAAATAGAAACATAAATGAGCAAAAAATATTTTATGCAGTAAAATCAGATATCTCTTATTTTTCAACAGAAGAATTCCCAGGGCCGATCAGCTCACCCTCTTGGAGAATGCGCTTGATAGCATCATCAACATCTTCAGTATTCAGAATGTTGCTAAAGAGATTAAGAAATAAAATAGCTTAGTACCTTAAAGTTGCTCTTGAACAAGTGTTGGCAACTCCTGTGTGACTTCCAGTATCGGTGTCAAAAATCTGAAAGCCTGGAAGATTAATAAAAAAACTGCATGGATTCCTTACTGTCAACAAAGTTTACCAATGGAATAGTATGATCTTAAAAGTTAGCTTGGTCTTTTAGGATGGCCTACCTCCAGCCTTCCATTTCTTATATAACTCAGGATCTTGGACGAAGGCGAATAGCTCCTTGTCTTTGCCTTCACTCTTGAAGACAACTTTGGTGGCATGAGGAGCTGGTTTCGACATGTTATAAAACTTGAAGAATTACTCACAGCCTTGTGGGTATATATAAGCATGCTAGGGCAGGCTTAGGAGGCATTTAGGGGGTAGAATCAATAATGTCATAATATAATCATCATGAAGGCTTACAATACAATATAAGCTTCGTTGTGATGACATCTATATGGCGTGTTTTTATACGTCATGTGGAATTATTTGTTGCAACATAAACCCGAATATGTGTTTAGATAAGGCTTCATGAGTTTAATTGTAGCAATTCAAGAAAGTGAGACGTAATTTAGTATTTATATTCTATGTGGTAAAAATGGAGGATCTGCCGTCATGGGGGTAGCCAAATACGCAGTAATATCATGCTACGCATGGTCATTGTTTGAATGCAACTTCTCATATAACCTCAAATTGATTAAGCTTTAGCCTAAATAATAATCGAAACATCCTTGAAGTATGCCAACTATATAAGTACAGTTTATATTAATATTTCTATCATATCAATAAAGTCAGGGCCTCAAACAATACTTTTATTCCATATTACTCGGAAAAATGGAAAGGCATGAAGTCTACCAACCCGTAGCCCAAAGAGAGCTCTAATTGCCTTGGTAAATGTCCCCTTATCCAAACTCTAATATTTTAAAAGAAAGCGAGTACTTTTACTGATCCTTACTGCACTACTTAAGATCCAACTTGACTTTAACCAATTAAATATGATTTGATCAAACCTATTGGAAATTATGGCATCAATTTACAATTTCCCTAAAACAGGATGTGAAACATTGTGAGAGTGTTAGCCTCGGATTTAATGAATTCAAATAAATTGGTTAACACTATCTGATATCTACAAAACTAGGGTTGCAGTGGGTTTGAGATGATGGCTGCTTTATAATGAAGCAGCCATTTGTCTCATATCTGGATTTGGAGGCTTTACTTCTGCCACTGGATGTGACCTCACTTCATATTTATGCTCTGCATAAATGAATTTAGTTGTCACTTAATTTTTTTAAATAAAATTAAACATAAAAACAATAAAAATTAAACAATCTTTTAGATTGACTCTTTTAGACCACTCCTTGACTTCAGGCTGAAATTTCCTACCAGGTGCTAATCAGATAGCACCAGATTACTAGAGAAAGAACCCATTTTTTACTCTAAATACAATATGAAAAAATTGGATTTCACTAGCTAGGAGAATTCTTTTCTCAAATTTGGGACAGCTTGAACACAACTATTCCCAAAATTGGTTTCATTGCGTTTTTCAGCCGCCACAACCCTATATAAAAGTGAATTTAGTTCACTTCAAACAAACTGTTCTTTATCCACTATTTTATTTTTGGGTTTTTTATGTCACTGCTATATCATGTTAAAAAATGAAAATGTGATTTTTAAACATGACTGCATAAATTATTTTGATTTTGAAACATCAAATTGGCTTATATTTATGTGCCTTGTCAGTTCTTAAAAATGATCATCTACCTTACTCAATGAATAATTCTGGCTTGTGGTCCAATAATAATAAAAATAAATAAGCAGTCCAGAGTACAATTTCCAATGTTAAATTCATCTTGTTCAGTAGAGCTGACCAGATAACACTGATATCAGATTAAAAATATGAAGTAGCTTATTCAGATAAGTAAAAAACTGAAAAAAACATATACTCTAAACTCATGGCAAAAAATTACGTGTAATACTCAAAAATTAATATTTATGTTACAGCTGAGTTAAAAAGATCAGTTGTCACTACATAATACAATTTATATGAGGTGATAGTGTTGTGACCAAGATTGCTCCCCCATCTGCTAATGTATCTCATAATACATAGAGGCACTTGAAGAAACACCCCATAACATAACTAATGGTATAGAAGATTCTTTGAGCAATGTCAAATTACAGGCATTATATCTCAATTAGGAGCAATGCCAATTTAACGCACCAATCCCTTGCCTAAGGTATTTTCAGTCTAAAACCTTATACTAAAACCGCCACAGTGCCACCCCCTGATGCGTCTGTGGCTTTTTGATATAGCATATAACCATTTTATTCTCTAAATAAACATTATCTTATTCCTATAATTGTCTTTTATATTGGATTGTTGTATTTTTTAATCTAAATACTGAACTATAATTGGTTCAGTTGCAACACTAGTAAAATCACTTTATAATGGATAACAGAAATTCTAAGCTCTATGGGTTTACTAGTCCATCTTTCCTTTCACACCTTAGGTAGCCAACACCTAGACAGCAGCTCACCCATGAGCCAAGATAAAATCAAAAGTTGTTCTAATTGATAGATTCATACTATTTGAAAAACTCTAATAATAGCTTTAATAAACCAAGATTGATCCATATCTAGGCTGACTACTTATTAGCTAGATAAGAGGTAGCTTAAACAAAGACACAGCCTAATCCTGTCTTAGAATATTCTAATACAATAAGCCAACATTGTTTTACTATTTATTAGCAATAGATCAGGTATTGACTAAATTGGAAAGGTTAAAATTTTCAAAACAACAACTTTTTTGCTGACCTAATAACCTGATTATAATTACACCAAGTTCAAGTATTACCAACAGTGTTCCATTGTCACACTTCTTTTGAAATGATCCAATGAATAAGATATTCTCTGAGGAGTGTAAATCTCATGCTTCCACAGCATGGATGCCAAGCCCTGGAAATTTATGCTGGAAACCTGGAAAACAGATGGACTGGTCAAGTAAGAGCTAGAAATGCCAGATTTTATCCTGGTGAAAGAGCATTAAACACTTATATAATGACTTTTCTTTCAAAAAAAGGCAGATAATTTATACAACCTCTTAGGTAAAAAAATAGCCAACCTATTTCTTCTTGTATTGTTACTGAGCTATCAGCTAGTAGTACAAGTTATTCAAGTAGTAGAATCTAGTATGTCAGTCCTTGTGGGATCTTTTAGTGATTGCCTCCACTGGTGCTATGTCTTCTGGGAAAATAATTACTTCCATATACTCTTCCTTGTATTAGACACCTTGTGGCTAGCCCGCTTTATCCAACCCTTATTAATAACCTGAATTGTCCTCATGTAATCTGTCTATCAAAAACTATGATTGATTACCATAATAATAAAGGGTTTTCAAGATCCCAAAATCTTGACAGTAGTGCTGTGGCACTCTTGATCTTGGGCACAAGTCACAGGGTGTCCTGTATCAAATCCAGGGACTGAAAAGGTTAGTATGTCATCCTTAAATTGACTGAGTTCTAATTTTAGAGGCTTATACCTGGTCTGCAGTCCCAAAAAGTCTTTCAAAACCTTTTCTATCAACATCTTAAAATATTTTTTTATTAACTATAACAGCTTTTTATGTCTTTTCTTATGGGGGTGTATACAGTGCCTGAAATATGTTTTCAGAGTCCTTGTCTAGTAAGTCATTTCCTCTTGGTGTAAGCATCAGCCCTCTTTATATCCTGGTCCATTAATGACTTGTTTGGCTCCTGGAGAACCTTCTGCACTTCTGCTTTTACTGTTTCTATTTTCCAGCATTGGGTTAAAATATATGTGGGAAAGAATCCATACTCTTTTCACCCAAAAATATCTAGGGGCCATGAAAGTCTTTATTGACAAAAAGAAGGTTCCATTAGAAACCTTCTGAAAATGCAACTGTTTGAAAACTTTGGGGGCCAAATAACACTTTGAGGGCTACTAGCTCTTGTTCCACTTCTTTGGAAATAAAGGTCTTCAAGTTTTAAAACCCATAACATGTTCAAACTTAAGAATTTTTAATGATATCCTGACTCTTGCACCTGTTCAGTCAACCACTTTTATATGGATTCCCTTGTCTTAGGCTAAATCCCCTTTAGGCTGGTTCTTTAAAAAGCTAAACTATCTAGTCTCTCACTTTTTTATAATAAATTAAGCCTCCAAACTTACTGTAACTTATATCATTACATTCTCCTGCTCTTTTTAAGTAAATTTATTAAGCTTTAGGTTATTATATTAGCAAAATATTGCTAGTAAAATAAGCTTCAAACTCAATCAATCCCATCAAGACTCTTTATCTTTAAACATCTGTAGTGCTAAGCACCACAGTTTTTCCAAACCCCAAATAGGCAGCAAACATTTTACCAAATGCTAACTATTTGCGCTTTACACCTCAAACAGTTTCCCAGTTTTCAATATTTTTTTGCATCCAAACTCAGCTGTTTTTCATAGGAAACTACTAAGAGAATTGCTTTTCTGTGTTATCCTCTACATTTACCCATTGATTTCCCCTAGTAGTCAAACTTGTAGCTCACAGCTTTCTCAAACCCCTTGGCCTTTATCACCTCTGGCAACTTGTCCTTGGAGAAAAACTGACATCTTCTATTATTGTTTTAACTTTATGTCCTGCTTCTATTACTGCAAACTAACCCTTCATCAAAACTTTGAGTTGTCTTCTGTCACTTTTTTACTGTGCTGTGCTGTTCTTCTTCTTTTGCTGTTGACAATCTATTTTGGAGAAACATTGAAACACCTATGACAACTTTCACAAACTGCTTTTCTATGTTCCCATTCTGATCCTTCTCCTCAGAAAAATGCTGAAATCTTTCCCTAAACAATCTAAACTTCTTCTCATAGCCTAGACTTGCACATAGCTATCATACAGCTTATGCAGCCCTTACAGGTGAGATTTACCCTAGATTTTCTTTGTGGGTCCTCATCAGTAAACCACTCAGACTCAGGCAATAAGGCCCCCAAAAAAGTTTTACCTAGACCAGACCACCATCAAGTCCTCCACTAGGCTATCAGAAGCAAGCATAACTCATACACTACTACTGTTTTATTCACCAAAGTGGTTAGCTTAAGCTTTCAGGCGCAAATTGGCCAACTTCACCTCCCATAAACCCTCAAATCATTAAGTTTTGAAGCTGTTTCTCTGGAAAGCCACCCTAATGATGGCTCTGAGCTATCTATGTTTTCTCAACAACCTTAAGACCTCCTTAAGGCTACCTTAAAGTGATAGAAATAGAATTTTTACCTTTATTTAAAGTAAAGTAACCCAACTGTATATTCCCCCAGTTGTTATCAGGATTTCACCGCTATCTCAGCACATCTATCTTGGTGAAACCCCCAGCTGTATTATCATCATAGCTGGTCTAAGGATGCATATAATCCTTGGTATAGCTATCTCAGGGCATCACTTCTATGCTTTCACTGAACTAATAAGGGGCTGCTTTGCTAATATCCCAAGGCATAGATCACAACTTTCAACCACCAAGGCTAGACATATCAATAAATCAACCTAAATTTACCTTTCTTAGGCAACCAATATTTATTTATCTCAATACTCAGCCCTTGCCTGAAAAACAGCTCTTCATGTGAATCATCACACTAGACAAACCAGATGAGTAATTACACAACTCTTGAAGAGGATAAAGGTCAAGGAAGTGCTTAGGCAAGCTTTCCCCACATTAAAAGACTTTTAAAGTGACCAGGATGTAGATTCTCACCCTCATGATCCAAGTGCCCTCCAGGGACCCTATAATATTTGCTGCCCAAACTGAAAATAAACTCATCACTTATACTTTCTGCTTTCCCAGATAGCTAGCATAGAACTATTTGACACTGGAGAATATCAATCCCTTATTGGAAAGAAGTTTTATAACCTCATTAGGTTACATACAAGCAAAAGAAACTTAAAAGGGATAATCATGGAAGACATCAGAAGTGCACCAGTTAATAAAGAGGCTAAATGCTTCTGGGCCCAAATAGAGTATTTCAAACCACCCTTGGTGGGCCCATTGTTAAAAGACCTAATTGCAATGTGGTACTAGTACTGGATTAGATGAGGAAGACAAACCCCCACATTGGCCAAGAAAGCTAAGCTCTTACTATATAGAAGGGCAAATTTCACCAGAATATCTACCCTGCACACTTTGACACACTCATGAGAGACCATGTGTTTGTAAAATTACGGAAGCAGAGAAGGAAAAGAACACCAGTAAGATTGACTGAAATACCTGTACATACAAGCTTATCCCTTTCAAAAAAAACAGAAGTCTCACAAGAATAGTACCCCATACATCAAAATCTTTTCCCAAGAAACTATCTGACTTCCAAGAGAAACTGACAGGGTTACCACCTGAAAGGGGCTTTCAGCACAAAATTGATCTAAAAGGAAGTATCCCTAAAGCTCAACACTTCTTTTGCCTGAAATCATAAGAAGACAATACACTCAAGGAGTACCTAAATGAAGCATTAGAAAATGGACCCCTAAACCCATCCAAGTCTTCCTTTTGTATAACTATCTTCTTTGTAGCTAAAAAAATTGGGGTTATACCTTCTTACTGACTACCAAGCACTTTATGAAGTCTTAATTAAGAACAGGTATCCCCTGCCTCTGATTGATGCCATCTTTAATGCCTTAGGGGGTCTCAATTCTTTAGTTATATTGACCTGACTTCAGGATACCCTCAAATCTATGTTAAATCTGAAGACATTTTAAAGACAGCATCAAGAACCAATTATGGGCTATTTTAATATGTAGCTCTCATTTTTTGGTATGACAGACGCTCCCAGTAATTTTGTGACATTAATGAACAAAGTGTTCAAAGACCACATTGGGAAGCAGGCCATAGTCTATCTAGATGATATAATCATCTATAGCCCCAACAAAGGGCAACACTGAAAGGACGTTTGTAGGGTACTCAACACCCTCCAAGACAATCAGCTAGTAGCCATACCATCCAAGTGTGAACTGTTCTCAACCAAACTACCCTTCCCAGGACACATTATTAGTAAAGATGGGATTAAGCCTGGCCTGGAGAAGGTAAGGGCTATCACAGACATGCCAGTGCCACGTAACAAGAGTGAACTCCAAACATTCTTGGGAATGGTTGCGTATGTCAGGAGGTTCATCCCTGATTAGGTAGTCCTAACTGCCCACTGTCTGTGATCACTGGTAAAACAATAAAATTTATGTGAACGCCACTGAGAGAGCAGCATTTACAACAACTAAAGGGACTAATAGTCACCCCCTATCATACAATCCCCTAACTGTGAAAAAATCCATTAGCTGGAGACAGATGTCTCTGACTATGTAATAGGAGGAGTAATTTGGATAAAAACTGCAGAAAATGATTTCCTCCCTGTAACATATAAATCAGGGAAGCTGTCCAAAGGTCAGCAAAGATACCCAATACATGACAAGAAACTGATAGCCATTGTCCATTTCAAAATGAAGTGGCAGTGCTATCTGAAGGTACACAGATGTTCAAAGTTCTAACCAAACACAAGTCATTGGTACTCTTTAAAACACAGCAACAACTATCTAGATGTCAAGATGAATGAATGAGCCTAATGCAAAGGTATCCAATAATAATCAAATACAAACCAGGCAAGGAAATTCTTACTGCAGCCACCATATCAAGGTTATATTGTGAACACCTACTTGCGCAACAGAGACCCTAATTGGCCCATGTTAATTATGGTAAATCTCTAAGAGAATTTCTCACCTGGTACACCAATGTACATACAAAAAAGGTCCTTAAGAACAAAAACATGCTCAAAAACATATATGGTACACTACAGCACATATTATCATGCAGCAATACTGTACCCTGCATACTTTCAACAAAAAAGATTGGCACAATCCTTTGCTATCACAGAGATCTGGACCACACATGTAGCCGGAACTTACACAAGTATTTTAAGACACAATATTGGTTGCTTAACACACTGGACGGCAACCAAGAGGTTCTTGAACAATGTGAAGAATGTGAAAAGTACACCTGCACCAAGGCACCCCAAGCCACTGATACATGTGTCAATTGTTAAACTGTTAAAGGTGTGGGCACTGGTCATTGTGGGACCCATGCCTGGAGACAACTAGGGCAAACAATACATTATCACAGCCATCAACTATGCAACTAGGTGGTGCAAGCCACAAAAGAACACAAAGGATGGTCTGAGACAATTTATTGACAAAGAGATAATAGCCAAGTTTGGAGAACCTGAGCTCCTAATTCCAGATGAAGAGACAGACCTCAAGGCCATCAACACCAACATTCATCTTGCCAAGAGTGAAATAAAGCACACAGTTACCAGCCCTTATCACTCACAAGCAAATGGACAAGTAGAACAACTAAACAGCTCACTAGTGGAAGCCCTAAGTAAGTTATCTGCCAACCATCCACAACTTTGGGCCAACATGCTTCCAACAGCCCTGATGGTATGTCAAACACAAGTCAATCAAAATACAGGCAAAATCCTGTATGAACTTGTCTATAGACACAATCCCGCCATTGAAAGGACTAAGTTGGGACATCAATTACCTCTACCTAAGAAAGCACCCGCTGACAATGACTCAGACATACATCACGCCAGGAAAGACCAAGAGACCAAAGAGAAGAAAAGAGTTGAGAAAAATATCCCCATCTAACAAGTGTAATAATAAAGTGGCAAGGAGAACTGTTTAAAGATAGATGATGAGGATAAATCTGATAAATTGTCAACTGCTTTAAAGTACCAAGCCAAATGGGTAGGGGGCTGATTAGTTTTGAGCCAAAATCAGTATAGTAGAACGCCAACATGAGCACGGAAACAAGGGACAGCATTTTCAAAGGGAAGTCAGACATCAAAGGCAAGAAGGCAGAATATACCCTAGGCCAGGGCGCAGCCATGAAATTGATGGTAACCTTGAAGATGATAAGCGCTAATCTTTTGAAGATGAAGGCAAAACAGCCCCAGATAATCTAACATATTTTTGAAAACTTTCTTTTTTATTTGAGTGTAAGTAAGCTATCTAGAAACAAGTTTCTAGAGGGAAATGGGAAAAGTATTAAGGGAGTTCAGGATAGAGGTGAAGAGGTTTTGTGACATCTGATTGGTTGATGAGAATATTTTCAGCAGTGGGAGGACCAGCATTTGAATTTGCGTCAATGATTTCATAATTCAAAAATTCTGGCAACCAGCGGGTTGAGCGCTGCTGTCTCTGATTAGTGTATAACGCACAATTTTCTTGTCATAATTATTTGGATAAAAACACGGCAGATCCAGATTTTCCAGGGCTATTTGAGCAACCCCAGCTTTGACCCATTTTTTGTCAATAACAGCATTTAAGTTGTCTATTTCTTTCAAGGGTTTGGTGGTGATTCTTTGCTGGTTTCTGGTTTTGTAAGGATGTACTATCCCTTTCATCTGATTTTCTACTCTAACAACACTAACAATTTCATGCAGGAAATTTGGGCTGTTGACCACAACTTGCAGGAATTGGGGCCAGGGTTAAGAGGACCAGGAATTGGCATGAAGGTCAAGCAAAATAATACTTGCCTCATCAAGGGAAGGGGGGCTTGTGCTGAGCTAAATCTCATGCATCATGGCTGACTCTGCCTATGTAAAGATAGATATACCCAAAGAGATTTTTGGCTACTCATATCCAAGGTCAAACTAGATAAATATCAGGTATGTCTTCTATATACCCCCAAGAAAACTCTTAAGCTCTGCTTTTCAGCTCACTGGGGGGAGATGTTGAAACATCCTTGATTTCTCCCTCTTGAGAAATCGTTTCCCCAAGAAATAACTTGGCTACTGAATAGTTGGTGGCCTATTGCCACCCCCGTATTTGGTACGAGGATAATATATCTTGAATCCTATGCGGAACACTACTAGGACAAGTCCCATGGCTGCCATGATGCACAGGGAGAGCATTTGGCTTGTCATGATCCTATATGATACTTTATTTTCACATATAAAGGATCATTAGCTTATTGATTTCCCCTCTTTATTTCGTTTCATATACTTCTCAGAAGTATATACTTGACAGGTTCTTCCTATCAGTTGACATTTATCTTGATAATCAGCCTCAGAGCCTTCAACAACAGTGCCTTGAAATCTGGATCAGGTACCTTTAATGAGATATTGGTATAGCCTCATGTGAGCCCTTTCAAAGTACCACTGTTACACGGACGCCTGCAGACTTTGAAAAGCTATATCGGGCTAATGTCAGCCGATTGAACGAGAAAGTTCGTTTAAATCGATTGCGAGGGGAAGGTCTTCAGTTCACGTGATTCGCGAAGTTATCTGTAGAGCTATGGTTTGAGCTATAGCGGCCATGATCGCTGGTTGGGTAGATTCCTCCCTAGAATCAATCTTTGGCCGCTCTGGGATAGTAAACTTTGTTCAGAGGTTATGTTGCTTAGAGTGATAGACTTATCTGGTTGGATGATGGGTTGGTTTATAAGCAGCTATCTGGACCTTTTGATATGGATGGTAGAAATTGCCGTGAAGGGGGATTGTAGAAATGATGGAAGTTTACATCTTTCCCGCGCCGAGCTTATGGTACCAGCTTCGGGGTAAGTGTTTGGTGATAGCCTGGGTAAAGTAATGGTTATCGAGTGGCTTTTCCAAATGCTTGATTTTCTTGGGCTTGTAACATATTGGATCTGTTTAGACGCTTAGAGTTTAAGTTTGTCAAAGCATCTAAAATATTTGTAAGATTAGGTTGATGTTTAATTCTGGGGAGGGCTTGGGGTAAGATATTTAGCAAACCGAGCAATGGAAATGGCTTTGAGTTGGTCTGATAAATGAAGGAGTTTTTCGCCTTCCAAACCGGGCTGGTCGATCCTCAGGTATCGTCGTCGGGGACGATTGTGATCGGGAGGGCTTTTGATTGGCTACGTATCCTCGGATCACGTGATTGTTGTATGGGAATTGTTGTGGAGCAGTTGGAATGGTAATCCAGGGAAATTTCTTGATTTGGCCGAGTTCCCAACCGGAACGGGGGGTCTGAAATTAAACTAGGCGTTTATTTGTAGGTTGAATCGGAAAGACCCTTAGGCGGGGGTTATTTCATTTCCGAATGAATAAAGATGCGGGTGGACAGAACTTGGCCAATGGTGGTGCGAGGGTTACCGGAGAAGGGGCGGTAAATATGAAGATTAAATCCATTTTCATGGTGGCGACTCGGAACAGCGTTCTGTTCGGAGGCGACAGGTGATGGATGGTGAGTTCTTTTGGCTCCTTCAGGAGTCCTTGGCTGTGCAGAAACAGGATCCATTGCTGGGGATTGGGAGCATTTATGAGCAGGTAATTCCGATGCTTTTAATCAAGCCCCTTTAGGAAATTGGCCTCAAGCATGAATCCAAGTCAAGTGCATCTGGTGGCGAAATGCAAGGCTTAATTCGAAGCTCCTCGCTGATTGGTCAGGGTTACGCTTAATTCGCGGCGGATCTCTTTGAATTGATAGATGCATGATTGGAGCGAGCGTCAACATTGTCAGTTGAAGTGCAATTTATATTGCGTATCAATCAGATGGAGAAAACCGAGCAATGGGTTTTGGAGGAGACCCCCCAGAACAAGAATCTACAGTGACAGGGTGAATCCATAGCTTAAATACCAGCGTGACGCTTCCAAAGCGAGCAGATGAACTACTATCCACTGCCAATGTTCGGAGGCTTCGACTTGAGCCAAATGTACATGTACGACATGTCCATGTACTCCAATGAATATCCAAGCCCCGAGATGATGCTTCAGCAGCCACTCTTCTATGCGCCAATGTCTGACCCCATACCAACCACACCCACCAAAGAGGATCTGGACTTCAACTTCTCAGCCCCAGCATGTGATGAGAAGCCTGAGGTGACCTTAGGATACCCGTTGGTCATAACCGAAGGTGTTTACTGCCCTCGCGTAAAGCCCACCATCCTGAAATCAGCCAAGCCACTACGTTGCTCCACATGCCATCAACCCTTTGAGCGCGGAAGCAGCCTACGCCGTCATGAGAAGCTGCACACCGGCGTCAAACCCTTCAAGTGTAGCCCTTGCAACAAATCCTTTACTCGCCTGGACATTCTCCGCCGTCACCAATCCTCCACCCGCTGCCGCCTAACCTCTTCAAAATTACAAAACTAATCACTAATCAATAATTCTCTAATAAATCCTACTTTTAAATTCCAATTTCACGCTTTCAATCTGGGGAACCATGTCATCTCTGCCAATGAAATCATGCCCCCCACCTTGAAATCGAACCAAAAACACTTTGTTCAGCCAACCACGTCATCTAAATAAACGATGTGACTTTACCAATTCCAACTCAACTCCCGGCTTTAAACCGATTGGCCAAGAAATTTATCGCCCTGCCGGAATTACCCGGGCCATAAAACCCCGATCCCGAGGCGAAATTTAGGCCGCGGGGAAACTACTTACCGCATTTGTAAATGGGTGACCGAATCCGGGCAACCCCGAGCCCGACTCCTGGCCATTTACCACCTTGTTTGCTTCCTGGAGCTAATGCCTAAATACCACCCAGAATAAATGCGGATTAAGGGCAATCCATCTCACAGCTCCTGGTGGAGGAAACATTTTTAAAATCCCGACCGGGATGCTTAAATAGTCAATACAATACCCACCCAAATAAACTCCCATCCAACTTATAACTTCCCCAGTATGGATTCCAGAATACGCTTATCGCCAAACTTATTTCCACCAAAGATCAACAAGCAAGATTCCAATATCTAATCAGAACCAGTTGAACTTATAATCTCAACAGAAAACCCATAATATCAATAGCCATACCTACCAGCCATGAAAAAATCTAAACATCCCCGACCATCAGGCTGCTATTGAAATCCACTCTGTCAACAAAACTATAAAATCAAACTCCATCTTAATTTTAATTTTAAATTAAAAAGAGAAAATGTTACTAGCTTCATCACAACCTATACAGTAGTTTTAAAAGCTACGGCGACAAGAGAAAATAATTCAGATTTAGACGAAATTAAAAATAAACGAATTTATATTAATTTGCAATAGATCTGGGTTCATTTCAATTTCGTTTAAATCTGAATTCATTTCGTTTTCGCCATAGATTTTAAAACTACTGTAGTACCCAAACTTAACATAAAGTTTACCCAACCATGGTATCAAAGCCTTAAACACACCTTTTTACCAACCATTATGATTTCAAAAATTCCACAAAGAGATTAAAAAACTTTATCAATTGGTCTTTAAGATCTGCAACTTATTTAACAACCTTAACTAGAACGAGATAAACCTTTTTAAAGGTTTTACCAGATCTGGAAAACCTTTTCAACCAGGCCAAAAGAGTTTTTTTTACTCGAGAGCAAGTCAATTTCAAGCTGGCTACCAAAATACAAGCTGCTCTTTAAGGGTTTAAAGCAAATTTATATGGTTACTCAATCCAAACTGGTGGGGAAGATCAGTTGCATGGAACCCAAGCAGTTTCTACAAAACTTAAATCCACCTTGCTGATTTAAATCATCCACCGCCATATCTCTACACGAGTATAGTTTAATAAGCACCAATCAATTCTTCTTGTTTTCAATAAACTTAAAGTATTAATTTTCAAGTATATACTTCCAGGAAGCAAATAATAAAAATACAGAAAATATTAAAGAAGATAACGATACCTTTTTTTCTATAGAGCAATAGTGTTATACATTGAAGCAATAATTCACACAGCATCCATGTAGCTTGTAGCAGTCATAGGGATATGAAAGATCAGGATCCCTGTGGAACTCATATTCTTGATCCTAGTGCAATATCTGTATTGTGTGTTGGGGCCATGTTTACTTTTTAGTTGGCTTATTTCTTGGATAAATTATTTTTAGAGGGAGTAATCAAATAGATCGTGACATCTCCCCCAGGGAACTTAAAAACCAGTGCCTTGGGTATGTCCTTGAGGCTATCCAGAGGGTGTGCTGTGATAGCTGCCTATCTAATTAACTGCAATTAATCTGATTGATTAAAAGTCTGATCAATTTGTGGTAACACCTTAACCCTTAGCCCTTCCCTGATAAAATTTAAATAATTTTTGTGTTGCAACCAAGTCTCATACCTTACCTGGGTCATATATTACAATACACAGGGGACACTTAATATTTTTCATGACATATCAAACAACATTCTGCCTCTCACCTCAAAGCAAAATATAGGAAAATCATTCCTGATAAAGAGTACAGCCAATTCCAACCAAACATCCTCAACATTTTATCAAAAACAAATAGTTTTTGGATCATGTCAACAATGCAACACCCTTGTGGCCCTGTGGCTGTTCATTAAAGTATATTAACTTTCACTTCCCAATAAAGCTAATGCCTTATCGTAAATCTCTTTCATTTCCTCTTAAGATTTTTATTACCTCTTAAATACCAAATTATAGTTTTTTATTTTGAAACTCTATTTAGACTGGATCCAAATTTGATGAATAGTGCTTTAACTTCATTGATCCTGATTTTCACTGGCTAACATGGGTTTAACCTCTTAACTACTTCACAGCATTAATGTCGTGATTCCTAAATGATAGATAATGCCCTTAACTTTCAATAATAAACATCATTTTTTACTTAACACTATTTGCTCTTTTTAGCTTTGTTATCTATCATTAGGTTACCCAAGGCCTAAAACTAGACTCTTCTTTTTTGCTGCTTATTTCACTATAAAGTAACTGTAAGATCTTCTAATGTTCTAACAGCTAGAGATAGTTCTCCAGGATTGGCCAACACAAAATGTGATGCCTAGTGAACCTGCAGCCCAATCCATCTATAGTATAACCCCTTGCTCCTTAATTAGGAGCCCCAAGGGCTAAATCATTTTATCATGTTGACCCCTGTAAACATCAAACATGAATTCTCATCAAAGGGAATAAGTTTTTGGACTCCAGTGTCAATGCTGCTCTAGCCTTTATAGGCTGGATGTAACTGCCTAAATTTTACATCTTTAATCAGCAGCACCAGGATCATATATTATGATGACACTTGAAATCCAGCTCCTGGATTCTCCTTTCTCACTGGACAAGCAAGATATAGCTCCCCTTTTTCAGCAGACAAAAGTAATGTCCTTGTGGCACCCAGCTAGGCACAGGCAGATGAGGGGCCACACTTCTACATTTTCCTAATTCCCAGTAACAGTTATTTATCTTTTCCTTCTGGCTCTAACCACACAGGCCAGTAGATAAGCTTCATAGCCAAGAGTGAAATATGCTCCACCTGAGCAACTGATATAGCAGCTCATCAGCATCTCACTTCCTGATCTTCTAAGGCTTACCCTGCAAGTCACCCACACTTAGACTCCCCAAGCACTAATGATTCCCATAAAGTGCTGGATGCAGCATCTATCTATTGAAACAGTGGCTCAATCTTTACTCTGGACAAGGGCCAGAGATGGATATGTTGAATAGCCCACCACTCTATTGCAAGAATACCCTGCCTATGTACCTTTTCCTGCCCTCTGGGAACACACATGAATGCCTAAAGTAAACCCTTCTCAGCCTGGCAATGTGAGGGCTAAGTTGGACGCCCTGGATTGCAGTTGGCCCTTGGAAAGAAGTATGATGAGCATTAACCAACATATTTTATCCTACATCTTGAGGTCCTCTACCCTTGGAAAAGTACCCTTGCTGATCAAGTATATATGCTGGCACAAATGGTGAGAGATCAATCCAAAAGCGTCCCAGGAGTGAGGAATCATACCTCTGCAGAAGTAGCCAGCTGTAACACTGCCATGGGGAAGATTTACACCAGAGGTGCTCATTCACTGGCCTCTATTTCAAACTGCAACCCAGGCTAACTGACCTGGCTAATCAACCCAGTGGGTTGATTATCCATGGCTACAAACCTCTTTATCATGTGTTGTGAAAGGTTGTGTAATCTTCAAAAATAATCAGTGCAAACTTTTTTTCAAGCCTCAGAGAGATATCATGAAAGTAGCAATTGATGTGAATTATCAATCACAGGGACTCAAGGTCCCTGCCAGTATTTTGAGGATAAAAAACATGCCTTTTCTGCACAACAGATGACATTAGGCCAGCTAGATCTTAACAGCTTCAAGAGAGAGTCTGTTTTAGAGGAGATGTCCCCATCTAGAAGCCCCACAATGAAATTAATCAATGATTTTCCCTCCTGCAAAATGGGTCATTCCACCCAGCCGTGCAAGGAGATTGAAGGGATCACTTGCTTATTGATCCCAGGGGATTGCATCAAATGGGACTGGAAGACCTTATATGTGATTCCTTCTTGCTCAACAGCATTTTTATAAGGGTGAATATAAACAAACCTGAGGTTATGGACCCCATCATCCTGGTAAGTGTCCTTAGTACCAGGGTCTACAGGCAAATGGTGCTAATTGGGTCCCCTATATAACTGCTAAAGACTTTTAAAATAGCCTGGCTATGATGATCAACATGCAGAGCAGGTTTTCAGACAGGGTAGATGTTGGCCAAGTGGAGAATGGTGACCTGAGAAAGGTGAATGGTTGTGGTTTTTTTATAAAGCGGTGATAGTTGGGTTTTGCTCAACTGAGGTGGTTGGGGCTTGGTTTTTGCCTTAGGGTTTTAGTAAGGTGGCCCCTTTCTAGTGCTTTGGAATGGTAGAGAAGTTGTGGCTAATCTGAGATATGATAAGGTAGCAGTGAGATCCTGATTCCAACTGGGGTGAGAATACAGTTGGAAACTTTACCCAAGATGAGGGTAAAGTTTCTCTGTTTATGACTTATGAGTAGGTTTAAAGAAGTATTACTGCTATTTTGAAAGCATGGATAGCCTAGAACTATTGTTAGGGTGGCTTCTCTAGAGATGAAGCTGCATAACTTAATGATTTGAAGGTTTCTGGGAAGTGAAGTTGCTTACTTTGCTCCTGAAAGCTCAAGCTAACTATTTGGGTGATTAAAAATAGTAGTTATGCATGAAGTATGCTTGGTTCTGATGAATTAAATAGAGGCCACTGATGAAGACTTAAAACACAGACTATAGGTGGAAGTTGCTATTAGGGATTTGAAGAACATAGCCTAGGTGGGGGTGACTAATGGGGGCTCAAGGGTATAACTAATTGCTGTGCTAGTTGCTAGGCTATTAGTTAATCTTGAAATGGTTCAGGGAAATGTTTCATCATTTCTTCAACGTAAGTTGCTAGAGAGGGAAGAAGCCAGAAAATCTTGGGTAAAGTTTGAAAAGGTGGCTCAATTCTTTTCCAAAGTAGGCAGCTTGCAAAAGAAGAAACATAATGGAACAGGGAAATTTTGAGAAAAGACATGTCAGCATTTCTCTGAGGAAAAGCATTCTGGGGGAGAAGAAGGCCAAGCAGTTTGATGAATTATTTTACCTTGGTCTTGTTACAGAGGCAAGATCAAAGAGAAATATTAAAACACTACAGAGAAAAAATTCTCTTGGTAGCTTCATAAGAAGATAGTCAAATTTCAATGAGGCAAAATGTCAAATAAACCAGGATTTTTTGGGGGCACAATGCACAAATTGTCAACATCTTTCTTGGTGAAACTTTTGCTGCCTGTTAATATTTAATAAAACTGGAAGAATATTGCTTCTGATGTTTGAAGTTATCAAATGTTGATGGGATTGGTTGAGTTTAAAGCTTATTTTACTAATTTTTTTCAATGGTAGAATAATTTAATTCTTAATAAATTTACTTTAAAAGAGCAGAAAAACACAATGTGATTAGTTACAGTAAGTTTTAAAGCCTTTTTATTATAGAAAAGCTAGAGACCAGATAGTTTAGCTTTTTAAAGAACCAGCCTAAAGGAGATTTAGCCTAAGACAAGAGGAAGACATATAAGAGTGGTTGAATGAACAGGTGCAAGAGTCAGGATATCATTGGAAATTCTTAAGTTTGAACATTTTATGGGCTTCAAACTTGAAGACCTTCATTCCCAAAGAAGTGGTGCAGGAGCTAGTAGTCCCCAAAGTAGTGATAGGTCCCTAATATCTGCAAAAAGTTACATTATCAGAATTTTTATAAGGGGATATTCCTTCTGTTAATACTGTAGATTCAGAACCTAAAGGTAAAATTGCGGGATTGTCAAATTGATTTTGCGTGAACTCACCAACTTACTGGAACACTTTTCATCCTTTTATATAAAAAAGTAAGTTTTTCTGAGATTAAAATTACTCCATTAAGTTGGTGAGTTCACACAAAAACAATTTGACAATCCTGCATTTTTACCTTTAGGTTCTGAATTTACAGTAAAGACTTTCAATACCAAAATCTATTTTTAAGTAGTATAATAGTTATCTTTTCCCATATCTTTTATTCAAATATTGGGAAAGAAGAGCAGTACAGATAGCGCTGTAGAAAAGTTTTTTAAAAGCAAGACACCTGAAAATAAATGGATTTTATTAGAAAAAGGGCTAAAACTTACAGCAATAGGACATTAGCTACTTAGCAATGAGTTTAATTCACTCTTACAGGAGCTGTATATCCTTGAGGAATAAAAAACCAAGTAAAATGGCATGATTCACAGTGCTAATGCAAGGGCTTTCTCAGTGTTGTTGGAGTATAGTTTGTGTTAGACTGAAAATGGAGATGGAGGACTAACATAGCTCTTCAGGCTTCTTCCAAGGTGAGCTTCCCCATCTTTGGCATGTCCACCTTGGTTGTGGACTGGTTGACTATAACATTCTGGACTTGCAAATTTGGGGTCTTGGTCTTCTTGACGCCAAGCAAGGCGTACTTTGGTTCTGTGCTGTATTGGTGTCAAATTGCTGATGAAATTAGGTTGGTAACTAGCTTGTAGGCATAGTAAGCTGAAATGAATGAAAATAGCATACAAGATTCCCCAAGAGTTATCAACATCTTGGGCCCCAGGTTACTGTGATTAAAGTAGATTGCCATTATGTCAGGGATCCAGCCTTTGGGGGGTTTCTGGGAGCTTGTGGGCAGATGGCCTGCGGGTCCTGAAGGTAGGGTCCATCACATGATTGGTGCTAAATTTACAATATAAGATAACAATTTGCCTAGAAGGGCCCAAGGTTTCTTCACAGGTATCATTAAATCAATCAGTCCGGTGAGAGTGATATGCATCACCCCAAATATCTGAGTGGAGGTGGATTCATTGGCTGTAACAGATTCCTGCAGGAGGTTGGGCTGCAGGGTGAGAGGTGGTGTCATTGGAACTAAATAGGCAGGCAAGTAGTTGTACTTGATGCAGAATAGTAGATGAGGTATGGTGTTTTGATCATTTCTCTTTAAATGGTCTCTGTCTCTCTATTTCTAGCCTCTGGGTTGTAGATTAAGTTTTTCTCTAGTATGAACTCCAAATATGCTGGGTTTGGTGGATATTCTGTGAAATGTACTGGGCCAAAGGGAGCTCCTAGTGGATGATATAGTTTGGATGGCTGGTCTGCAGTTTTTTGGGGTAGATAAGTGGGAGGCACAGAACTGTGGGAGCTGGTCTACAAATGAAATAGAACTAAAATAAAATATTGGATGACTTGGTCAAACCAAAGGTTCATGTCACTTTATTGCAAGAATGGCAATGGGTAACTTCCTGGCGGCCCAGGGTATAAGTATACCCATCTGCCATGGAGAAACTTTTACAAACTTTTTGGGCCTGATGCTAATGTCTACCAGGTTTTTACAGCCCTTGGCGGCATTAATTGCGGGAGCTATTTCATTGGCTAGTTCATACTGAGAAAGCTTGAATTTTCCTTTCAGGCTGTAGGATTTGTCATCTTTGGGTGGCCCACATTCCACATGAAGTTTCTTTGCTTCCCCTGCTGCGGTGGCCCAAGTTATTCCATGATCTTTGGCCTGGCCTGCACTCTCATTGGTTGGGTTAACAGGAACTTTTGACATGAGGAGCCTCAACACAGGTAATTTTAGTTCATCAAGCCTTAGGAGATTCTATGAAGTCAAATACTGCTCTTTTTTGAGCCCAAATAATCTACAGGCAGCTAGGTGGCTGGTCCTGCAGGCTAGTGGCCTCCAGGGTATCAGGGTTTGAATCCTGTAGTTGAGCTTTTTCTATGAGCATGGTCATTAGTAGTATGTCATTTTTGATAAGAACACTCCTAATTGGCCTTGCACCAATTGGCTGGAACCTACTTCTTGAAAGCTTCTTAGATCAATTAGTCTTTACAGTAATATGGGAAGCTTTTATAATTAATAATTTGACAGGCTACTATGATTTTATAAGCTAGAGCAAAGTCAATATAAATTCCTGAAAGCTGGAATCAAATAATGAATGTTTCTTCTGGACTAGACTGGATGGAACCAATTTGTACTTGTATTCAGGTGGATATACCAAAGACACAAGCTTAGAATTCTTGTTGTTCACTTTTTTAGACATGGCAGCTTTGATGGCCTTTCTAGATATCCTGTATATTCTGGAGCTTATATTTCAGTTTTCATTTCATTTAATCGACTAGCACATGTGATTGTGTCTGTGTTGCTTCTCTGTTGCTGTGTTCCTTCCACCTTTACAATATGATAAAATATAAATCAACTCTATTGCACAAAGTTATAATTTTATGGGCCTAAACACTTTCTGTATATGATTTTTGAATTATTATATGATCCCCTAACTGCATGTTTATAGGTTTCTTATATATAAATTAGTCATTTCTGGTTGTGCACAAACTATTTTATAACTTTATAATCAATTTTAAGTCAATTTCCTAAGGTTTAATCACAAAAGTAGATGGTTAGAATATTATTTTTATGCTTCATGTCTCTTATCATGTATCTTATTTTAGGAATTTGGGTACCATGCTTGAGTTTTCTTCAATTTAAGAACTAATTGAGTGGGTTTGTTGGCAACTGTCAGCATTTAAACTGTCTACACTTAACATCCTCCATGTCAACAATCCCCAAAAATTATTTTTGTATTTTCATTGTATGTTTATTGATTTTTTACCTTAAATATTATTCCTGCTGTTAAAAGTGAAATTCTATTTTAATTTTCAAGTTTTAAGTAAAATTGTAAAAGATAAAGCCAAAATAAGATCTGGGATTGTCAACATGGAGGATATTACTGTAAGAATAAAATGGTGAGAAGAACTTTTTAAAGAGAGATGCTGAGGATAAATCAAATAAATTTTCAACTGCTTAAAAAGTACCAAGCCAAATTGGTAGAATAGTCTGATTAATTTTTCTCCAAAATCAGTATAGCAGAACGCCAACATGAGCTCGGAAATGAGAAACAGCATTTTGAGAGGTAAATCAGAAAATACAACTGTTGCAAAGCCAGCTACAAGGCAGGCCACTGTCCAGTGAGGGACTCTGTATTCAACGTCAGAAAAGAGGTTATTAGACTATCAACAAATGAGACCAGAAGGCCCAAGTGGTCAAGCATAATGGGGGTTTGGGAAAATTGGATGATTTTGTTTTCTCAGTGATAAGAAGCTATCTAGAAACAAGTTTCTAGAGTTGGCTGGAGAAAGATATTTAGTTGCTTTAGGATGGGGGTGATGGGGTTTGTTGACATCTGATTGGTTGGCAAGAATATTTTCATCAGTGGGAGGACAAGC
Organism: Entomophthora muscae; assembly: GCA_014839935.2. Lineage (NCBI taxonomy): Eukaryota > Fungi > Entomophthoromycota > Entomophthoromycetes > Entomophthorales > Entomophthoraceae > Entomophthora > Entomophthora muscae. The sequence continues at coordinate 232,094 of QTSX02005696.1, forward strand.
ATTTGAATTTGAGTTGATAATGTCATAATTCAAAAAAATCAGCAACCACTGGGTCAAGCGCTGCCATCTCCAAATAGTGTATAGCGCGTAATTTTCTTGTCATAATTATTTGGATAAAAATAAGGCAGATCCAGATTTTCTTGGGCTATTTGAGTGACCCCAGCTTTGACCCATTTTTTTCAATAACAGCATTTAAGTCAACTATTTCTCTCAAGGATTTGGCAGCAGTTCTTTGCTGGTTTCTGGTTTTACAAGGACATACTATTACCTCAATCTGATTTTCTACCGTAACAGTTACATGCAGATAGTTTAAATTATGATGTTTGCCATTTTGTTTAAGGTTCAAGTTACTGCAGTGTTTCTTTCATGGGTTGGTTTTTGAACCACTAAAACTGAGCGTATTTTGCACCCATTTATATAGCAAACTTATATACACTGGATGTCAATTGAACTGATTTTGTTTATACCATGTATCAATTAAATTCTTCTATGGGTTTTTTCAAGATTTCTGGTCTTGAGGAAAAGATCTTTATTATTTGACATTATTATTGGGTTGTTGATAGGAGCTTGTATGGCAACAATCTGTAGCTACCAATGGGTCTTGGATACAGTTACTGTCACAGTAAGTTCCATAATGCCAGGTATTGTCTGTCCAAGTAAGAAGGCTCAAAAAGCCAGCAAACCATTAACAAAATTGACCCAATTAACAGATTTAAATCAAACAGTCAATCAAAAATGAGTTACGGCTGCTCCAGTCTTCCAGCTGAAACTGAGTCCCCCTTGTAAACTGACGTTGATAAATCAACATAATATGAGGATCACCCAATATAAGCTCATTAATTGGAATGGTTGTCAGAAACTGGTCACACAAGGGTTCTTTGCAGCCTGGACTAGATACTTACTTGAAGATGCCAAAGAAATAAAAGATCAAGACTCAGGTGGTATTGCTTAGTCAATTTTTCTGATATATATTGAATAATTTTCCCTGTTTCAACTCTAAGAGTTGAGTCCTCCTAAATTTACTCAATAAAAATCAATTATCCCAAGTTCTAATTTTAAATTTTAAAATGCATCCTGTGCTTGGGTTGTTGCGGTATATCCCGTACAATCTGATTCTAAACAGAATCATTTCAGGAAGATGGGGCCCGGCATTGGGAACTTTGTTGTTGGCGCCGCAAAATGTTAATTTCATGCCAGCCAATTTTGTAGCTCCTCCCTCCATTCCTGAAGATGAAAATTGGGTCACTTCTCAATGCCCAGAATTCTACGCTGAAGATGCATTGATGCTTTCCCAGGTCATTTATCTTGGTTTACTCTGGTTAGGATTGATTGTTCTACTTAATCCTGGAGTTACAATTGGAAAATTCACAAAAAAATATCTGAAGCCACATTGGTGGTTAATCATCAATTCTATGTGAATTTGGGTGGTTATTCCCCATCATTTAGAAACAGCATCATATTATCCAGTTATTTCCATCACAGTTACGGTCTGGCGGTGTCTTGTTGGTCCGTAGGAGAAAATACACTAGGTCTAAAAGTAGACGGCAACATGCTTTACTCAGATACTTCTGACTACTAGACAACAGCTAGTAGTGATACTATCAGGGAGCTAGTCATAGGTAGAGGCAGCTCAGGATGAGGAGCGGCCGAGCTGGCGGCTAAGGCCCACCATAAAATGGGTGCTAACTTGATAATGTAAGAGACAGATTGCCCAAGCAAGGACCAGGTTCTGGAGTTGGGGACAATGGAATCCACCAATCCTGTCAAAGTAATATAGAGTACTTCAAACAGTTAGGTAGAGGTGGTCTCAGCAGCAGAGGGGGTTTCCAGCAGGCAGTATGGTCTAGGGGTTGGGGGTGGAGTCATGGGAACAAAGTACGCTGGTAGGTAGTTGTACTTGTCTTTGAACAATAAGGGTGGTATCTCAATCCTCTTTCCTTTGCGTCCTATGTAGTCTGTACTTCTAGTCCTTGCCAAGGGATTGGCAATGAGGATGGTTTCCAAGTCATACTCCAAATAGGCCGGGTTGGGGGGTATTCAGTAAAATGCACAGGTCCAAGGGGGGCTCCTGGGAGACAGTATAATGCCTGGGGTGAATTGGCAGGTTGGTCTCTGGAGGGGGCAGCAGTCTGGTAGTCTGCTTGACCTGAATTAAGATGGAAGATCATTAAAACTAGATAGGGTAAGATTTTTTGAACCAAAGGTTCATAAAACTTTATTATCAAAAATGACAATGTGGTCTTCATCATAACTCCAGGGTTTATATACCATGGTGTTTTGCTTCTTCAATTTTTGCAGGGTTCAGGTTTGCAGGCATGGCACTTGTGGGGCGTGGATCTTGGCTTAGAGTCTCAAGGGCGGCAGATACAGGTTGTGCCTGCTCTGGTGAACAGAAGTAGCAATGCTTCATTCTGCTGCCATGGTTCACTATGTCACCTGAGAAGTTCAATTGTACTACCCATTCTGGATGAAAGGCTGGCAGTTGCTGATAGTCATTAGCAGAGTTAATAATAAGTTTTTCTTTAACCTCCTTAAGGCAAGTTACAACCTCTGCATAGGTCTGGGTCTGTGGTGGCTTAAGGTTGGCATCAATCTGGTGACCATTTGGGGAATTGTCCTTGGGAGACTGGCGGGTCTTGGAGTAACTTGATGACTCAGGTTTGCAATTTGGTTTTGAAACTCCAGTATTTGCGCTGGGCAGGTTGCCAGTATCCAGGAAAATTTTCTGTAGCAGGCCGGCAGTTTGCAGGATGATTTAACAATTTTAGCCTGTGACTTATTGGTTTGGCAGGTCTTGGATTGTCCTGGAGGGTTAGTTCCGCCTTCAGGGGACTGGGGTTTGACTCTTGGGTTTTCAATACAAGTATTGAAATGTCATTCATGACAGATACCCTGATAGAGATGTGATTTTTATCTATAAGGGTGAATATTATGCTCAATCTCTAATAAAGAGAACACCTTTTATAGGATAATTAGTTCTCTTTCCAGAGTTTTATCTGATGCTTTTAACTCTTACTAGTCAGCCTATCTGTTCCTGTGCCTGCTAGTTTCAGCCCCCAGAGTTAGGAAGTCATGCAGGTCTGGCATGAGACTTCAATTAATTAAAGGACCCCAGCTCAGTGTAATGGTTCTTGGCGGCATCACGTCTAAGATTCATGCATATTCAAGATTTAGTTACCCTGTCAATAGAATTTGCATTTTTTTATTATCCTTCTAAACAACCTTCCATATTGGTTGTATGTTCTGATTTGAGTACAGGCGTGAATTTTTGGCAGAGGCACATCCTGCAATCATATTCAAGAACCATCAAGCTTATTGGTGCAAATGTGAACCAATAAGAAGTCTAGCAATGAATCACAATCAAGCTTTGGGATAAAGATCAATATTCTGATTACCCGAACTATTGATGGGATTGACTAGTGATTCTTTAAGCTTGACAGCTGTGGCATTTGGCTGTTGGGAGCCAATCAGTCAGGAGAATGATGGTCAAGTCTACCATATTATTCCAGAGTCCTGACAGGTTGATATGTTTTTTTTTCAATGTTGAGCTATTTTGCCTACTAATTCTCCAAATCCTTGTTAATTTAGTTTATATTTCAGATGATGCTTGGAATTCATTTAAGGTTTCTTTCATTTCATTTACCGACGACTTGCTTTTGCGTCCTCACAGCGGTGAAAACTACTGTGGTAATGATTTAGCTAGGCTGGTAAGTGGGTGAATTCGTTTGATTATGATACCCTATTTGCAAGATTGGTTGTTTTTAAGAATCGGAAGCATCCTCTTTTGTTTGCCATCTTTTCTTAAGAAATATTTTTCCTCGGTATAATTAATACTGGCTTAGGCATCACAATGTTTTCAAATAGATGGGGAGAAATATTTTTTTTGGGAATTTATATCGTATTAAGAAGCCTTAAATGGGGTACTTTAAATGGCTAGGTTGGTGAGTTTCCTGGGGTAACCTTTAAGCCTATTGAAATAACTTTGGAATTTTATATTGTGATGCATGCTAGAAGTTAAAAACTAGATCTTTATTTGTTTAATAAAACTGACTGAATATTTGACTTTTGATGAATTTACTTTTGGAGGTGAGGGTGCCGCTAATTTAGACTAATGTTATTGCAGCTTTGTAAACGTTTAAATGTTGTTGGATAATTGGATGTAGCTCGTAATTCCAGATGTTCAATAATACGGGAATATGTTTCTTGTAGTGGAAGGGTCCTGTGGGGAAGAGTCTAGCGGAGAATGTACTTTGTTAATAATCACAGATGGAAATATGGCAATCAGTAAATAGAACCAACATGCAAAACAACCATTTATTGAGGGGCATTTCAGCTATATTGACAGCAAATATGCAAAACCCTTTCCCCTCCGTAAGCTGCTTCGACAGGATAAACATCTCGGCAGATACCCTTCTGTAAAAAGGTTAGGCAATTTCCTAGATCTTTCATTGAATCAATGTTCTTCTCCTTCAGGAAATCCGCTTGGGCCGCACCGGAATTGGCTTCGACTTTTTGAAAGGGTAATAAGTACATTAGCAAGTCATAATAAAACCACAGCCCAGGAAAATACCAAAACGAGACATTGCTTATTTACAGATCCAGCATTGCCCTTCAAACTCCTTTAGATTAAAATTCATAAATGTATCATATTTCGTTATTCAACTTTGATTTCTCCACTTCAATGCCACCGAATCAGCTGTCCAAGGACAGGAACTTAACCAATGTGACACATCAATTATATTCATTCTTAAGATCACATTTATCAGGCTTGAACAAGATTTTTAATAAAGGCCTTCCAATGGACAGCTAGCCTATATGATCTTCCCCTAATCCAACCAAGTCAAAGCAATGGACGAATCTGACATTTGTTTCCAAAAAGAACACATGTCGGGGTTGCAAATGAAGTATCTTCTAGTTTTCAAATACCAAAAAGAACTAAATATCCTGCCACTGGAGTGATATTGATTTCCTTCCAGAGAATATAATAAGCCAAGAAAAACCAAGAATAGAGGATATATACTATTTTATAAAGTGATTGGTTATCTCTTTTGTTCCTAATGGTTTATCCCAAACATTCCAATACTGCTTCTATTGCGGAAGAAGTTATACAATAATCCTATTAACAGTCTGATCCAGATAGAATGCTATTCTTCTTGGTGACTAAAATAGCATTCTTTCAATTTTATGTCTTTCCATACTAAAAAAGAGGCCCTTATTGAGACTCTGACAGGGGAGGTTCAAAGCTAGCCAGGACTTAGGCTGTAGGACTTGCTTTAAAGCTAGGAGAAATAAGATCATAAAATTAATTATAAAACTATAAACTTCTTAAGCATCATATAAATCAATACATATATTATAGACAAATAGAAAGCTAAGATAAAGAGCTTCATAATAACATATAGTCTATTAAATTCCATATAATTTGGTAACAAGTGTACTATACCATATCTATAGACTTGTGATATAAGTACTAAATTGTTGTGAATGAGGCAGGTGTAGTAGTTTTCAGGAGATATTCCATTAAACTCCCTCTTATGAAATTAAAACAAGCATAAATAATTCCCTAGCTTTTAGATTTACTCTTTGATAGTTGTTACAACTGAGATCAAAACCCTGTTTGCCAATGCATCCCAAAACATGCAGAGGGTGCTAATAGAGCTGCCCAATGATATATCTAATAAAATAGGACATTCTGCCTCCAAAGTCAAAATACAGAAAATACCCCCAGATTAGGAGTAAATTTGATCTCAGATGTCAGCATCTCATTAACGTTTTTGTCAAAAACTATACTTAGATCCCATCACAATGCCACCTCCTGGTATATAGTAGCTTTCTTTTCCAGTATATTAACTGTTGTTTCCTAATAAGGCTATCATATTATCCTTATCATATGTTCTTTTTCTTTTGGACTGCTATTTTCAATGATTTTAATATCAAACTATAGTTGGTTCAGTTGTACCAGTGATAGCAACAGTAGGTTGAATTTAAATCCAACTCCAAGAAAAATCCTCCCAAGAAAGGGCAGAGTACTGGCTGTATGGCTACTTCTCATCAAGAAAAATTTCTGCCTATTCACAAGGGGGACATACCAGAGAGTTACATGATCTGTAAGACCAACTTATATTGACTAGTGGTTAGAGTTGACTATGCTTAGGAAAAACTTATATCAGTGTCACCTGACACCAGATAGAACACTTTCAACAAATGTTAAATTACAGCTGAAACCTTTACTGGCGGCATAAAGGTTACCAACATTGTAGTTGGCTATATTCCAAAGAAACCTACCTCTACATATGTCAAGCACCAGAGCCCATGTGAGTGGTCAAAGCTTTATGTCATGTCATTATCCTGATGTTGCCTGGCTTATCACTTTGGACAGCTAAGAACCTGAGGGTTTCCAGGTTGCTTTCAGAGAAGTGGCCTTTTTCTGCGCCCAGTAGACCTACAATCAGATAGGTTGGCACCAGCCCCGCCAAAAAAACAATTTAATTAAGTGTCCTTGCTTGGGAAACCCCAACGGGCGCAGATTAAAATTTTAGGGGAAGCCTGGAAGTTGTAGACACAACAGGCTCTGCAACCCTGATTGATTAATTAATCCAATCTCTCCTTGCCAAAAAAGCCCTTCAGCTATAATGTGCAAATAGAGAACCTCCTGAGTGCTTTCTAAGTACACAGTGATAGCCTCATTCCACAAGCTAGTCATACTCAAAACAGAATAGATTTCTTGGCTTATCTTGCTCTCTTTTGTGGAACCACTCTCAAACTCCTGGTAGGCACCAGGGTCAACAATACCATGGTCAATCAAGATTTTTCAAACTCCCAACAACTAGAACTGGTACTCAGTCAATTCAAGACAGTGTGTTTATCAGGCTCCAGAAGAGTGGCCATCACTCATGAAACTGTGCATTTCTCTGGGAGGATGGGTTACGTCCAAGTCAGACTCTCTGGCCTTATCATGGATGGCCTCAGCCACAGCATCATTGCAGATCTAGACTGGCTATGCCACAACACCCCTAAATTAGCTTGGATACTTCTGTCCTTACCCTCATAAGAAACAATAAAGGTTTTGAAATCTGTCCAAATGAGATGAACTAGATATTATATGACACTGTCTTTTTAAAAATCACAGAAGAGAGTTTCTACAACTTTAAAGGGGTAACTTGCACTTTGATCAGTGCTCAGTCAAAGTCATTGGGACTGAACTCCTCCCAACTCCCCTGCATAAGGACCCATCATCAACCTTAGAAAAACTACTTGGTAATCTTAATGATGTGTTTGTTGAAATGTGGTACTAATTATCTCCACCTCAATAAATTAAACACACTGTCCAATTACAGGAGAAATTTCCCAACGTTTGCTCACTGTGCTTTATAGCTCCTAAGGAGGGAAAAACTCTTCAATAACCCCTTGGGGGTGCTCTAGACAAAGGGGGAATATTCCTATACCTATCTCTACATGGGACTGGGGTCTTTTCTGTGGACAATACAGACAGGTCTTTCCATCTGATAACATACTACTGTGCCTTCAACAAGGTCATAGTAAAGAATAAGTACCTCTTCCTTCTGATTTTAAACCTTTTTTACCTTACAGGTGCTAAGTTCTTTAGCAAGAGCAATAATACTACAGGGTACAATTATGCTATAGCTGTTCCTAAAGATGAGGCAGAACTTCTTTTTAAGCATGCTATGGGGTTTTTTTGTGTCAGGACATGAATTTTGGTATGGATAATTCACCATCCACCTTTGTGATTCTCATGAACAAGAAATTTGAGTATTTAGTTAGTTATTGTGCTGCTGTGCACCTGGATTAAAGTATTATATTCAGTCAAGATCAAGATACACATCTCCAACACCTCTGCACCATCATTAACACCATTTAAAAACATTAGCTCTAGGCCAAACCATCCAAATGTGAGCCCATTCAGTAAGAGTTACTTTTCTTGAGACCCATTATCTCAGCTGAGGGGATCAAACCCAACCCAGCTAAGTTCAAGGTAATTGACAGCATGCTGCCTCCCACTGATGTTAGTCAAGTTTTTACCTTCCATGAATGATTGTGATGTATGTAGGCTTATTCCTGACTGTGATGATCTCATTTCCACCTTCACTGAGTAATTAACACTGAACAAAGGTTTCAGTGGATCCCAGCCTGGTACCAAGTCTTCAAAAACTCACGCAAAGTCTCATAACTGCATCCTTCATTCAGTTTCTCAACTAAAACCACCATTATAAGCTCAAGACCAACTCTTCTTACTGTGCTATAGGTGGCATACTGTGTGTGAACACCAATATATGGACTTAATCACAGTATTTTACAATTTAAAAAGTCTTCCAGATGCCAATTAATACTATTAAATCCATGACTAGAAGCTAGCTGCAATTTTTTACTGTGTTGAGAAGTGACACTGTTACCTGGAAAGTGCTATCTTTCCTCCTTGCATCCTCATAAATCATAATTCCTTTCAGTGCTTTAACACTTAGTCACACTTGACTTGGCGCCAGGCAGGTTGTGTTGAGCATCTGTATCATTAACAGCTCTTAATAGAGTATAAGCCTGGAAAATTTTTATTAATGGCTGATGCTCTTTCCTGACTATAAGTGGATTCATTCACAGGGGGCAGCAGGCTGGACCCTGACTGACTTCTACCTTACTGAAACTCAAAAGCACATGGTATAAAGGTCTTGATATGAATATCATCTCCAAGCTCAAATACAACAAGGATTGGTTCACAGCTGATGCAGGAGCATCTTCCAAAGGGCAGAAACAGGGGTGAAGAGGCCCTACATCCTCACCACACAACAAGGAGATATCATCCTGCACTACCATCATAAAATAGGACACATCTGTGGGAGCAGCCCGTTTTAAATCATGAAACATAATGTCTGGTGGCTGTGCATGTGCCAAGCCATATTGGACCACCCATAAGCTTGTGCACTGTGGGAAAGTAATCCATCTGAAGCTGCTCCGCCAAATTCAGCATTGCCCATCAAAGCAACAACTGCCAGAGCTACCTCATTACACAAGTTGGCCCACTGAATTTCAAAAGATTGTTGGCATTCAGTAAGTTGAATTTTTTATAGCATCTGCCTGCTGGTTTAAGAAATTCCTCAGACTAAGAATTTTTTTATATTGAATTATTAAGTCAGAATTGCAGATTTAAAAAGGATCAGTCATAATGACAATGCCACTTAAAAAAGACTTAACTTTAAGCTAAAAACTAATATAATGTTGTGACTGTGCTTCCTTAGCAAAGTTACAAGGGAAAATTATTGGAAAGTCAGATGATTATCTTTATTAAGATGTATCACTTATAAATTTGGGTGAATCATGGATAACAGGAACAAGATTGGGACAATCAATCAATTGGATTGGACAGGGGGTGACTTGATCCTTATAATTAGTCAATCACCAATTGAGCTGTCCACCAAGTTGATATTCTCAATGGTTTTTTGTTGCCTTATTTGAAAACTTGAGTTGATTTCCACATTTGGCTCCTGTTAGTAGGAAAGTAAGTTTGTGTGGTACAGGGTCTCTTATGCAAAACTTTACTGTGGGTTTGATCCCATTGTTTTGAAAATAAAACTACAAAAAAAACTTCTCTTGTACTTTTACATTTAGGTCAACTCCAGTAAGTAATATCTGGATGTCAACCCCAAATAAGAATTCATAAAATTCTTAATAGAATACACAATATTCTAAAAATAATTATTTTTTATATTTTAGAATACTTTTTTATTAAATATATGATAATATAAGCATTGAAAAAAGACATATACCAACTTTAATAGTGTTCTTTGTACTATTAATATATTTCTTGTTATTTTAAACTCACTGGATAAACTATAGCTTATTTCTGGAAGTCCACTTAAGCCAACATACATTTGTTAAAACTAGAATTTATATATGTAATTATAATGTCAACTTTGTGTCAAATTAACTTGTCACCCAAATTGCAATAAAGGAGTTTGGCTAAGCAAACAAAGTGACATAATTTAAGCAAGATTTAATAGGAGAGTTACTATAAAAGAACACTGACTGCCTCTATGTTGACACCTTCACTGGTTTATTAGTAAAATACTTCTGCTTGACAAAAAGCACAAGTATAATGGTATGATAATTCAGGCCAAAGTGCCCAGGGCTGTACTTTAGATTTTTCTCTACAATCCCTATTATTTAGTTTTTGTAAGTTGTTTATACAAACCTTTATATTTTTAAATTTAAAATAAAGAAAATTGGTATTAAAAACTAGTTCATGAAAGCCTTTTCAAGCTTTATAAGTGAATCACATTGTGTTTTTCAGTAATTATGTCAAATGTCTTTAACTCAACAGTAAAAATTAAAGAATATTTTATGCTGAAATTTTAAATTTGACATATTTGACTATGCTGGATGCAAGAATATTGACACTTGATTTTAAACATAGTTTTTATTATTTACTAATAAGCTAGCTGTAAAAGCACTTTCTATACTATTGTAAGCTACTTAATTATAATAAAAAATAAAAACAAGTGGCTCTTATTTAATTTTATTCATTTTTTCAGTCTTAATTTTACTTTAAAAGATTTACTCAAATTATTGTAGTACAAATATTCTATGAAGCCATCAAAGAATCCCAAGTCACCCAAAAAGTACCAAAAGCCTCTAGAAAAGCCCAAAGTCCCCACAGCAACAAAAAACCAGTCAAAGTGCCATCAAAGAAACAGAAGACAAAGGAGGGACCCCAGAACCTGTAAGTAAAGCACCCTCTACTGACTCTTCCTCTTCTCCAAGCTTGTATGAATCAAAAGAATATGAGTTTTCTCTAATAAGAAAAGAAGAAAGAAGATATCCTAGAAACTAGAACCCCAGCCAAGCCCAAAGAAATCAATCCCATCCTAGTCTAAGAAGCGTAAGAATCCAACTCCAGATAATTTCCTTCAATCACCCAATGTATCTTCACCTCCATCCTCCTCATCAAGTATCAATAAATAAGATCCTGATGATTACCTTTCTGACTACCATCAAGCATCAAGTGGCCCATTGGATCCTCTCAAGACTTGCAACATATGTAATATCAAAAGAGAGTTTAAGCTCCCAAAGAAGTTCCCTTGGGTTTCCCCTCTAATGTCTGTCAAAGAAGGTGCAAGTTTAGTCTGTGATTACTATGTTTTCAATTCCAACAATCAGAGAGAGCAGGAAGAAGCAAGCACTATGTTTGTGAAGATAAAAGCTGCGCTACCAGGATCAACAAAGAAGGATGGGATAAAGTCACTAGTGAAAAAAGAGAGCACACATGAAATGCTTCAATCAATCTTATTGAAAAATTTCTAAAGTAGTACCTCTACCAAATGATCCCAGTCTCCAAAGACGTCAAAGCTTCTGATCTGGTAGTTAAAGCCACCACTCACTTAAGTAATGAGAACCTGAAGCTCATTCCTGACTGCAACCGGTTAGTGAAGCACATATGTGACAAACACTGTGATCTATGCCCCCATAAGAATTCTGTCATGGTCCAAGGAGAGCTAGTTTTGGCAGCAGAGCTGAAAATGTTCAATTCTGATGAGATATTCCTTTTATATGATGATGGGCCTACATCAGAGGCAAGAATTATATGCTATGCTATACAACAAAACCTGGAGAAGTTAAGAGATTCAGAGACCTGGTTATGTGACAGTACTTTTTCAGTATGCCCTGCATTTTTTACCAACTATGGGTTGTACATTCCCTTATTAAAGGCAAGGTGCTCCCATTTTCCTAATTTCTGCATCCTGGGGCAACAGAAGAGATCTATACAAGGGCATTTAAAATCATTCAGGAGGGCATCAAAGCCCTATCTATTAATAAAAAGAGTCCCCCTGTCCATAACACTAGAGCCAATCCAGATGATGATGAAAAGGATGAAGCCACCCTAGCTTCAGAACAAGAAGCTCATCATAAAGCACTTGGCCCCTCAAATATAATCATGGAATATGAAACTGCCCAGTATAATGCTTTTGTAAATACCTTTAATGGAGAGGTCCAGGGTTTTTTATTATTTACAGGCTGTCAACAGGAAACTAAAGGGTCTACCTGAGCTCATCAAGCTCCACCATTTAGATACATCAGGAAAGTGCAAGTTCTTAATTCAGCAGTTTGTATCACTAGCCTTTGTAAAGCCAGAGCATACTGGACAAGCCTTTGGCCTCCTATGCCAGGATTCATATGCCAAGAAACATGAATATGCCTTCTATCCTTTCATTTAATATTAAAAACCATAATGGATTGGAAGTAAGGTCACTAAGCGCAGGAGCAAGCCCAGAGCCAAAGCCAACTGGAACTGCTACCAGGAAGCTCTTAAGGACGAGATATAAAATTACTTCATCTTTTGAGGGCTGGCAAAAGGATATCAAGTCCTCCTTTGGAATCAAGCCCAGATAAAACACCTTTTAAAAGCACCTTGAAGTCCAATAGGGAAGACTGTTGTATCCATCAGAGATATTGAGACCTGCCCATACAAGAAAAAAGATCTACCAAAGAGAAAAAACCAAGATAAGAAAAAGGACTTTGCAAAGACCAAATACAACTTTTCAGAGCTTGGGAAATATAACGTAAACATTGAAAAAGTTCTTAATGGCAATCAGGAGATCAAAGTCTAATTTTTAATAAATTTATTGAGTATCATCTAAATTTGTGCTTTTTATATTTATTAATAACCATATTTTCTATAAAATAGCTAGTTTAAATCATTTCTAGGCGTTTATGACAATATTCTAATAAATTTAGGGGACTTTTATTGGTGGGTTTATGCCTTAAGCTGTATTATATGGCCTATGTTGGTATTTTACTAGTAAAGTAGATAGATTAGTTTTCAATAAAGAAATAATTTTATATTAGCATTTCTGATTATAATACTTTCCTATAATATGTGAGTTTTCATGTAGCGTTTTTTTTGCATATGAGTTTTTATTCTTTATAAACAGGAAACATATTTTAGAGTAAAGATAGCTAATTTTATAATAAAACAAAATAAAAGAGTATTTTTGTTATATTTCTCATTTTTTCATGTTTTGTTCTTTATTGTTTTAAATCTACACAGCCACATTACCCTATAAATTAATTTGAATCTTAGTTTTTATAAAGTAAAAATTTCAGGAAATAGTTTTCTGATTATTAAAAAGTATCAACCTTTAGTAGTCTGCATGAGCAAAAACTTAATTCCAAATTTTCAATACTGTTGAAATTAGATTGTTTTCAATTCTTACTGTTGACATAAAGAGTGTCAAATTACAGAATGAGATATTTCTGGCGGTTGCTGTAGATATGGAAGGTGTGGGAAAATTCTCAGGAAGAGACTTGGTTTTGGGTTATATGGCTTATGGTGGCACTTCCTGAGTTAAAGAAAGGGAATTTAGCTCTTTTATGGTACATTTTCTTGGATTGAGTTCAATTTTAAGACAAGAACCTCCAATATTAACAAGAAATTAATCAAAGAGTGAAAATTTTATAGCAGCAACAGATTATATCTCTTTTGGTTAACCCAGGGCTTCAAAAAAGAGTAGCACATACACCAAGCTCAATTATGTTGGTTAGATGCTCAAGGATATTAAACTTGATTTTATTATCTGTTCCATAGAGCAAAAGTCCAAAAATAAGCTTCTTATTGAGTACTTTGAAGGGGATTTGGTTGGGAAGATTGTTGAATCTTAATCTGATAGGAGAGAAATTAGAGTGGTGTGCTCTAATAGTTAGAAAAAAGTTATCCTTGTAGGTTATGGGTATCATTGAAGCCTGACCAGCTTTTCCTTATATTCTATAAATAATATCTGTGTATTATTTATATGGGTGTATATCAATATATCCTGCAGTCTGGGTTAAAGTTTAGATGGCCCCTAGAAGATCACTATTGTAATATGGGAAGAGGTTTTCATACTTAACAGTAATTTTAGGGTGGTCAAGAGGGCTTTTTTAGGACTGGAGATATCTTAACCCAGGCGTAGAGCTAGATTCTTTGAAGGGTAAATTTTTAACTGGAGTTAAATTCACCTTAACATCTTACAGGAGGGTGTAAGCTCTTATTGGATGGCTTTTGCACACTTGATGACACTCTACTGCCATCCCATGAAGGGTTTTCAGTGGTATGTTGCCCTTTCATTGGGATTGGTTCATAACCTTTATGATTAGCCATTAGTAATTTACCTAATATTACAAAATATACCCCAAAAGTTAATGTTAGCTGTGAAAGAAAGACAACACCCCAAAATCTGTCATTCTTCACTCAATTAACTCAGAGAAGTTTTGGAGGCTGTTTAGGCCTCATTCCTGGGTGAAATTAAAGCTTGGCTATACCCTTTACTAAGGTCAATCTTCATGAGGATCTTAGCACCAAAAATGTTATCAAAAATTTATCAATCAATAGCAGGGGTATTTTTAACATTAAATTCATTAAGGACATAGTAGTTCATGCCCAAATATAAGGACTATTTTTTGTCACAAAAAATCCGTAACCCCATACAAAGATAGGGAAAGGCAAACAAAGCCCTTTTTCAGATGGTTTACAAGGTGCTGCTGGAGCGTTTTGTCCTCATTGGGGGCTAGATAGTCTGACTAATGGGCCTTTGATAGGAAGCCCTGATGTTATATGACATGTCTTTTATTCCAAGGAGGTGAAAGTTGCTTAATAGGTTTTGTAAATACATCCATGAAATTGCCAAAAACAGCCTGAAGTGCTGAAATAGATGTGTTTGTGGAGAAAGTCCCTTGTTTTTGGGGAATATAAATTCAATTGAACATTAGCTAAAGCCAAGTATTTTTCTATTGATCCTGTATGAGCCCCCCTCTGTGGTTCAAACAAAGACTGGGTTGTGAAGAGGTCTTCTTATCCCAATGAGGTAAGCTTGAAATCATACATCATTATTTTTGAGAGTGGTGATATTGTTTTCAAAGTCAGTTTAAGGAAAGTTGTGATATAGCCAATATATACATGTGATTAGATTGTGGATGTAATCAACCATGACAGGCCTAGAAAGGCTAGCCTTAATGCTGCACTTTTTGGCTGAGAACAGGACAGTTTTGTGTTTGATGGCCACCTTTCTGGAGCCATCCATCAGTACAGCCTTGAAACAACTTAAGCAAATTACAACTATTGACTATCTGTGAAATCCTGGTTGAACATAGTGTGTTCTGCCCAGTATCCACAAGGAGATAATTAGTACTGCCAAAGAATAAAAATAAATAAACAAGTTTATGTTTTTATTTTTAGTTTGGAGAGACTTTAGAAGCGGGTTATCAGAGTTTTCTTAGAAGACAACTAGAATGTTCATCTTTTATATATGATAAGAACAGGAGCTCTTGGCTAGCAGTAATAGAGAGTTAGGATTGTGTGATGTTGCAGAGTATCTTGTTTTTGAAGTCATCCAGGGTTTTCCCAGCTCTTCTATCTGTGTCAATCAAAGTTCTCTCATACAGGGGTGCTTATTGTTGGCTTCTTGCTGAGATTTTTTGCATGTTAAAATTAGCTGTGGCCACTTCCAAGTACTACTTGCAGCCATGATAAGGTTTGACTTGCTTTATGAAATCCCATGGTTGCTTGGTCTTCAGCTTCTATGATGTCCTTATAAAACTTTGTTGATGAATATATATTTCCTCACTTTCAGATGTTAAGGAGCTGGATGTACGGGTATTCTGGCCACCGCCAACACACTTAACATCCAGTCATTGCCTGGTTTGATACCAATCTAATATACTGCTCTACACACCAAGAAAGGCAACAAACCAATATCACATGACTTGTCCAAGTATCCAGCAACTCAAACCCATCCTGCACATGACCAACCCCTAGGATTGATCCAACTAAACCCCTGCCACAGAAAAAGATATATAAGTCTAAAGTATCATCCAATAAAATATACTTCTCTTCTTCTTAATTCCATACTCAAAGCTCCCCCTAAAGTTGCTCCTTATCACAGATATGGTGTTTTAATTATTAATAATGAGGGGGATAATTTTTATTTCTTGTTTGTAATAGATTAAGGTGCATTTATGGGAGCTTGTTGATGCTGCAACATCTTCAATTACTCCCTCTCAGAAAAGTAATTCCCTGAGTGATTTTCTGATTAACCATTAAGTTGGTGGCACTCTATTTATTGCCCATCTATTACAGAGATCAAACCTTTTGATTTCTAAGCAAAACACTACTTGGACAAGCCTTGTGACTGCCATGACATACATGAATAGTATGAGGCTTTCTATGATAATTTATAATACTCTAACCTCATATCAAATAAAGTGTTATTCTTGTCTTAATTTTTTTTCTTGTTTATTATAACCCGTAAGTATATAATTGATATTGACATACAGTAAGCTATTATGTGAAGCTATACATATGTTTAATGCTTGAAAGGGGTACCCACCATTATGGTTAAAAGATCTCAATGCAGCAATATTTAGTGGCCTCTTTGAAGATAATTCACATCACTTCTGATTTATGACTCTCCCAGTGGATAAACCAGGCTATGGCACTCTCATCAAATGCTTAGAGGTGATAAACCCCCACATAGTTCATGAAAGTTAGCATATGTGAATATTGGTTCTTGTAGAGTTTAGCCAGCTAACAACTTTGATGTTCTTCACACTGCTTTTATAGATGTCTAACATCAAGTTTCAGTTACTCTGGGGGAGATATGAATGTGGGGGCAGGATAACAATGTCTTGCTGACTTATGAACAGTTTATTGTAGACACTGAAAATTAAAATTTGATATTGGTAGACAATGTGCCTTCTGGGATGTCTTCTTTGAGGATAAGCAGAAAGGGTTATCTGGAAGAGTTAGCCATGTGGCTCCTACTCTATCATTTCTTGGGATGATTTCTTAAAGTTTAGTTGCTAATAAAACCTGCCAATGTTAATGCTGTTGCAACTCAACTCAACTCAACTAATTATAGCTCAGAATTTATGTTGAAATTACAAGAGTTCATATAGAGATAGAAAAAGTAGCTAGATTAAATGACATTTGTTTAGAATCATGAGGGTCCTTGTACTAGTCAATGAACTATTAGTCATTAATGAGGTGGCACTCAACGACAATTATGTTGTCAAAACTGTAGAGCCATCTTCCTGGAAAATTCACACAAAAGACCCCTTGGCCTTTGGATCAGCTATCCTGACACACAACTAAAACCAGAAGTCAACACAATTTAACGCTTAACTCATTAGTAGGATCAAGACACCTCCAATCAATCTAATTAATTGATCAGTGAGTATCTTTTTTCTCCTAAACAATTAAATTAAACTATATAGCCTTTTGTATATCAATAAAGACATTATCTTGTTTCTTAATTCTTTTCTCCTTGTAGCTCTTCTAATACAGCACAGTTACAGCAATATCACTAAGGTTTAAGCATGATTTATATAAGTTTATTTGTAATATTGATGCCATAATTAGAATATCTAATTATAAGGTAGTAAAAGTTTCTGACAAACTGAGATGATTGAGGGGAAATATAACGTTAGAGCTGTCATGAGACAACTCATTGTGTGCCTCTTGCGTATAATGAGATATAATGACAATGAAGTGTTTATTTTTGTTGCAACATTCACTTAAAAAAGCATCATTAAACCAACCCCATAGTCTTACATTAATTACTCTTGCCATCATGTTACTACACAATGGGCAATCCTCTTAAAATGTATAAAACCTTTCTTTTTAAATAACAAATAAACCTTTGTCAACCGCAGGCTCACCTGCCAGCAAGGTCCAACCAAGTGGGTTCATGACCCGCAATCTGATTATCCGGTCACCCAAAGCCAGACTAGAAAGTCAACTCAAATTACCAAATCCAACAACATGAACAGATGATGATCCTTCACGGTGGATACCTCAATTTGGCGCTTGACTCATTATCAGGACAAGCCACCCCCTTCTTCCATCCAACTGTGTGATCACTAATCTTGTTCCACTATCATTGATTCACATGAGCTATATAATCACTATCTCCCAATAAAGATTATTATCTAGTTCCTAAAATATTTTTCCCCTGTAACTCTGCTAAAACACACAGCACACACTTTTATTTCTTTTCTTTTCTCTATCCTCTTTATAATTTTGCCTAGCACAGGTAAAATACGAATTTCTTGCTGAGAAATTAATTTTTTTGAGAAAGAAATCAAATTCTTGTTATATTATCATCAGACTTTGATAAGATTTTAAAAGCAGCAGAAAAGTTAAATGGTTGCATTCTTTATGAGATTATGAAGTTTTTATGAAAGATTATAAATATTAGAGTCCCTCTACGTGAATCATAGCACTTTGTTTAATTAGCTGAGAAGGGGTTCGCTTTTTTGGTCTTCTCCCTGCTTAATTCTTTTGTGAGATTATGGCTTAGTTGCAGGGAATCGATATGATTATTCAACTTTGGAACAGTTGCTTGCACCATTGCCTACCAAGACTAAACCTGATCCTGGATCATCGGGAGATGATTCCAGGAATGCAATCCTAACCCGCTGCCAAGATCAACCATGTGTTTTGGAATAACCCATATTTGTTATAAAAGTCATTCAGACATTTATATAAACTCATCATTATTATTGACACTTTATAAAAAAATCCTCAATAAGATAACATAGTTTACTTGTATTATATCTTGGAGATACTACACGAGGCTTAATCACTTTTTTGTTTTACTGGTTTGAAGAATTAAACAACTTAAGCTTTTTATTATAGATTTGATATTAATATTTATTTAGCTAAGTAATTCAAAAGAAAATTTTAAACTTCAAAAATATATTGCTAAATTGAAATGATGTTTTTTTATAGAAAATTTAAATAAAATTGATATATTTTTGTGGCACATCTAATGAAAAATAGCTCGGTCTCTTAAATAGTGACATGTGTATAGTCAACTACATGGGTTCTTAAATAAAAGCACCATATATAAGAAATAGATGCCCATATTTTAACATCCCTGTCAGGCTTTACTAGGGCTTACAAAGTTAAATATGAGGATCTCTTTTATCCAATTGGTTTTGAATTGGCAGCCCATTCTTTCTGCTTAAGAATATATTTTTGGATCTTCCCAGTGCTTTGAAGCGTTAGAAATATGGTGCACAGTTAACTTACCCAGTCTTTGGAAACTCTTTCAGAAAAGTAATTTCTGATGGACACTTGAAATGTGCAAGGTTTTCCCGTGCATAGGCCAGTAGCTCAGCGTTTAAGGAACCGGGGTCTGAGTTTAAAGCCTCGTTTTTAAGAACAATATATGCTTTTGGGGTTTCGCCCCACTTGGAATGAGGTTTAGAAACCACTGCAACTTCTTTGACAGCTGCATGTTGCGCAAGAGCCTTCTCGATCTCAATGGTTGAGATGTTTTCGCCTCCACTGATGATGATATCCTTCTTACGGTCTTTGAGTGCTATCGAGCCGTCCTTCTCCATTACAGCAATATCTCCACTATGAAACCAGCCACCATGGAATGCTTCTTTAGTGGCTTCAGGATCATTGTAATAGCCTTTCATCACCAAGTTTCCACGAAATACCACTTCGCCTTCAGAAGTACCATCTCTGGGCACGTCGCGCATCTGTGCGTCTACAACACGCACATGATCCGCCATCAAGTAGGAATATCCTTGTCCAGCCATATGTTGGTAGCGAGCAGCGGGGTCTGTGGTTTGCATGGGATACACGGCCGTGCAAGGGCTGGAAGATTTAGACTTGTATTTTTAATCTTACCCATATGTCTCAGTTAGTCCATAAGTGTGGATGGGCTGGAGTCCAAGAGACTCCATTGTTGCAAGGAGCGTTGGGGAAGGAGGTGATCCAGCGATCATCGCCTTCACTTTACGAGGTAAAGGTGCAGCTGTGGGATGATGGCAAAGCGATATCTGGACAGTTGGTGCGCCGCAGTAATGTGTCACTCCTGAATTTAATAGATGATGCCATATTTGACCTGCATCTGCCTTTGCAAGAAGAACGCTGCATCCTGCAACTGCTGCAACTGTCCAAGGGAAGCACCAGCCATTGCAATGAAACATTGGAAGCACCCACAGGTAGCGGGAATCTTGTGTAAGGGCCATCTCCAATGCATTGTTCAGGCAAGCTAAAACGGTACCTCTATAGGTTGTCATGACGCCCTTTGGCCGGCCAGTTGTCCCTGATGTGTAAGAGATGGATATAACATCGTCTTCATGGCCTTCGCGATAAGGCAAGTCATTCCACCCAATATTAAAGTCTTGATAGAGTCGGGAATCATCTGCCGGCACGCAAGTTGCTTTGACCGAAGCAAGTAGAGATTCGAACTCTTGCTCGTAAAGGATAATTTTACATCCAGAATTCTCAGTGATATATGTAACATCGTCAGGAGTAAGACGTGTATTAAAGGCTACAATGATGCCTCGGAAGGCTGGTATCGCAAAGTGTGCATCCAGCATCAGTTGAACATTTCGGCATATAAGGCCAACTCGATCTCCACTTTTAACTGCGAAGTTCTTTTGGAGTGATGCGGCAAGCCGAAGTACTCGTGCTTGAAACTGACAATAGTTTAACTCTCCACTTTCAGAGAGGGCAGCTTGACAGTTGGGAAATATAGCTGCACTTCTGATTAAGAAGCTCACAGGCGTGAGCTCAGTACGAAAAACGGGCGTTTCTTTCGCAGCTAAAATGCAAATGAGAAAACAACCACTAAATCTGAGCTTATTGGATTAAGCATCTTAGCCACTCTAGACTTTAGAATAATTTAAAATATGAGGAATCAAAATTCCAATCAATTGTAAGGAATGAAATGTATCGTTTTGAGTTTTAATAAAATTACGAAGAATACTACTTACAGTTTGGCGTAAAGCTTCCCTTAAGCTTCTCAAGTCTCTTCAAAGCTATCTCACTCATCATGTAAAACGGGAAGGCTTCTCTTTGGCTTAACTGCTATACCTTGCGTTAATAGTCGGTATGATCTTGAAGCCAAATATGACGTTTTCCGCCAACTCACAAACAACTCGGAATTGATTTTATATTACACGTACCCACCTTGTTCTCCATACCTTCGTTTCTAGGAACCTGTTTCCGATATTATGACATCACATTGGGTACTCTTAAAAAGAAACTTGATCTATAAATGTCTATAATGATGTCATAATCTCGGAAATAGGTTCCTAGAAACAAAGGTAATGAAAACAAGGTGGGTACAATAATTCAGCGTGATCTTGGTGACTGCAATCATCTCAGTCCCACCCACTTTTAAACTAAGAAATATTCTACTCTGCCCTTATTGCCAAAAACTTCAACGAACCGATTCGAAACCATAAATCTCGGGCATTCAGCGATTTAAGTGGCCAAGTTTTCGATCATCCATGACGTTGACCAAGCTAAATCCATATACCACTCTGAAACATTTAATTAGGGTTTACTCAAAGATTCCAAACCACTCTTCTCCCAAAAAGGGTTCAAGATATGAAGGGGTTTGGTGAATTTATAGCCTTCGAGATAGATGATGGGAGTTCAAGTAGGGATTTTATCCGTGCGATGTGAAGCATAAAATTATCATAAGTAGGGCTGTGGCAGATGAAAACCATGACAATTACAGTATTTACCTAATCGCTACATCACAGATTCAGATAGCATATTCCCCTGACTTGGGAGAACCCAAAACCGTTTCCTGATCTGAGACAGATAGCTTCTTCATTATAAAGCAGTCATTGTTTCAGATCTACCCCAGCCCTGATCATATGGAAGGTCTTTGAGCAAGAAATAAAACAGTTTAGATAGGGAATACACATTTTAACTTTTCAGATGATAGAATGGCAACCCTGTTAGAACCTTGGGGCAGAAAGTAAGCAACTTCACTTCTAGAATGGGAAGGCTTTGAGACTAAACTTGACATATCAGTTCTAGACAATATTGTGCTGTAGCTGTGCTTTACTAGTAGAACTACAAGGAAAAATATATTTGGAAACTAGATAATGTCTTTTTTAAGTTATGGAATATTACATAGTTTTGGTGAATCCTTTAAGAGAAACAAGATTGTGATGATCAATCAATTGAATTAAGCAAGGGGTGGCTAGATCCTGGTAAGGAGTGAATCAACAAATAAAGCTGCTGCTGGGATTAGATCAACATTAGTTCTTGTTTTCCACTTTAGTAATTTGAGATGACTTTCATATTTTAGCTCTGATCAATGAGAAGATTGGTTTAAGTGGCACAGGGTCACTTGTGCAGAAATTTGCTGGGGGTTACCTCGTTGTTTTGACACCACCCCAGCTGAGAGTTACCTCCCCCGCTAGAAGATCTGCAGGAGGATTGTCTGGGCTGCAGGCTTCATATTTTACTAATTGCTGTTCTGTCTCTGGAATCATGATCTCACACTGCTTTTGGCAGGCTTTGCTGATTATAGCCTGTTGTGGAGCAGAACCTGTTCTGTTCTTGTCCAAACTTGTACCTGGTAAATACTGTGCTGTTTACTTTTAGGACAATGTCAGGGCCAACTTAGGTTTTAACTTGTTTTTGTTTGTGTTAATAATCCAAAACTTCTTCTCAACCTTGTGTTTTTCTTTTAGAAGAATTAACTTCTCTGCATGCTTTCTTCTCTGGCTGTTTGATCACATTGACAAGGTGTACTTTGGAATTAGTTCTAGGCAAAACTTGCTTTGATGTCTCCAGATTGGGCTATCAGGGCTGATAATTTAATTCCAACTGATATTTTCTATTTTATGATGCAAAACAACAGAGCAACCCTCCAGAAAGGTCCAACCAAGTGGGTTTGTGACCTCAACCAACTCCCCAGTGACCATACCAAATGCGGAAGCCAGCTCAAATTCCCAGAAATACAACATGACAAATGGTGATCTCATACAGTGTATGGCTCAATTTACACTTGAATCATTACCAGGATCAACCACCTCCTCACCATCTAACCGAGTGATCAACACAATCATGTTCCTGATATTCACAATTCACATCAAATATATAATACTGTAAATTCAGAACCTAAAGATAAAAATGCAGGATTGTCAAATTCTTTTGTGTGAACTCATCAACTTAATGGAGTAATTTTCATCCCAGAACAACTTACTTTTCTATATAAAAGGATGAAAAATATTCCAGTAAGTTGGTGAGTTCACGCAAAAGAATTGACAATCCTGCATTTTTACCTTTAGGTTCATAATCTACAGTAGCTATCTCTCAATAAAGAATATTTTATAGTTTTCAAATAGTTTCCCTGTTTAACTCTGCTAGAGCAGCACAGTTACGACATTGGTAGAAAAGATAGGTTTTTCATCCTACTTTTCTTTTCAAAATTCCTCCTGTTGCCTGTACCCGCTGCAGTCAACAAATATACAAAATAATCATGTTCATGCTCCCTGTAGACTGGACGCCCTACACACCAGGGACCAAGATACCAGGAGGGTACATACTTTACCAGAAAATGATGGTGCCGGTCCCCACCTTCAACACCTTATCAGCTCAGGGGTTCTTCCAAGCTCCTACTGCCACAACTTGAGCCTTTGACAAAAGCATTATGCCCATCCACATAGCTCAACGTCTGTGCAGTGCTGCCCTGGAATCATTTGCAGGAGCAAATGACAAAAATGCCACTGCTTGGATCCAATCTTCTCAAAGCAACCTGACACAAATAAAATGTCCCACACACCTTTAGATTGCTGAGATATCCATTTGTCTGACCCACAACGCAGGCACCTGGTGCAACAAATGGCACAAAGACCACATGGAGAAAGACTAAGACGCCTTCAAACAAAGTTTCTGTTGAGATTTGTAATAAAGGACACAGCCTTCATGATCATATGCCAAGTAAAGAACTTAACCCAAAACAGCACAGTAAAAGAACTTACTTGAGCCTACAAGGAGCTCTGCCTATAAGCTCCCTCAGATATGATGTTTGACAACCCAGCCGCACACCTCATGTACTATGATGCCCTTAAGCCGCATGTAATGAGACACATGAACCTGGACCAAGTAACCAATCTTCAGAGCTTGTACCGTGAAGCAGAGAAAGCAGAGCAAACATCTAATGCACCAAACAAGGCAAAAACTGGAAAAAAGATAGACCTAAAGACTCTCACTCCATAGGACGCTATTAACAGCCCTCCACCTAATAATGGAAATCACGCAACCAAAAAGCCTGCAGGCTCCAATGACCATGGCAACAGGAACAGTGGCCAGTCCAATTGTACTCCCTTTAGAGTCATCAGCACCCAGGACAATCAGGATGAGAGAAAAGTCCTGGGAGAGCATTAAGCAAGCCAAGCTCTCCCCATCAAACTTCTGCCTTGCCAGACAATAAATACCGTCCAGAGGATGTGGATCAGTGCCCTATTATCAGGTTCCCTCAGGAGATCCTGTACTTAAAACTATTGCCAGATATCTCAATAAACTGATGTCTTATCCTTTCTGTTTTGAAGTTAAACAGGATCAGCCCTCTTAGACTCAGGCTCAGATTTTACCCTTGTCAATAACAACTTTGTGAACAAGTTCAAGTTATCCACTAATCCTTTGTGAATTAAGAGTTTGGTTTTAGCTGATGAACATTACATCACTGTTACACAGGAAACTGCCCCATTTTTATTGCGCTGGGAAACCTTTATTCCACCGTCCAAAGGACCTGTCATTGATTTCCAAAGATTTGATGTGACACTTGGCCTGGACTGGTTAAGGAAGAACAACCCCTGTGTAGACTGGGCCACCTCAGTGTTAACTATCAAATGAGAAGGAGTCAGCCACCAAAGTTACCCTAACACAACTGACCAACTTCTTTGGGACCATGTGTTTGTACACATTACAGAGACCCAAAAGGAGAAAGATAACCTCAAAGCTATCTATTTGCGGCTCCTGTCAGTACAAGGTCATACATTTCTAAGACCACCAAGACACTGGTACCTCTCAGGATCAAGAAATTTTAGCACAACACCCAGAGATCTTTGAAGAGGCACTATCAGGGCTACCTCCTGAGAAATACATACAACACTCAATACAACTTAAGGGAGCAGTACCCAAGGCTCAATCCGTATACCAACCCACCCCAACAAGGATGACATACTTTGTGCTTACCTTAAGGAGGCCTTGGATAAGGGGCTCATCCAACCTTCCCAATCATCCTTTGGGGCCGCTGTGTTCTTTGTGGCAAAAAAGGACGGGTCTGTGGGGTTCCTGTCTGCCAGTCCCCAAAGTGTGTCCTGGGTCATAGCCAGGGACCAGCTGGAAGGGATTGTCATTCTCTAGTAAGGGAAAATGTATCTCAGAAATATGTATAGGGGTCAAAATGGGCTTTTATTCACTCTCAGAAGGAAGATCCCCTTAGAAACCTTCTGGTATATGGCCCGGGGATCAGGAAAACAATTTGGGCTTGGCAATAATTAGAGTCCTCCAACAATATCTTGAACTCCTTATACTTGGTCTTGGCCCTCCCTTAGTCTTGGACTTCTGCTCCTTAAACTTGGACTCATGCACCTTATAATTAGACTCCTGTGCCGCACTTAGGATCCAGCTCCCTATCTCAAGCTCCAGCTCCTTAATCTTAGGCTCCTGCTCCTTTATATTGGGCTTCAGCTCTCTGTATAGCTCTAGTGGCCTTGGTATTCCACTTGTATTAGTCCAACCAAGCTCCTTCTGGCAATCAAAACGCTTCCAAAAACCTCTCAGCAGAAACTCAAAAGACCCAGAAAAGACCCTGTAAAAGACCCTGTAACTTTCCAACTAGCCTCTTTCTTATAGTGTCCTTTTCCTAACAGTTCCGCCTTCAAAGTGGCTTTCTTCATAAGCTTAAACCATTGCTGCTCACTTTTTTCTATATTAACTTAAGCTTACATACTTACTTTTCCAAAAGCTTAAAGTATCAATTCACTGTTTTCTTGCTTATACTTTAAGCTTTTAACTTCTAAGCAATCATATTCATCATGAAACCTTCCATAACTCAACCAATAAATGTGGAGCGCAAAACTAGTTTATTTCTGAAGTTCCAACAGGATCTGACTAAGAAATCAATTTCCATTTATCAAACCGCTCAAATTGACAACTCTTTGTGCACCAAAGCGTTAATTGGTACATTATTCTGGCACTATTCCACTCAATCTGCTTCCAATAAATCTACAGTTCAAACACTGCAACTTATTTCTTCTGTTGCTTTCTTTTATTTGCATGATACCTAATTCCATCTTTATAGCATATCTTTTGGAAGCATTAATCAATTCTTTTACTACTTCTTTCTCATAAACATCTACACTTCCAAGAGTCCAAAACAAGCATTCTAGCTCCTGTATCCAGTCTGGCTAGTCCTTCTAAGTCATATTCTAGCTCCATAGCTAGTCCTGCACTATCATCTTCTGGTCCTTCAGCCAGTTCTTCAACCACATCTTCTATTCTTAATTACAGCCAGCAATCAGTCCTTCTCAATCATTAAACAGCTTATTCCAGTTTCCAAGCAGCTCATTTCAGTCACCAACCACAGCTTCCTAGATCCAGATCTTCTAATCCTCTTTTTTTTTTTTTCAGCTACTCCTGTATCCTGATCTTAATGTTTTTCAGCTTATCCTCACTATGAACCACCTTGGTTCCAACTGCACAACGAACCATCTTGGTTCCAAACTTCAATATGA
Organism: Entomophthora muscae; assembly: GCA_014839935.2. Lineage (NCBI taxonomy): Eukaryota > Fungi > Entomophthoromycota > Entomophthoromycetes > Entomophthorales > Entomophthoraceae > Entomophthora > Entomophthora muscae. The sequence continues at coordinate 258,644 of QTSX02005696.1, forward strand.
ACCAACAGTCCCTCAACTAGTATTCACTGTGATCATACAGTCCTTCTTACTAGTCTTCTCTGCTGATCCCATAATATGAGCCACCTTGGTTCTTTATCTCAGTCCCTGCTAACAGAACCTGTAGACTCAGGCATGAGTCTACATTAAACTGGCATTTGACTGGGCCCTTGCAAGTGGCAATCCACTTAGGCCATCCAAACATTGATCAATAAAGTATATGCTGTTGTTTTTATTCACCCAGGTGATTAAGTCTGGGCTTTCAGTTGCAAATTAATCAGCTTTAATTCCCAGAGGCCTGATCACACCAAGTTCTGCAGCTGCTTCCCCAGAGCAACTGCCTTGGTGACACCCCTGAGCATATCTATGCCCTCCAATGCTCACTTTGGGATCTTCCAAAAAGCTCCCATAGGGACATAAACAAAGACACCCTACCAGTCTTTTAGGTATGAGTGCTTGCTCACAGACCTTCTGTAAGCGTATCAGGGTACATACTCCAAAGCTCCTCCCCTCCCTGGAAGCCCGCGTTACCTGCCAGGGGTCCAAAACTTAAAGCCCTGGTAACCAAGTTACCTACCATGCTGGCACAAACTTTCTTACCCTGGAAGCCCGTGTTACCCGCCAGGGTCTAAACAACATCCAGCCTGTATAACATGTGCTACCCACTAGGCTGGACCTCTCCTCGCCCAAAGCAGCTAAAGTTCCCTGCTGATCTATCTCATTCCTCACCCCTAGCAGCCACAGTTCCCTACTGGGTGAGGACCTCTGGTCCACAGCAGCCAATATCTCCTGCAGGGTGGGAATAAAATTTGCCTCTAGTAGTCCTTTGTTACCTACTAGCCAGGCCTTACCTTCCCTAGTAGTCATTATTCCCTATTAGGCCTCTGCCTGCAACAAACAATCAAACTTTTTTACTTGGTTAACATTAGCCCCGCCTGCAAACCACCAAACGTGTGGACCGTCACAGGGCCCCTCAGGTTAGTTACTGACTACTGGGCGTTGAACAAAGTCACCATCAAGAATTGGTACCCCTTCAACTCATTGAGGACCTTTTCAACGCCTTGGTTGAAGCAACCACCCTCCCAAAGATTGACCTGACAGCTGGGTACAACCAGATTTGTATCAAGGAAGAAGACACCCCTAACACTGCCTTTCAAACTAAGTATGGCTCATATAAGTATGTTGTACTTAACTTTGGGATGACAGACAGACCTTCAACCTTTATCACCTTTATGAATAAGGTTTTTGCACCCCATATTGGCAAGAACACACTGGTATACCTAGACAGCATAATTATGTATAGTCCCTTGGTAAAACAACATCACAGGGACCTAGAGGCGGTGTTTGAAACCCTGGCACAACACAAATTAATTGTGAAACCCTCCAAGTGTCAATTCTACCAAGAACAGCTCCCCTTCCTTGGGCATGTGATGTCAAAAGAAGGCATCAAGCCTGATGCCCAGAAAATCCAAGCCATATGTAAGATACCACCTCCCAAGGACAAGAGCAAGATGTTTACCTTTCTCAGGATGCTAGCCTATCTCTGACGCTTCATTTCAGACTGTGGTGTCCTAACTGAACCACTATCTGCCATCACAGGTGCCAAATCAAAATTTGTATGGACCCCCAACGAGACCTTTTTTCTTTTGCCTGAAAGACAAAAAGACGTCCACCATCATCCTACAATACCCACTAAAATATGGTGAATATCAAATGGAGACTGACGCCTCTATTAGGGGCGTACTGTTCATAAAAACAGACACATGCAACTACCTCCCTGTGGCCTACAAGTCCTGCAAGACAACTGATGGCAAGTTGTGATGGTCCACATGTGAGCAGTTTTGCAGGCAAGGGTTGATTTGGCTTCAAATAAAAACGCTATGCTGAAGATTGACAGTGTGTTGTTGATTTGTTGCAGGTAGAAGCTTAGTAGGGAATAATGGCTACTAGGGAAAGTAAGGCCTGGCTAGTAGGTGAAAAAAGACTACTAGAGTCAAATGTTGTCCTCACCCAGCAGGAGATATTGGCTGCTGTGGGCTAGAGGTCCTTACCCAGGAGGGAACTGTGGCTGCTAGTAGTGAGGAATGAGATAGCTCAGCAGGGAACTTTAGCTGCTTGGAGTGGGGAGTGGCCCAGCCTGGTGGGTAGCATGTGCTACTCAGGCCAGATGTTGTTTAGACCCTGGCAGGTAATGCAGGCTGCCAGGGTAAGAAAGTATGCCAGCATGGTAGGCAATGTGGCTACCAGGGCTGTGAGTTTTTGGACCCCTGGCAGTTAGCGTGAGCTACCAGGGAGGGGATGAGCTTTGAGAGCTCTATGTACCCTGATACGCCTACAGGAGGTCTGTGAGCAAGCACTCTACCTAACATACTGGTGGGGTGTCTTTGTTTATGTCCCTATGAGAGCTTTTTAGAAATCCCAAAGTGAGCATTGAAGGGCATAGATATGCTCAGGGGTGTCACCAAGGCAGTTGCTCGGGGAGAGCAGCTGCAAAACTTGGTGTAATCAGGCCTCTGGGAAGTAAAGCTGATTACTTTGCAACTCGAAAGCCCAGAATTAATCACCTGGGTGAGTAAAAACAACTACATACACTTTATTGATCAATGTTTGGATGGCCTAAGTGGATTTCCACTTGCAAGGGCCCAGTCAAATGCCAGTTAAATGTAGACTCATGCCTGGGTCTACAGGTTCTGATAACAAGGACTGAGATTGAGAACTGAGACAATTCATAGTGTGGGATCATCAGTCAAGACTATTAAGAAGGACTGTATGATTACAGTGAAGACTAGTTGAGGGACTGTTGAATCATGTTGAAGGAGAAGACTAGATTATCATAATGCAGGAATAGCTATTCATGAGGCAGGATTGGATTAGTTGTAAGATCATGATGCAGGAGTAGCTAATCATGATGAAGGATTATTTGGAAGACTAGAGGATCATGATGCAGGAGTAGCTGATAATTAAGACAGGAATGGCCATAGGACCAAAAGAACAGGTTGTAGGAGTAGCTGAAAGACTGGTCTAAGCTGTTTGATGACTGAAATGAGTTGCTTGGAAACTGGAATGGGCTGTTTAATGATTGAGAAAGACTGATTGCTGACTGTAATTAAGAACTAGAAGATGTGGTTGAAGAACTGGCTGAAGGACCAGAAGATAATGGTGCAGGACTAGCTGAGGAACTTGAAGATGGCTTGAAAGTTCAAGCTGGACTAAATACAGGAGATAGAATGTTGGTTTTGGTTTCCTAATAAAGAGGAAATCCTAAGAAAGAAGCAGTGAGATAATGATTTAATACTGCAAATAATATAATATGAAGAAATAACTAATCATAATATAATTTAAGAAAAGAAAAGGAAAGAAATAACTTGCAGTGCTTGAACTGTATTTTTATTAAGACTTTATTGAGTGGGAAGGAGTTAGAAGGAGGCCAGAAACAGAACAGAGAAACTGTGAAAGCAAATAAACAAATTTTGCCAGGAACAACTAGGAGAGGCAAAAGGCAAGCAACAGGCAAGTTCAAAACTTTGAAATGCTGAAGAAAATGCAGGGAAACTCAGAGAAACGTTGAAGAATCAAGGGTTCAAAATTCCCTATGTAAAACATAGGCAAAATTGCTTGAGATTTTCTGGAGAAACGTGACAGGAATTACGGCAGAACTGTTTGAAACACAGAGCAGTTGTTTATCCAGAGACAAGACAGCTTTGGGTTTAAGCCATAGTAAAGAGCAAGACATTTGAGTGAACTATTTGGCAAAACTGTTAAATTGAGGCTTCTGATTGACTGTGAGTCAAAGTTTATTTAATCAGTGTTTTAAGGGCTTTAACTAAAGAGTTAAAGCCTAAAAAATGAGGTGCAGAAGCAGAAAATCCAGGGCTTTTATTAGCTGAAGTAATTAAAATGGTTTAATATATTATAGATAGATAAATACTGGATAGTTTAAGCTTTGGAAAACCAGAGTTCTTAGATAGATTTTTGGTCTGAAACAAGGAGCTATAGAAGGGGAAGCCATCTGAGGCTTTTCAGGGACTGGATCAAGTGGATTAAAAATCCATAATGACTAAAAAAAGAAGCTGGAGCTGGGAATAAAAAACTGGATCTGGAACAGACCACAGGAGCCCAAGATACAAGTGCAGGAGCCCAAGACCAAGTACAAGGAGTCCAAGAGATTATTAGAGGACTCCAAGTATTGGCAAACCAATATTGTTTCCTCTACCCAGGCATTATATAAGAAGGTTTCTAAGGGTTCTTCCTTCTGACCATGAATAAAAGCCTATTACAACCCCTGCCCAAATTTTCCTGTGATAAAAAATACAAGCCCTATGATTAAGCTACCTCATATCTTTTACCCTAGCCAAAGGGAGTAGGATACCTATTGCCAAGGTTGTAGAAGATTTGCCTCCAGTTAGTCTGCCCAGGAGGAGCGGGAAAAGGTGACTAGGCATCTTGAGATGACATATAGGGGAAGGGAGTTTATAGAAAATGAATTTACTAGGTTATTAAAAGACTGGTACAGACCCACAGAGGAGTTAGCGCCTGCCAAAGTACAGATGTATGGCAGGGATGCCAACCTAGTGATTGGAAAAGTACTGGAAGAGTTTGAAGTTATGCATGCTAGGTACAAACTTCTAGCAGACCACCTCCCACTACTAGAAAATGATAACTCCTCCAAGCCAGTCCCTGGCTATGACCCAGGACAACTTTTGGGGACTGGTGACTGGGAACCCCACACAAGTGCAGCTACCCAATTCACGTCAAGGATCTGTTAAAAAATTGTCCATTTCCTAGTCAAGTGTTGTTGTTACCTAGAACAACAAGAAGCCTTCACCACCCTACCCAATCATAGGTCCCTCATATATTTCAAGACCCAAGCTAACTTTTCTAAATGCCAAGCTCAATGAATGGTCTTCCTAGATTAATTCAACATGAACATACAATATAAACCTGGACCAGAGTTGGACATGGCAGACACTCTCTTGTGTCTATACATGAGGGCATCCCAAGGCAAAAATGGCCTTGACCCCAACTGGCCCCTCCTGGTACTCCATAAAAACAATGAAGTTTTCCTTTCTGGACACCACATATCTCACTAGGAATACAGTTGTCAATAACAAGCATTTATTCACAGATGTTTAAAGAATGTTATACTGCAAAATGACAGATGGGGTAACTATTCCATATGCCCCCATGCACCAGAGAGTTTAAACTATCTTGTGCTACCACCAAAACCTAGGGCACACAAAAAGTCAAAACTTCTACAAGTTCTTGAAACACAAGGCCTGGTGGCTGACTCTGTATAGGGATATGCAGGAAGTCCTTAAACAATGCAAAGTATGCAAGAAATTTTCAAAAAGTGATACTCTCCCAAAGTCAGTATTGCTAATCCAAACTCAATTACCCTTTAAGGTTTGGGCCCTCAACATTTTAGGTCACATGCCAGGAAACCACAATGAAAAGAAGTATATCAGCACCACCATTAATTTGCCACCTGCTAGCCAGTGGCCTAAGCGGTTAAGACACACACTGGAAACAATGTACGCCAATTCATTGGCAGAGAAATCATCAGTAATTTTGGTAAACCAGAACTGTTAATCACAGATGGGGGTAAATAATTGACCTAAGAAAGCACCAAAGGTTACCTCACAAAAGAATGGGGTCAAACACACAGTAACAGCTCCATATCACCCTCAGGTCAATGGCAGAGTTGAGCAGCTGAATGAGAGCCTTATACAGGCCCTTGACAAGCTCACTGCCTGAAGACCTGAAGGGTGACACAAATATTTGGTAATTGCACTTCTTGTGTGTTGCACACAGGTAAACTGATCCACTGGAAAGAGCCCCTGTAAACTTGTCTATGAAACACAACCCAACATTCTTCAAGCATTGACTGAACCCAAGCTGAAAATACCAAACAAGATACCATCCTGTTACAATCCCCTAATAATTCAAGCCAGCAGTGACCAAAAAGAGAAGGAAGAAAAACATCATCAAGCTATGTTTGCTCCCATTTAAGCAAGATACAAAGTTGGCAAAAAATATGGGTAATGAAAACAGACAAAAGCAAGTTGCAGCCTGAGAAGATGGGCCCTGTTATTGTGCTAAAAGAAAACAAAAACTAAACTTACCTAGTACAAGGTCTAGGAAACATAAGAAAGATAAGATTTTACACTGTGATCGGCTATGACCCTGCAAGGCCCACCAGAAACAGCATGAGACAGTACTTTCTGAAACCAAGCAATAGTTAATGCAGTACAGTGTCTGCGCCCCTCAACAACCTACCAACAGACCTCCCACCAGAGGAGGCCAACTTTCAGTTGGGAGGTGTCAAAAAAATGGGGTCAACTCCCCAGAAAGGTTCAGACCAAACAGGTTTGTGACCCACAATCCAATTATCTAGTCACTTGAAGCCAGACTAGGAAGCCAACTCAAAATTCCAAATCCATCAACATGAACAGATGATGATCCCTTACAATGGATACCTTGTTTTGGCGCTTGACTCATTACCAGGATCAGGCCACCCCCTTCACCATCCCACCATGTGATCAACACTATCATGTTCCTCTTATCTTTGATTTACAATAGCTATATAATCACTATCTCTCAATAAAGATTATTATCTAGTTTCTAAACATTTTCCCCTTGTAACTCTGCTAGAACAGCACAGTTACAACAGTGATATTTATTCCAAGACTTTTGTTTTGGTTTTTTCTCCTTCATCATATTTGGTTGTCTATATTTCTGCAAATACTTAATTACTTTAACCTAAAATAGTATCAGCCAATAGCCCTCAATAACATCTCTCAGAAACTTACTGTTTAAATATTTTTTTATTTAAAATTACTATTTAATCTTGCTTTAACATAATTCCCCTATCATGACCATTTATTAGAATTTGGTATAAAAAACCTCACACTTTTATTATTTCAAGCAATTAAATCTCCTCCTGTTTAGGCTCATTAATAAAACTATTGTCTCAATTTGAGCTATATATTTTGTATAATTGAGAAATATTGATTTATTGGTGATAATTGAGCACAGGCTTTGATATAACTGCAGCTGCTTTTGAAAAAGTCTGAAGTATTACATGGTCTCTGTCAAGTCTTGAGCAATGTTTGGCTGTGTTCCATAAACTAGTTCAAAAGGGCTCTTCCCAGTGGATCTGTTCACTTGGGTGAAGCCCACAAAAAGGGTGGTTACTAAATTTTTGGGCCAATTCTCTGGTGTCTTAACAATGAGTTTGGCAAGGGTTTGCACTAGGCTTTCATTCAGATGCTCTACTCTACCATTATTCTGGTAGTGGTAAGGCGTAGTTATTGTGTGTTTAACCTCTTTTGTAGCCAGGTATATGGGTATCATCAGACGTTAGTTCTTTGTCACTGTCTGTGATAAGCAATTCTGGCTTTCTGAACTTGCTAATTGTCTCTCTGCCTATGAATATTCAAAAACTGTTTCCATTATGGCTTTGACAGCCTGCACCACTGGCCATCTGGTGGCAAAGTTGATGGTAGTGATTATGTATTTTTTGTTGTTACTCTTTCCAGGATGGTACTTACAATGTCCAGTGCCCATATCTTGAGGGATAATTGTGTTCAAATTAAAAGTACTGACTTTGGAGGGGTATTTCTCATGGCAAATTTCTCACATATTTTACATTGTTCAAGTATTTTATGAATATCTTGTAAAAGAATATGCCATCATGATTTATGCTTTAGAAACTTGTACAGATTTCTGATTTGGTGTGTCTGAAGTCCCTGTGGTAGTGTAAAATTGTGTCTACTCTTTGGTTTGTGGGTACATATGTGATTATTTCTCCATCTGATATTTTTTGGTGCAGTGTTCCATAGAATTTTGTAAATAAATGCTTGTTTTTGATGACAGTGTCACAGGTAATATATGTGGTGCCCAGGGGGAGCTCTTTTCTTTTGTAAGCAACAAAAGGAGAGGTCAATTGGGATATAGTCTGTTCTGTCCCCTTGAGGCCTGGACATAGAGCTATGATAATGTGTCTGTGATAACCAGTCCTGGCCCTGGCTTGTACTGGCTGTTCATGATGAACCTTTTGAGGAATACCAACCATATATCCTGCCTATGGGGAAGATTTCCTGCGTTTTAAAGTAGATGTATGATTGGTGATTAGTGAGGGCTGTGGACTTCTATCGTCTTTTGAGATAACAGCACCACTTCACCAAGCATTGTATGATTTCAAGAAGTTCTTTGTTATGAATTAGATAACAGCATTTGTTGTTAGTTAGCTTGCAGAATTTGTATGCCACTGGTAAAAATTCCCCAGTGTCAGTTTTTATACAGAGGATTCCATCTATGGACGCGTCTGAGGCATCAGTCTTCATTTGTTAGTCTCCATATTTTATTGGGTATTGTAATATAGGGCAACACTAGTTTCTTCCTGAGCTGGCAGAAACATAGGTCCCCCTGGGGTTTCCACACAGAATTGGACTTGGAACCTAGTGATGAACAACAGAGATGCAATAAGAACACCACAGTCAGGGATTAAGAAACATACATAAGCAACCCAGCCTAGAAAAACTCTGAGCTTGCTCTTGTCTTTTGGAGGTGGCATCTTGAAAATAGGCTGGATCTTCTACTTGTTGATTTTTATCATGTATTTGGATACAATGTGGCCTAGGAAGAGAAACTTATCTCAAATGAATTGGAATTTGGAAGGCTTTGCTAGAAGTTTTTTCTGGACCAAGATGACAAACACTGCTTCCAGGTCCTTACAATATTGATCTATGTTCAGGATGTACACAATGATATTATCTATGTAAACAAGGGTATGCTTTCTAATGCAAGGTTAAAACACCTCATTTATGATTGTCAGGATTGAAAGTTCCCACCCCTCAAAACCTGGGCCCTAGGGCAAGATTTGAACCCTGGCCCTGATCCCCTGCAGGCCGCTAGCCCTAAGGACCAAAGGACTGGCTACGTTTTCCTGGGATCAAGCCCCCTCAAGCTGAAGCAAAGCATAATTCCTCAGATTATAATACTAGTAAACCCTTAGAAACTACAGCGCCCAAATAAAGATATGACAAATTGCCTAATGGAGGCAAAGAAATTCCTACCATTAGCTTCATGAGTTTAAAGTCTACACTAGTTACATGTAAAGTTCCGAGGCCTGTCATTAGCTCTGGACAGGGATATATTTTCCAGACCATCAAAAAAGGTGGGCTGTGTGCAGGCAAAGCCTCTTAAAAACCTGGAGGACCTGGCCCACACTGTGAACAAGCATTTTGTACTGGCCTTCATGTCTGAACCCCTTCCCCTTCTCTGGAGTTCCATCCAACTGCGGAGGAGACTTTGATCCAGCTGGATTGTTTGCTTTCTTGGTGTTGTACTGACTTGCAACAATTGGCAGGACAACGAGAAAACGTGGGCCACATTATACAGGGCGTGGTTAACCTGACAGCCCGGAAAAGTTGGATATAAAATTCCACAATCAGCAGAATCCCAGTCAAGCAATTCCCCCGGTTTGGGAGTCCCTTGGCCCAAAATAATTGGTTCTGGGAGCATTTCAGTTGGGACGTCAGAGGCAGGCATTAGGGGTAATGTGCACCCTGAGTCCACAGAATGCACCTACTCAACCAGGTAACTATACCTTACACCCAGGCTGGCTGCTCTTATTCTCTTGACCACAGACCATAAAAAGATTAGGCCATTACTTTTAAATGGCTCCCCTTTTGATTTCTTTCCAAAACCCCTCTTTTAAACTCCCAGCACTATCACACCCCCTATGCATATAATGGAAGCAAGGGCTGTCAGATCCCTTGCTTACCAATTCCAATTACAATTTAAAACTCCTGATTTTGAAAATTTATTTGTATTTTCAAAAAATTTATTAAGTAACAAAGAATTTTCCTGACTTCTGCCGTTATCCCTCCTCCTGCTTTCCTCTGGTCCGCCTGCCCTGCTGCCCACCAGCCTTGCTGCCTGTCTGCCCATGTTTTTTTATTGATATTTGATCTAAGAGGATCCAAACTGGGTTCAAACCCTTGGAATTGCCCTAGCGCTTGTGGACTGTCTTCCTGGAAGTTTTGGTTAAAAACCTTGTCTGCAACAATGTTGTCTCCTATGTATAAGGTATTCATGGTGACTATGGTACCCATCTTCCTTTTTTTCTGGACCACAACCCCAGATATTTTAGATAGACTTTCCTTGGTTGCCTTAAATTATATTCTCAACCCTGGTCTGCGCTCCAATACCTTCTGTCATTTAACCCAGGTTCCCACCATCCTTACTACACTTGTCTAGTTGTCTTAATTAGGTCCTTATCCTGAGGACCTTTTATTCTGTCCAGAATCAGGTACTGATGAACCCCCTTCCTTGGACTTGCACAACATTGAACTTACAACAGTCTCAATTCACTCCCTCCCCTCCCCACACCAAGTTTTCACTGTGGATCCAGATATCCCTTCCACCCGGGATTTTTCTCTGTGGTTGCTTACTTGTGCTTTGGTTATGGCCTTAGACGCCTATTTTCCTCTCTTTTCTTGGCTGACCTCTTTGAGCGGTCATTCCAGTCTTGCACTGGATGGCATCCTGGTGGTTGGTCCCACCAGGATGGGAGCCAGACTTTTTTAGTCTATCCCCCTCTCTTACATGACCAATCAAGATTTATTACCTGAGGAAAACGAGGTCCTGAAGCCCGCTCCCATGACCATGGCTCAAGAACAGAATAATTGAGCATGTTTCCCAGAGATTTCAACTAATAAGCTAACATCCAGATGCATTATCATTTTGCTGCTCCTGAACACAGGCGTCCTGGCCACCTGAACTCATGTTTCCTGATCCTATGATGAACCTCACATGATAAAAGTAAAGTTTGACGGCAGGGTACTATATAGACCCATAGACCCTACTCTAAGACTTTATCACCACTTTTAAAAATAAAGCTTATGAGATATTGGTTTTCCCAATCAATATCTTTTTTCATCTTTTCAATTTATCAACTCATCACAAGATCTCCTGGCCTGCCTGCCCCACTGCCTGCAGTTTACTGTTGGCCAATTGCCCCATTTGGTCCTGTTCACTTTATGGAGCACCTGCTGAAGCCTGAATACAAGGATTACACCCTTGAGAAAATCCTGGAACAAGACCCCCTGGTCTGCATAATATCAGCAGCCAGATATAATAGACAAGGTCCTTGGCACTTATCTGAACCCAAGTTGTTTAGAGATAAACATACCTTCCTGTCTGCATACTAGTTGGACATTTCACTGCCAGTGGCTTCTAAACTGATGCCTGCATCTGCACCTGACTTTTCTCTGGACTGTAAAGCTCTAAGGGCCCCCACTGGCTCTGACAGGGATATATTCCCCAGAGCCACAAAAAAGGCAGGTTGTGCAAATGCACAACCTCTTCACAACCAGGAGGATCTTTCCCACACTGTGGATGAGCTTTTTGTACTGGCTTTTACAGCCAAAACTTCCCCCTTTCCTGAAGTCCTTTCCTACTACAAAAGGGACATTAATCCAGTTGGATTTTTTGCTCTCCTGGTGCTTTCCTGCCTTAAAACAATTTGTAGGACAACAGAAAAACATGGGTGTTAGGAACAATAATCTGGATGCTACTGAATCCAAAAATACCAAACCAGAGTTGAGCCCTGGACAAAACCCTTTGCAGACCGCCAGATTCAAAGGCTGGGAACCCAATAGCCCACCACCAATTGATAAAGTTGTTGCCAACCTGCCAGGACCCAAACCTTTAACCATCATTCAGGGTTATGCAAGCAAACTACCAGTGCAAGATTCTGGGAATTTTCCTGAGGTGCCAATACCTGACGCCTGTGGTTTTCTTGGTGAAATTTAAGAGTCCCCCAATGAGAGTTATTCCAAACTCCCCCAAAGCCCAGGAAGTGGTACTGAACCTGAAGAGGCACCCAATTACCAAGTTAACAAACAGAAGGATTCAAAGTCTTCTCATCCTGAAGCAGCCAGTGCCAACCTGTCAGTGCCAAGTGCTGTACTACCATCTAAGACCCCCAAAGCCAAACCTCCTGAGCTCAGGAAACCCAACCAGGAAATGAAGCCTGACAGCGCAGTATAAGTACCTGCCAGGCCAAGATCAATCCCCATTGTCATTTGTAAATAAAGGTTATGAGATATTGGTTTTCACAATTATTGCCATATTTTTTTCTTGTCATCTACCAGTTAACTCAAAGATCATCTGACCCTCCTGTCAATCCGCCAGCTATGTACCGTCTTCCAGGTGCCCCGTTTGGTCCTATCAATTTTACAGAATATCCCTTGAAGCCCAAGTACAAGGACTACACCGCAGACAATATATTAGCCCGGAATCCCTTGGCCAGATCTACAGAGTTCACCAGATACAACCAGAAAGGCCCTTGGTACATCACCAATCCCTGCCTGTTCAGAGATAAATACAATCTTTCTTCCTGCCTACCAATTAGACATGAAACATCCTGTCAACCCCAAACCAATGCCTGCCTCTGCCACTGAGCTTCTCCTGGACCACACCAATAAGCTATTTGTGATTGTATATATTACTCTCACAGGAGCAATAGATACTTTTGTCCCTGCTGCCAGCCTGTGGTCATGGGTGGTTAAGTCAATGTCCTACCTCATTAAGTTAGTGCCAATCCTATGGTGGGCCCTGCCCACCCAGTCTTCAGCCTGTCAGTTCCCAAATGCTAGCAAGCTGGCAGGTCAGGGTTAGTTCCCTGACAGTGGGGATCATTTTACTGAGTTTGCCTGATTTGCAACCCATGAAATTTTAGGAAGAATTCCACTTATAGTGGAATAACAGTTAAACAATTCCTCTAGCCCAGGTGTTGCAGATCCTGAATGGATTAGACATTGATTTGTCCACTTAGGGATTGAGCAACAAAACAATCATACAATTGCTTCTTCTCAACATGGTTTTAATAAGGATAACTACGTTTAAAACGCTCATAAAAAAGGTGTTCAAGTTGTCTATTGAATGCGCTTCAGACACAGGCTTTAATTCTGAGGTTAAATATATAACAGCGTAGATAGGGCCACATACCTCCATAAGGAAAGCTGTGTGAAACTGGTTGTTCCATCACATTGGACTTTCTACTGTGCCTGTCCGCTCTCCTCCATTAGGAAAGTCCTTCTGTCTGTGCCTTCTTTCCCCTGGTGGAAATTCCCCTGCCTTATACTATATAAGTACCTCACTATCAAATAAAGCACTAGTTTTGTCTTGTTATCTTATTATATTCTTCTGTTCTTACCCAGGCTGTCACTATACCACAACAGGTATAGTATTAAGATAAAGAAGTAGTAGACTAACTATTTGTAGAAATCAGCACCCAGGCTACATATTTTACAACATTGGTGCTCATGTCTTTCCACACCAACAGCCCCCACCCCTGTGGTTCTTCCAATGAGGAGGGAGGATTGCCCCTTGCTGAGCCTTCTGCCAGTGCTTCCCCCTATCGCCAGGCACCGGCCTTCACTTCTGTCAATGCCCATGCTGGGGAAAGAGCAGGCACTCCCTATGGCCTGCCCACCCTTAGCCACTTCATGCCAGAACATCAGCGTCCCCATAGCCATTATTTTTGCTCAACCCTTAATCCTGCAAGCCCCTGCCCCTTTGGAGATGAATGCCTGTTCCTCTCCTTCTGAGGACGCCATCTGTAGTGCCATCCATGCCATGGGCTCTGGTGCTGCTGGCAATGGTGCTTACTCTGAACATCTGGCTATTCAGCAACCTTCTGCTGATAACTCCTTGGTTTGCTTTCATAGCCTCTCCCAGGTCAATCCTGACTAACTCTGTTGTAACCTCTGCACTTTCAACCATATCAAGGACTATTTATAGCAGTTCACTCACCCTGCTGTATTCCACAACTAAATGCACCTGGGTTGCATCCAAAGCCTAGTGCATGACCAGGGAATACTGGTGTCCAACCAACAGACGTTCCTCCAGGTCTTTTACTCTGAGCTTGGAAATACTTTCACCACTGTGAATCAATACCTTACTGAAGTTACCAACACCCAGAACACCATGCTGCACTGGGTTGATGCCATTGAGAGAGGAATAGCCAAGCTAGTTCCAGTGCATGTGGTCAGGACCCGCACCCATCAGGTTGTAGATGCCAATTGGATTGGTGTGGTTACAAACCACGTGCTTGAGACTGGCCCCATGGTTTGAAGCCTGACTCATGAGGTGGAATCCTTGAGCTGTTGCCTTGCCACCATTCCCTCATTTGACCCCACGCCTACCACTATGAACAACCCCCCCTTCAGCCACCTTCTTGGGTGTGACGTCCTTGGACTCTTTGATCACTACAAGAAGATGCAGACAGAACTGGTCCAGCAAAGCACCAATATTGCCTTCCTGTTTAATGGCCACCACATTGTGTCAGAGCTTCAGGATTGTCTCAAACTTTAACAATCACATGACAGAGCCAATAGCCAGACCTAAGCCAGGAAGGATAAGAAAGTGATAGCCTTGCTTCAAGCTGAGCTTGCCACCCATGAAAGGCGCATTACCTCTCTGGAAGATGACTTGGATATACACCTGTCAGGAGAACAAGGTCTATCAGAATGAGCTGAACAAGCAGCATCTTCTTCTGGACGCCTTCAAGAGCTAATTGGATAGAATGGACAGTAAGATTATTGCCATCAACTTACAGGCTATGTCCCTCAACTCCAAGAGTCTCCACAGTCCATAAAGATCCTCCATCCCCAAGTTCTACCATAGCTACAAAAGCGATGATGGCCACACTTGGTTGGCTCACAACACTTTACAAGTGTTGGAGTCAGTGTTGGAGTCTGAGGACAATGTCCTGGCCACTCCTGAAGCCTCTGGAGCTGCTCAGGACAGAGAAGGTGAATGCAAAGTGCAGCAAGAGGAAAATTGTTGACATGCTTCTGAGGCTAGGTTTGCTGCCTCTACCCTCAGCTGTTCCTGTCTCACCTGCTCTCCAGTGAGAATCACACCTGCTCCCATCCAACATGGCCCCAATAACTTCAAGCCTGTTAATCTACCCAAGTTTGACCGCAAGAGTAATGTGGCCATGTTCTTATGCCTATACCAGAACTCCATGTATGGCGCTGACAACGCCATGAGGGGTTCCACAATCATCAACTGTCTAGATGCTGAGACTCAAACCATTATCTTGCCAAGTCTCTCTGAGAATGGCTGGACTTTTTCCAACGTCTCCAGAGCCTTGACGGAAGAATTTGGTAGCCAATAGGCCCTTCTTGGTTGCAAGATAGACTTTGCTGACACCAAGATAAAAGTGGGAGAAACCCTAGAAGACTTCACTTCTAGGTTCTACCTTGAAGCTCAAACCCTGTTGTCTATGAGCGCTGTATAATTTATTGATGTGCAGTCAGCACTCCTCAATGCTGTACATGTCAACTGGGAGCTATCCCTGGCTCTTAAGTTGGGCATTTACAACGCTTGCACTGTGCCAGATCTGATTTGCCTTCTATGCACCTACAAGGAGGAGTTTGATATCCCTCTCCCTAAAGGCCGCCCCAGCCAACAAGCTAAGTATAAACCCTGTGTGGCTTTGGAGATGTCCAAGCCTTCCAACAAGGTTGGACCTGCCCCAGCCAACAACGCTCCCTGTACTTGCTTCAAATGCGGTATGGCTGGCCACTTCTTGCAGGAATGTAAGAACCCTTGACAAAAGGTCCACCATGTAGGCATGGAAGAGGCTGAGGAGGACTACACCAGGGACACTGATATTGAGGAGGACAATGAGGATCAGTCAAAAAACTACTAAGCAGCCAGGACAAGGAGAAATCCTTGGCTGCCTTTGTAATTTTGACACCCTCATCTCCCCCCATACCGCTGCCCCCAACAAACCTGCCCAGAGGGCTGCTGCTTTACCTTCCTCTGAGGCAAACCCTAAGGAGAAATCCTCTCTGATTGACTTTCACTCCCAACCAATACACAAGGATGCAGAGTCTGAAGGAGTTCAAGAGGACCTCTTACATTGAGTCCTCACTGTTAACACTCAAACTCATTAGACTACACTTTGACCTGAGGTGGTTATCCCCCAAATAGCTCAGAAAACAGTATCCCTACCCTATTCCAAACAAATGGCTCAACCAGGTGTTGAAGTTACTCATGAGGAGGACAGTGCTGAACAACTGGCCAAGCTGCTTTGGACAGTACACGTCTTAGCACTGCTAGAGTCCCTCAAGGAAGCAAGCCCAGCTGTGGGAGCTGCAATGGCTACCTTCCTGGAGAAGTTCAAGGGACTGAGCGTCCACCAGGTCTCTAAGATTGTGGAGATCAGAGAGGACTGCCAGGATTGTACCTATATCAACCTGGTAGTGAACAAAACCCACTGTCTAGGCCATACTGGATACTGGTGCTCCTGGGAACATTATATCCTCACGGCTGGTTAAGAAGCTTAAACTGACACCAGACCTAGCCTATCATGAAGAGTTTGGTACTGCTGGGCCACTGACTACTAGAGCAAAAGGAGCCTATTCTTCTCTTCCTCTTTGCTTTGGGAAGCTAATGGTCACTGCTCCTGCTATAGTTCTGGAAAACAACAGCTACAACATTCTTATTGGGACTAGCTTCATGGTCCAGTATGGCACTGTGACCAACCATGGAGAGCATATGTTTGGGATATTGGGCCACTCTATCCCCATGTTATATCATGAAGACCGCCCTTCTGACCTGCCCTTACACCGTCTGCACTACATCAATCTGGAGTACACAGATGAAGAACTGTCAGTTGCCTATACACTGTGTAGTAAAAAGGTCAAGGTGCTACCTCTCTTGGTTGTGGAAGCCAAAGGAATCCCAGTCTACGCCTCCTGTAATGTGACTATCCCACCTGGCTCTCAGGTGATCCCCAACACAGGCCTCTTGCTGGCTCTACCGGCTGGTACTCATGAAGAAATCTTTGGGATCCATAATGCCTCCAGACTAGAACCATGTGTTGCACCAGGCATCCTCATGCCAAGTGAGAAGGAAGTTCTCATACTCTTGGCCAACATGAGTCATGAGGCCATGGTTGTCTCCAAGCACCAACTCCTGGTTTATATACAACTGGAAGAGCATGACAGCCTTTAGGAGACTGCCCCCTTTGCGGACTTCTCTGAGCTGGGCCTACCCTGCAAACAACCACTGGTGCTAGCAGTCATAAGCTGAAACTCCCTATCTGGCCTCTCTGAAGAGCAAAAGGATCAAGCCATGGATCTCTTTGCTCAGTATAAGGATGTGTTTGCCAAGGATGATTATGACCTGGGCAAGGCCACAGATGTTGCCCATCATATTGACACCCAAGCCAGTCCACCTATCTGCTCCAGACCTATACGGTGTAGTCAAGCCAATCATGCTGTAGCCAACAAGGAGCTCCAGAAACTATTTGGATCTGGATTACTGGTCCCCAGTAAAAGCCCTTGGGCTTCCCCTCTCCTGATTGTCAAAAAGAAGGATGGCAGCAACTGTGTGGTGATCAACTACTGCCAGCTGAATGCTGTTACCAAGAAGGATTTGTATCCTCTCCCTTGCATTGACAATACCTTGGACCAACTGGGTGGTGCCAAGTTCTTCAGTGCCATGGACCTTATCAGTGGGTACTGGCAGATTGATCCACCCCCCTCTGATCAAGAGAAATGTGCAATCATCACTGACCAAGGGCTATTCCAACCCACAAGGATGCCCCAAGGTCTGTTCAATGCCCTGGCTACTTTCCAACGGGCTATGGACGCAGTGATAGGTGACCTCAAACTCACCAGTGTCCTGGTCTATCTGGATGACATTAATGTGTTCTCCTGAACTTTTAATGATCATCTGCAGCACTTGGAAGAAGTTTTCCAGAGTTTACTTGCAGCTAATCTCATTCTCAAGCCATGAAAGTGCAACTTCTTCAAGGAGCATCTTGAGTTCTTGGGATTCAATATTAGTCAAGATGGACTCCAGCCTGTACCTCTGAAGGTGGAAGCTATTTAGAAAATGCAGATCCTGGTCAATAAGCGGGACATGCAGGCCTTCCTGGGGATGATTGGGTACTATTGATGCTTCATCCCCAACTTTACATCCCTGGGTGACCCTCTTTTTCAGCTTCTCCAAGCTGATAAGGAATTCTTCTGGAGCCTAGCGTGCTAATCTGCCTTCAATGCTCTCAAAGGAACACTGAATGCAGCCCCTGTACTAGCCTACCCTGACTTTGCTAAGCCGTTTGTGGTTCATACAGATGCTAGCCTGACTGCAATTGGGGGTGTCCTCTCCCAACTAGACTCTGAAGGACTTGAACACCCTGTTGGATACTGCTTGTGTACGCTTAATGTCCATGAGAGAAACTACACTGTCACCAAACAAGAGTACCTTTCTGTAATATACTCCTATCAACAATTCAGAGTCTACTTCCATGGGGTACATTTCACAGTTGTAACAGACCATGCCTTCCTGCAATGGCTGAAGACCCTCAAGGACCCCAAGGGACGTCTGGCGTGTTTGGCCATTAAACTTCAGGCTTATGACTACAAAATCATTTATTGAGCTGGAGCAGCCCACCAGAATGCTGACTGTCTCTCTGTCAGGAATATTCCTGACAACACCTTGTGTAAGGATAAACTTTTGTTTGCAATTGAGCTCAAAGAGCAAAATAAAAAATTGTGGCAGTTTCCCCAATCAGGGGGAGCTTCTGCAAAACACCAGGCCAAAGAATTGAAAATTAAAAAAATGTATTTTTGGGGAAAACAGGTTTTATACCCCAGCTGTGGACCACGCAGCCGGCTGCACGCCTGACTGCCTGCTCCTGCCAGCCAGGCAAGGGACAGCGCATCCCCCACAGTGGGACTGTCCATCCCTGCCAAATGGGGAAATCGCTCAATGGGGAAACCCAAAAAGGCAATTTCCCCAACCCCAAAAAGAGGGGGAACTGCTGCCCAAATTTGGAATCTACCAAATTTGGGAGGGGCTGAAAAGCTGCCCAACACAACCATTCCTGCATTAACTGCAGAAGTCAAATTTGGATGCATGAAAACATCCAATGATACACCAAACCAATGCAAGCCCAGAAGTAATAATTCATTGCCTGCACACCACTTCCAATTCCCCTCCCAAAAGGGAATTCCAGACAACACCAAGTGTTTGGGGTTCCCTGCCCAATGTTTTGCACTATTCATGCCCCACAAGGATGATAGTATATAATAAAGCCAAATCACTTGATGGTAGTTTGTGCTATTATTGAGTGAAACTACCCCTCAATAGCATCACATAAATCAATCCAAAAACTTTTATCCTAGAAGAAAGTTAAACAAGACACTAAGATTTGTCTGCCCTTCCCCAGGATCAGAAGATGAATCATCTAATCTTCTCAGTTGTCCTCACAGCCTGCCTAGGGATTGGGGGCCACTAATATAACCACCAGCATGGGCCATTCAACAAACCACCTGGCAAGTATTACTACAAGGAGCTGTTGCAGCTAAACTCCTCCAAGCAGTACTCCTGGCCCACGCTGGTATTGCCCCACTCCATCCAGTCCGTAGCCATATACACCTGTATATACTACATACTCACATATTTTGCTGGTAATTTTGGACGCTATAACGTGCATGCCAAAGTCTTTTGATTGATGATGAAGGTCTATCCAATTGTGATGGCGCTCACAGGCTTCCAAGTTTCCAACTTGGTCCCTTATTTTGCTAGAATACTCCCCCAATTGTTGGGTCTTTACACTCTCCCGCCTTCCTACTGTTGCCTTAGTATCCCCCATGGCTGACATTCTCTACAACAAGATTATGAGGGATCCTTCTTTGTGGGGGGAGGAGCCAGTAGAGATACAGAGAGCTCTCAAGAAGCTAGCTGTTGATACCAAGGTCTCTAAGGGATAACTCATGAAGCTTTGTGGAGACTCTTGGTTACCTTACATATGCTCATCCCTATGCATGGACTCAGTGGTGGCCGCTCACAAGACTACTGGTCATGGTGGTATACAGAAGATGTTAGCCCTGTTACAGCAGCGCTGCTTCTGGGAAGGAATTTACACTGATTTAGTAGATATGCTAGCCACCTGTCATGACTGCAACATTGAGAGACCTAAGGTTGCCAAGTTCTAACACAGACTTGTACGCCCTGGTTTTGCCTTCCACACTGTAGCCATTGACGTAGTAGGCCCCCTTCCAGTTACCAAAAGTTGCAACAAGTTCATCATTGTGGCTGTTGATCATCCTACTAAATAAGTAGAAGCCAAGGCAATTCCTAACCAATCTTCACTGGTGAAAGCCATGTTCATCCTAGAGAATATCATATACAAACATTGTTGCCCCCAGATTCTGCTGACAGACAATGGTACCAACTTCACCAGTTATATCATCTCCCGCCTCAACCAACTGATGGAAATTTTGGGACGCTATACACCCCTTATCACCCACAGACAAATGATATGGTAGAGCGCGCTAATGGGAGCCTGGTCCAGATACTCTGGAAGCTCAGTCACCAACATGAGACTGAATGGGATACCTTCCTGCCTGCGGCCACCTTTGCATATACTATTGGGTACCATTGTGCCACTGGCAAGCTGTCCTTCCAACTGCTCTACAGTTGGCAACCAGGGCTTCCCCCTTTACTATATTCCTTGGTAAAGCCCAGCCAGGCTGTGTCCCCAGAGGCATACCTCAACAATCTGGTCCAAACCCTTGTTTACTTGCAATTGGAGGCCTACACAGTAAACTTAAACCATAAGCTGCAGGACCTAGAACAAGCTGCATCCAAACGCCCTGCCTTACCAACTTACCTGATAGGAGACTCAGTTTACTTCTTCAGCAATAGAGGGTATGGTTGTGAATCCAAACTGGTCTCCCTTTGGCAGAGCCCAACTCAAATTATCCAGAAGACTAGTCCTGACTCCTACACTCTTAAGGAGCCCCATTCTGGGCAATTGATTAATAGAGTAAATGCTCAATATATGTGTGCTGCTCCTAGCAATCAAGAGTAAGCCCCAATGAAGACAACAACCCAAAAAAACAAAAGCCTAATTAAAAAATTCCATGGGTTGTTGTCCTGTTTGTGATAGTGATGCATCAAAGTATGAGGAATAAGAATGAAGGAACAAGGTGTTTATTGGGGACTGACAAGACTCTTCCAATATCTCACCAACTGTTCCACCACCTTTATGGCTGCCAGAAAACACAACTGGTTACCTACAAATCCACAAAGCCAATGACCAAGGATTGGGCAACAAACCCCCCACCAAACAAGACATCAATTGACCCCAATGGCCACAGGAAAGGCGACCCCCAAGAAGATACAGTCCCACAGAAGACTCTTGCAAAGGGAATACTCTACTGGGACCTGACCACCCACCCTATAGAATACAGACAAAGCCCACTCAAGGAAGACTCCCATGTTCTCCTCCTGCTTGGTATCACAGTGGTTGGTCCCTCAAAGAACAAGGTTGCCAGCCATCACCATTGGTACCAGATGAGCATTACCCCCACCATGTACAACTTCAACACTTCATGGAAGGCTTTCCAAAGACACTGCTCAAAGTTGTCAGAGGTTTTCCAACTGACTGGTTGAGCCTCTGTAATCCCAGGTGTTGCCCAAGCGCAAAGGACTGACTTCACTATGTTGGATACCGTCCCCTGTTGCAAGATTGAGAGCCCTTGACCCTCAAATTGGAATTCCTTCAGCTGTGCCTTCAAGTATTCTTCTGCCGCCCGCATGGAGAACTGCCAATAGATACTGTTACCCCTTTGCAACCCGGTTCCTGTCACCTCCCTGGGCTCACTCAAAGCTAGGAACAGCACAGCAAACAGTGAGTCTGTCCCCACTAAGGCCAGCTGAGGCACTAGTAGCTGATCTAGGTGAACCCCCAAGTCTAGATAGCTGCTGTCCACATCATGCAGGACTACCTGCTTCTCTGTTGCCTTCACCAGCTCCACTGGCTTGATATGTTTACGTCTCTTTGGAATTACCACTTGCACCTTCTTGAAGGCTCTTCTTGCAACCCTTCTAGAGCTACTGTTCACCATAGCTGCCATCTTGAGACGCCTGCCAATTTTAAACCTGTTGTATAATCCAGTAGAGGTAAATGTTGCAGATCCTGAATGGATTAGACATTAATTTATCCACTTAGGGATTGAGTGACAAAACAACTGTGCAATTGCTTCTTCTCAACATGGTTTTAATAAGAATAACTACGTTTAAAACGCTCATAAAACGGGTGTTCAAGTTGTCTATTAAATGCGCTTCAGATACAGGCTTTACTTCCAAGGTTAATTATAGAACAACATAGATAGGGCCACATACCTCCATAAGGAAAGCCGCGTGAAACCAATTGTTCAATTGCGCGGGACTTTCTACTGTGCCTGTCCACTCTCCTCCATTAGGAAAGTCCTTCTTTCTGTGCCTCCTTTTCCCTGGTGGAAGTTCTCCTGCCTTATACTATATAAATACCTCACTATCAAATAAAGCACTAGTTTTGTCTTATTATCTTCTTATATTCTTCTGTCCTTACCCAGGCTGTCACTATACCACAACAGGTATAGTATTAAGATAAAGAAGTAGTAGATTAACTATTTGTAGAAATCAGCACCCAGGCTACATATTTTACAACACCAGGGGTCCCTCAGCCCAAAGAAAATGGTTCTAAGGACATTCCAGCTGTGGTGTCAAATGCAAGCATCACTAGTAATGTTGTGCCTGAGTCCTCAGAATGTACCTAGCCAACCAGGCTGCTGTCCCCTGAACCTGGGTCTGTTGCTCCTATTTTCTTGGGACCAGGTCATGGGTAGATTAGGCGGATGTGTCTAACTGGTTTCACCTTGCTTCTTCCAAAACCCCTTCTTATAACGCTCAGTACTATTACCCCACTCATGCATATAATAGAAGCAAGGGACATCAGGTCCCTTGCTTACCAATTCTGAATATTGAATAAAATTCCTGATTTTGCAAAATTATTTTATATTATGTAGTTTTAATTTAATAATGCAGACTATTGTCTTGACTTCTGCTGTTGTCTCCCTCCTCCTGTGTTCCTTTGGTCTGCTTGCCCTGTTGTCTGCCTGCCCGCGTTTTTTTGTTGGATCTAATCCAAGAAGATTTGAACCCTGGTTTAAAACTTGGAAAGTCCCTCAGTTTTTGTTGTCTGCCTACCCATGTTTTTTTGTTGGGATCTAATTTGAGAAGATTTGGACCCAGTTCAAACCCTCAGAAACCTCTCAGTTCTTGTGGTCCATCTGCCTGGAGTTTTTTTTATTAAAAACTCATTCTATAAAATGTTGTCTCCTTTCCTTGAGTTTCTTATGGTTACCATGGTACCTGTCTTCCTGTTTCTATGGACCACAACCCCAGGTATTTGTGATAGACTTTCCTTGGCTGCTCAACACTCTGTACTCAATCCTGGCCTTTTATCAAATTCTTTTTCTCATCTGACCCAGGTTCCCACCATTCCCAACACTTTTGTCAAGTCAGCTTGGATATGTCTCTATCCCAAGGACTTTGCACCTTTTCAGGAGCCAGGCACTGATGAGTCCCCTTCTATAGATCAGAACAACACCAAACTTATGTCAGTTTCAAACCACCCCCTCCCCTCCTTGCAGCAATCTGCTTCCTATGGGTCCAGACTCCTATCTCACCCAGGATTGTTCTCTATGGTTGCTGTCTAGTGCCTTGAATATAGGCTTAAACGCTTATTTCCCTCCCTTGTCCCAGCCTGCCTCTCCCTGGAGGCCTCTTAAGGTAGTCATTCTAGCCCTGCACTGGATGGCATCCTGGTGGATAGTTTTTCCAGGATAGAAGCCAGACTTTGTTAGTCTAGCCCCCCTTGCTTACATGGATTATACCAATAAACTATTTAGGATTTTTTTACATCATCCTTACTGGGGTAATTGACACTATAATCCCGGCTGCTGGCCCATGGTCCTAGGTGGTAAATTTAATATCCTACCTTATTAAGTTAGCCCCAATCTTGTGGTGGGCCCTGCCTGCAAGATCTGCAGCCTACAAATTCTCAGAAAACAACAGGCCATCTGCTCAAGGTTGGCTCCCTGAAAATGTTTGTAACAAAGATAAATGGTAATTTGGTCATACCAAAGTTGATTTATTCAAGCACTCAGACATTACTGACATGATATAGAAAGCTTTGTGGCCAGGGAATGATAAAAAATTAAGGGGGAGGGGGAGCAAGAGAACCTGCACCTCAGGAGAAAATCCTTTCTGGGAAGGGGGAGTGGGGGTTGGAGGGGATGGGGGTATGGGGAAAAGGGGGATGTTGATGCACTATTCAGCTCTGGAGGAACAATGTTGACAGTGAACTCAGTGTCTATAACCACAAGTACTGGGATTATTGCTCACTCCAAAGCTATGGCTTTACACTTCTTGTTCCTGGGGCTTTCAAAGAATGCCTGAGTTGCAATCCCTGACAACTTCTGGGTGACCAAGGCCTGGTGGATCTGGTTGGGGGCTGATTTTTCATCAAAAGAGTGGATAACTGAGGAGTGGATGACCCAGAGCGCCACATGGAATATTGCACCTTTGTATAGTCAGGGACCCTGGACTGGGATCCATACAGAAACCAGTCCACCACATCATCATAGAATAGAGAGTTGTATTCTCTGGATTGATGGAGGAGGGAGAAAGCAGTTCTTCATATCTTGATGCTGGTGGGGCAGAGAAAGAATCTATGGTCAAGGGTTTTCTCTGCAGCACATTTTACACATATTGGATTGATGTGGTTGTCTCTATCTGCTATCTTGTACACCCAGAAAATTAATTTCCATGTGTTGGTTCTCATCCTGAGGTTGATAATGTCCATGTGGCATGCCTGCCAGTAGAACTTTCTTTGGTATGTGTATCGCCATGGCAGGAGTATATCCTGGGCTTCAGGGGTGATAGTGCAGAAGAGGTGCTCAGGAACCTTGGTTCCTGGGCATTCCAGGATTCTCATGAAGCATGGCTGTCATACAAGCTGGGCCTTTTTCTTGTGATGTGAATCAGGGCAGAAAGATCTCATGCTTCAGTAATTCTTGTAGGAATTCAGGAATCTCTTTCATAATGGGTCTATTCCTTCAGGGCTTGCTCATTGGTGACTCCAGAGAGTCAGTTGTTCAAGGTTTGGTGCTTGTGTGCTAGTAATAGACTTAAATCTCTATTTTATTGAGTCTTCAGGTCATATGTACAGTGTGAGGCAGAGATTTTTACAGAAAAGATAAAAGACATGGTTCTTCCAAAGGTCCTAGCTGCCAACTGCTTGATGTTGGTGAGGCCAAGGCCTTCCTTGTTTGCGCTCTCACATAGCTTCAGAGTTGTTATGGGCTGAGTGTTGGGATTCCAAAGGGTTAATGAACTATCATGTTCAGAGCTTAGTAGAAGGTTGTGAAGAGTGGAAAGCACTATGCTTTGAATCATACCTTGGAGTATTCCAGAGTGTTAACCACCTTAAACCTACCAATTTGGGTGATCAAGTTGCAGTATCAATTTATATAGCTTGTGTGATGTCTCTTGGTGTGTTATATTTCATCATATGGGTGTCAAATCCTCTCATCTTTACCAGGGTGCCCAGGTGTCTTACAGCGTTGGTGGTGGGCTTGATTCCCAGGATAGTTGCCTGGGATTTTCTGAAGTTGACCTTTGCCTGGTAAGAGCTGATTATCTGATCAGGAGTTATACAAATCATTTGGCGTCCTGCTTAGAGGAAAAGCCCATAATGCAGACATCAGACAATGCTTTTGCTATGAGATGGTCTTGTCCATATGTTATGATCCCTTTCAGGTCCTTACTCATGTTCTTAGTCCAAGAATTAATTGTCATGTTTTAGAGGATCAAGCTCAGTGGGTCTTCTGGTATGAGTCCTCTGAAATGTGGGATTATATCTGTGTCTCTGTGAGCTTTTTCTACCTAGATAGTTGAGTCCATTAGAAGAGATGTGAGCAACAACCTTATGGTTACAGGTAAAAGTGGAATTTCAATCATGAATCCAGTTACTTTCAGGATACCCTGTTGTATTCCTTCTTTTGGTCCAGGAAGACAACCACCCCTTGCTGAGAAGTGTCCCTGAGGATGTTACTCATAATGTTCATGTTACTGGTTATAGTTCTGCCAGGTGTGAAGCATGTTGGTTCTCATGAAGGGCATGGGGTGTAAAGGTGCTCAGTCTGCTCACCATGATCTTTTTCAAGATCTTCTTGTCTGTGTTCAAGAGGGTGATGAATCTCCAATTTTTAGCTCACCCTTGGGTCCCTTCTTGTGTATCAGAATGGTGAGCCCTGGCCATTATCATGAATGCTGATCCCATTTGTAAGTGCTGTGTTATATACCTCAAGTAGTGTAGGTTAGATGGCCTCAAATTGATGCCTATAGGACTCATAAGGCAAATCATCAGGTCCAGGATTTTTTTTTTAGGTGAAGTTTTGATCACTTCCTCAAGTTCCTCTAGGTCTACAGAATAATTCAAAAGTATCCTGTATAAGTGTCAGGATTCACCTTTTGTTTTTAGCTGCTATTTTTTAATCATTCTTATTCTGGTTTATATTCTCCAAACTCATTCAGGATTAGTCAGTCACTTTATCCCTCACATCCTTCATCATGATTCTCTCCCTTCTTCCTTACTTTTACCACCTTTTGGATCTAAAATTAAGTTTTCTTAAGCTTTTTATCAATCTAAAGGTGGTAAGCGTTATTTCAAAATTCTCTTATCTTTCCACTACAGGATTTTAACCCTGTACCTATAAGCCAAGTTAGCAATTTGGTTTTCAAACGCATTACCTTTCATTATACACTCAATTCTGAATCTTTCAAGCCTCAGACCTGGTTTTTCCTTCCTTTTTGCTTGCTTAAACAACTAGGCATTTGCTGTAACTGTCTTTCTCCTTCTGGTGTCTCTTTTATGCTAAGCTTAACTTTTAAAGTTAGTTTGAAGTAGTTGTGCCTCCATATCTTGTTTTCCTTTACCAAATGTCAGTAACCTACATAGATTAAAACTATTATTTCCAAACTTCACCTCTCTTTCCCAAGCTAAATAAAAGGCTTGGTTTTCCTGTCTCAACAATAAGTTGAGATTTTTTGAATTGCACCCCAACAGGTTTTTGTTAGGTTTTGTGGCTTGTGTTTTCTTATCAATCTTTATCCCTTGCAATTTACTTCCTTTTATATTAGTTTTATGATTCCATTTTATCAGCTTTTCCATCAGTTAGGCAATTTATATAGTAGAACACACACTTTAATTGTTGATAGCTTTAATCCTCCAGCTAGCGCTACCATTACCCTGACTTATAAATTGATTTCTTAACACAATCTTCAGTCATTAATACTGGTCTTTATTTCATTTTTTTAGGTTTAATAAATTGTCTTAGTTCCTACTTCATTTCCTATAAACTTTTAGGAGCTTTAGTGCAAATATTGTAGCAAACCCTACCTACCTTTTTGTACTTAAAAAAGTTAATATTCTTGGGTTAAAGGCTTTAGTCTACAATAATTTACCCTAAACCTTCAGACCTTACAATAGGGGTCCTGGGAGAACTACAAGACAGTCATATAGTGCTTCTGGCAACTGTGGTAAGATTGACTCCCTGGTTATCAACTCACTGATACTCAGCAACTGTGGTAAGTTCAACTCCCTGGTGATTGACTCCCTGGTGCTTGACACTATAGTAAAGTGAGAATTCAGCTTTTTCCCTGATCAACAACTGGAAATTGACACTTTTTTATTTAACGGATCTTGATGTACTGAAAACTTTTGAAATAAAATAATTAAGCCTTACAGCTATGGTATACTAAAGTGACCCCAGAAAGCTCATAAATTCAATAAAAATTTTATCTTAAATAATGAGAAGGAGAAAAAAGAAAATATTTCTAATTTCACTATGTAATTTACACTCTTTATTATAAAGTTACTTTTTATTCCCATAAAGTTTAAAATTACAATGAACCAAAGATAAACACAAACACAAAAATAACAGTTATCAAAAATATGAAGGAATATTAATATTTATTTGATATAGTTCATATAAGTATAAATGTGAATATATGTTTTACTAGTAAATTAACAAAAATTAAGATATTTCACTCACTTTCAAATATAAATATTCATCTCAAACTTACCATGTATACATTAAAAAATTATTTATATCTAATTAAATCAAAAAACTTAAAAATTAAAACTAAAAACTGAATGATCAAAACTAAAAAGTAAAAATTAAAGCTAAAAAGTTTAAAACCATAAAAGCAAGCAAGTTTACTCTTCATCCTTCTTCCCCCTTTTCATTTTAGCCCCTTCCAGAAGGGCAGTGGCAATAAACTCAAGCTGCTGCTTAAGCTCAGAGGCCTTGTATTTGCGCTTAGCTGCACCCTGAATGGCCTTGGTGAAGAGGGTGGAGCGGGTTGTAGGCTTGGTGGGGGGACGCGGTTGGCCAAGTCACGCAGCGTGGAGATGGTTTTCTCCTGCTTGTGCTGCAGAAGGGAAAAGAACTTATTGAACTTTGGATGAAGACCAAAGTTGGCCTTAATATGCTTGTGATAAGCCTCTAGTACCAAAGTGTTCTTGATCTCACCATTCACTACCGCCTGGTACACATTCCAACTGGCCTTGGCTCTGGCCTTGCCTTGCCTTGCCTCTGTGTGACAACCTTCCCAATCCACTGGAGCTCAAAGTACTCAAGGAAAGGCTTGAACTATGGCTGCTTTGCTATGTAATAATTCTTTGAGAGAACCTTGAACCCCTGTGCAGTGTTCTCTGGCTTTAAAAATTCAAGGCACTGAATTGTGCCAGCACAAATATGCAGGTATTCAAAGTGTCCATCTGTCTAACCTACTAAGCTCAGCATGGGCCTGCACATTACAAGCAACTGCTTGGCGGAAGTTGAAGTGGCACCCCTGCACCTCCCTGCTGAAAATCTGCTCAAATACATTGAACAGAGCAGGCTCAAAGTCCATGATGCAAATGTGAGGCCCCAGAGCTCTTGGTCTTACCTTTTCCTCCAAGTCCAGGGTGGCCTGGTCCTTGTCAGCAGCAGGAGGGTTGGTGCAGGTATGGGAGGGGTCTTCTTGGCATTATTTTTGTCATTGTTGGGGGGAAGGAGGGAAAGTGCTCAGCAAAGGATTAAGAACGCACGTGTTTAAATGGCCTTAGCGGCCCCAGGGAGGAGGAAGAAAGAAAGTGGAATCACCCGGATGTCAATCTGGGCATGGATCATCCAGAGCTGTTTGAACATCCAGGGGCAAGTGGTAAAGGTATCATCAACTAGCCAGTTTTGAAGCCCTTTTTAACTACAGCTGGTTTTGCTGAGTTGCATAGCAGATTATGCGGTCTTTGCTGCCAGGCCCATTTTCATGGAGGAGGGAGTCTCCCCCACTTGGAAGCTACTTGAGCTTGTGGGTGAGCGTAAGCTCTGATAAGGCATCTGAGACCTTGGGAGGAGGGGGATTGGCAGCAATTCTCTTGTTGCTGATGAACTTAACCAGTTGCTCCTGGGTGGGCACCAACTTGAGAATGTTGGGCTGAAGGTGTTGAAGGGCTTTGATGGCCAGATCTGAAGCTCAGAGGTTGGCAGGAGGTGGGGATTACTTGAACAAGGTACCACTTTAGCATCCTTGTGATCAGGTGATTGGGGGGCTCACAGGTGTGCTCCTCCTTCTTAGAAGTTACCTGCTCTCAGCCCTTGTTTAGCTGGGACCCAAAAGTCTTATCTTCACAGACAAAGTGCTTTCTTTAACTTTGCTGCTTTTGGTTGTTGCAATTGAATATGTAGTTATTGGAAACGTAACCAGGGCCACCCTTTACAGACATCATTGGAAAGTAACAGGGAAGCGCTTGAGACTTTGAACTATCCGTCCACATTGCAGATATTGTGGATGGCCAGTGGATCCCAAGCCACGTGATCAGAAGCTTTAAACTTCTTGGAGTACTCCTCAGGCTCATCTTGGGGGTCAGATGAGGGAGGGGTAAGAGCCATCAGGAGGGGGAGGGGAAGGGTTCTTCAAGGCCTTCTTGGAAGCCTTCTTTTTCTTACCAGAAGAAGAGTTGGGCTCCTTGGCAGCCTTTGCCTTCTTGGTACAGCGCTCCTTGATGGGTTCAGAGTTGGCCTCTGACTTATAAAAAGAGTGATTAGTGAGGGAGGCATCACTTTTTATTTTAGGACTTGAGGGAAGTTGAAGATGAGGGGGGAGGGGAAGGAGATGGGGTGGGGGAGATGGATTTGGAGACTTCACCTTTGCAGGCTTCTTGGCACACTTGGGAGTGGAGGCAGTTTCTTTTGAGCCCTTTGAGATTTGGGGCTTGGTAGGCTTATTGAATTTAGATGAATTTGTCTAAAGAAAAGGTTGGTTTTGTAAATAAAACAGTAAGAAAGATATGAAACACAAAGAGGTAAAGCAAAAGTTAAATAAAAAGTATGCAAATAAAGGTTTATTTATCAAGAAAAAACATAACAAAGTAAATAGAAGCAAAATAGAGTTCAAAAGTATAGATATAAAGGTTAAAACATGAAATTAAATGAATTTATGATGAAGCATCAAAAATTTTAGGTTCAGCATAACATCTTAGTGCTAAATCAATGTAAGAGTATAATTAAAAATCACAAAGAGTATATAAAAATTATATGGGGAGTAGCAGGAAGAGTAGTAAATTATAATTGCAAAAAAAAAAATATGTGGAATTTTTTTATTGTGAGTTGAAAATTTAAAACATAGTAAAGTGTCAAGTTTGGCACTGTCAATCAGTCAGGAAAAGCTGAATTCTCACTGTTGAGTATGCCAGAGTTGAGCAGAAACATCAAATTTACTATGTATTTTACATATAAAACTTGCTTAAACTTAAAACAGTTTTGAAAGTTAACCTAAAAGCAGGGAAGTTTCATATACTCATAAATAAAAAAATACAACATAAGTTAAAAAAGTAAATGAGTAGGAAGGTGTTTATTAGTGATTAAGGTATGCTGTGAGGATCTGGGAGTGAATTATTTCCTATATTTTTGGTTGAAACATTAAGAAGCTCTCTGTACTAATCCCCAAGTTAAAGTGTCAAGTGGATAGGTGTCAAGTGGCACTCATAGTGTGTCACTTATTAATTTAACCTTAATTCTAAGCCTTTGTTTACTTAAATCCAAAACCAATTGTGTGGCAAGTGGATAGAGTCAAATGGAGGGGGAGTCAAGTTTCTGTTTTTTTATAAATTACATATGAAATATCCTAATAAATTGGGCTTAAATTAGGTGGAACCACTTAATCCACAAACCCAGAAATGACATAATGTAAAAAAGTGGGGTATTTGATTAATGTCTATACCACTAAATCCAGTATAGTGGTGCTTGGGAGCTTAATCAACAACTATGGACAATAATAATAAAAATATAATAGTACTGTAAATCCAGAACCTGAAAGTAAAAATGCAGGATTGCCAAATCTTTGGTCCAAATTTTGAATCAAATTTGTGGGATGGCCTTTTTTAATTAAATTGATTTTTTGTATTTTTATTTGAATATTTGAAAATGCGGGAACTCATAGACACTTTGCAAAGTTCAAGTCAAACTGCATATTTTCAATGGACAAAATGAATTAACTGGAATCAGATTTGAAGCGTTCAAATCCATCAGCCATTTTCATTAAGTTTACTATGTTTTTTGAAATTGCGGGATTGTCAAATCCAAGAACCAAATTTAAAATCACTTTTGAATGCCACTAGTAAACTCAGATATTAATTGCAGGAACTGGAATCCAAATTTAATGTACACTAAACACACTAGGAAACACCAACCCAAATAAAGAAGCTCCACTCTGCATAAAATCAAACTAAAAATTCAATCTTAATAACCATAATTAGACATAAAAAGTTATTAAACTTTAAAATCATCCAAAACTGGAAAGGATACAATATTATTCACTTCAAATCACGGATATAGATTCTCTGCTACTATTCAAGGTAAATCAAGAGAAAACAACTACCCACAACTAAACCAATAAATCCAAATAAATACATATTTAATCTAAAATATATATTTTTATTTTATTTTATGGACCGTCAATCACATTCCCAACCCACTCCTGAACCAGCCTGCGGGGCAGCCCGTCCACAAGGGCGTCCCAGAGGGTCCAAGAACAGATCCAGAACCCAATTTGAGGGGAGTTGTGCCAATACACAGGCCTCCCAAGGTGTCAGTGCCAGCCAAGAACTTCCTGCATCCCAAGCCAGAACTACCAGCTTGAATCCCAGGCAGAAGCCACTTTCAAGGCCTGCTACCAAAGTCTCCTACACCAGGGTCACAGGGAACACTGAGGTTACTTACACCTCCACTGTATACCCAGTTGTCACCCGGCCCCACACTCTTGATCCAAGAGTTTCTACTTCCTGCCCCTGTGTCTTTGACACCTCCTATCAGCCATTGGCCACAACTGATGAATCATCTGCGCCTATTGTGTATTCAACCATTGACGGCGCCACTGCAAGCAAGCGTGATCCCACCTTCTACACAAAGGTCCCCATCCCCTGTGCTGAGCCTGGTAGCCAGGATGCCGTGGTACCTGCCAAGGGCCAGCGTCAGTTGACAGATAGTGAGCGTGAAGCTCTCCTCAACTGCTTGAATGGGGGAATGGCAGTTTGGAATATTGTGTTCTAATTTGGTGTCACAGCCAGATACATTTCCAAAATCAACACCAAGTATGGCAACACTGGGTGAATTGCCAAATCCACCAAGGCTAAGCAACAGCCCAAACTCTTACAGCCTGTGCATATTGATGCAATCAAGCAGTGGGTAGCCAAGGATTGCCACCTGGACACACTTGCTGACCAATCAATGCTTGCCACAGAGTTTGGGCTTTCTGTTTCTAAAACCCTTGTTTACAAAGCAATGGTTGATTTGGGCTTCTTGTGGAAGGTGCTTGGAGTTTCTCCATACAATAGAAACAGTGAAAAGACCATCAAGGATTGACACATTTATGCCATGACATATCTGGCACTAAAGGAGACTGGGAATGTCCACTTCTTCTATATCAACAAATTGTTGTTTTCCTCCTCACTCAGGTCTAGGCATGGGTGGTTTGAGAAGGGGTCCAAGGACGGCGCAGCCCATTGTGCAGCTGTCTGTTCCCAGACCTATTCCATGGTTGCGCTTCTTGGTCCTTGCGGTTTGGACCAGTATCAGATGATTAAAGGCTCCCATAACAGCAGGACCTTTCTCAATTTTCTCTGAGCTGTCCAGGAGTACCTTTGGATAAATTACAGCGGCACAACCAACGTTGTTGTGCTTGATAATGTTGGGCTCCACAAAGTGGATCTGGTTGTATCTGAGTTCCCCCCCCCCCATTGACAAGAATAGCCACTCCTCCAGCCATCGCCTTGCTAATTGTCCAATGAGACTTCTCTTCCTCCCGCCATATTCTCCATTCCTGAATCCAATCAAGGAAGTGTTTGGTTGGATCAAAAATAAAGTGAAACAAGGCCTTCCTCAGGACACTGAGGATCTATTCAACATTCTCAAAGTCAGCCAGTTTGCAATGCCACCCAATGTGGTGGCAGCTTTTTACAAGCACTTGGAATCCTTCCTCCCTAAAGCCCTGGCCTCTGAGCCAATCAGATAAATGGGCACTCTGTGTTATATTTGTTTTTATTTTTATTTATTTTGTTTTTATTAGGACTTGAAAAATATTATTTATATGTAATTACGTGACATTTGATTGTATTATAGACATTTAAGAATACATATAAAAGGTAAGTAAAATTAACTATGCTAGGTATGAAGAATATATTTTTATTATAATGCACTGAATATTATATTGATTGTTGCGCTAACAAATGAATAAATTAAAAAAGTTAGAAATAGAATTATTTTATTTAAATAATTGTGAATTGTTGATGGTACTTTGGCTTTTTTAAGCCACAAATTAGACCTTGTGTGTCATCATATGATCTTTTTTATTTCAGTGCCACTATAGCCACACGACACGGCAACCAATGATTTTTATATATTGCTTACTAATTAGTACTTAGGACGCAGGTCAAGTATATCAAATATGTTTAAAAAATCACATTACAAGGGAAAGGTAAGTTGAGTTCTGAACAATCATTTGTTTAGAACAATAGTGGAGCGGGCCGCATGATGCAGATAAATTAAATTCTTGATGTTTATCTATGTGATAAATAAAAATGTATTCAACAAGCTAATAAATAAAAACATTTTTAACTTATTTTTAATATTTGACGTGGTTGCAACTTTAACTAATGTCTTGTAATATATTTAGATATATTAATATTATAACTTACATACTTAAATTTAAAATAAAAATTTAAATATTAAAAGTAAAATTATAATTATAAATTGTAAAGTGAAATATTAAAGTTTAAATATTTGAAATTTAACTTATTTTTATTAAATTGTGATTTATTCTAATATCAAAATATATGATATTAAAAATTTTAATATTGTACTATGTATTAAAATATTAATATAAAATTTTAGATACTAAATATTTTTAATATTTAAATATGTAATATTAAAATTTTTATAGTAAAATTTTAATAGTACATATTTCAGTATTAAAAATATTTAGTATTAAAATATAAAAAATTAAAAAAAATTCATTTGCAAGGGGAAAATATTTATTGGGGGGATGCTAATTGCAAAGGGAATGTGATTATTCCGGGGAATTATACCCCAAAATTAAAATTTCAGCTAATGCATCTAATTGGATCCACATATTCTTCTGTACGTGGTGGACAACCCTGGATGTGATTGCTAGAGGGGTGGCGCCCTGTACCCCAGTGGTTGCTGATTGTTTGATAAAAGGCAAGCGGGTGAGCAAATCAACTAGTAGGTTTTTTTGGGGTGGCATGTAGTACCCGTATAGTGTTGCCAATGCAAATGAGTCATAGAGGACGTGCTTGACTGTCCTGTATCCCCATGGTGTTTTCTGGCAGTCAAGGGCTACGCGGCAAATGTCCATTTGAATAGGTACATCCTCCAACTTTTTGATGTTGGTTTTTAATATGCAGTGGAGGGGAATTCCCAGGTATACCGCAATGTGGATTCTTTGCGAGGTATACTTTTCCAAGAACATGCATAATTTTTTGAATGTTTGCACTAACCTATTAATATAGGATGTTTGGTTGAACTTGAAGAGGGTTCTGGGGGTGCCCAACTTGAATCAGCCCCCAGGCCTCAGCAAATAAAATAAATAAAGGTTTAAAATTATTCACAAGGACTGCATCCCCGACTTTATTTGATAGTGCCTTAAAAACTTCATTAAAAATTGCAGATTTCAAATATTCATTTCCTATTTGAAAGTCAGTTTTTATTAAATTCTTTTCATATTTGTTGATTTTTGTGAAGGGGAATTGTTGAATGCTTTTGTATATGTATTTACCAAAGTTCAGTTTGATATCCCCGTGAATTTCATTCATTTCTTTGATTTTGATAGTTGATCCTAGTTCATATGCTTCCCTTATCCATGGCAAGCACCCCACAGGTGGTGAATATTCCCTATCTTGAGCTTCAATATTAAAAAAACATTCATATTCTGTTGAATTATTTTATTTATTTTATTTTTATTTATTTGCTTTACAGGGGCCACCAGTGACTGGTAACCCCCATAAAAACAACTTGGCATATAAGTTGCCACTTCTGCGACCTCATCCCCATTCCTGGTGATGACTAAAATAAATATAAGTAAAACATAAAAAGACTTACTGATTGTTTCCCCTGTGGCCCCCTCAGCCACAGGCACCATATCAGCAAACTTCATGTGTGTTGGATGCTCTTCATTAATTTTCTTAGGCTTAATTTTTCTTATATTTCTTGCTACTTGTGCTTCTTCTTGGTTTTCATTTGATAAAACTTCTGTATTTCTTGAAGCGCTTCTGCTTCTTGCTTGTGTTTCATTTTCATCTGTTTCCATTTGGTTGGTTTCCTCTTCATTGGTGTTGATTTCCTTTTGAATTTCTGTTCCTTCAATTAGTTTGATCTTATTGTTTTCTTTTGCCCCCTGCCAGAACTCCCACAAATTGTAGGCCACGTTGTTGAACTTTAGACTTGATAAAATTGTTCCCTGTAAATTAAGGAATTTTTCTTTATTCTTTTCATCTATAATATTTCCCAATTTATCCAGAGCAACTTCTTTTGACTGGACCAATGGCTGGCCCTTGTTACCCAGCTTTCCTGTCACTATTTCCCTGATATTTCTTTCTATCTCAACAACCTTTTGCAGGTGTGCTTCTAATTTGTTGATCAAGTTATAGATTGTTGAAATATTGTTTGAATTCCATAAAAGAACTGGTTTTTATAGTACTATCTTCAATGCATACATATTTTTCATCATAATTAATAAATTAAAGACAATAAACGTAAAAATTGGATTAAAATATTGCAATTAGACGTCAACTCTTGGTATTTTGATATTATGTGCATAACTCAATGCATTTTATTTAATAAAATTCATTGTAAATGTAGCTTTTTATTACAATTTTAAAAATGAATTGACTGTGTTTATATTAGGGCCATTAAAGCTTAGTACAAATATTGATACATAGTGCATTTTAAAGCCTGCATATTTACCTATTGGTAATAATTCTGTAAACTTTTCAGTCGGATTTTACGGGGTAATAATAATGTAATGTGTTAATAAATTACAGTTTACTGTCATTAATTGGTTGTTTTTCTTTGCTGTAGCAGTTGTGCATTTTCTGATATTTACGCACTAGTTACCAATTGGTTGGCTTCACATCCAATTGCACAGGTGATAGGAAAACAAGCCGCCACCCCGAGACTAGATGTGGTCAGGGTGGTGGCTTGTTTTCATATTGCCTGTGTGATTGGATGTGAAGCCAACCAATTGGTAACTAGTGCGTAAATATCAGAAAATGCACAATTCCACAGCAAAGAAAATCAACCAATTAATGACATAAACTGTAATTTATTAAAATATTAAATTATTATTACCTTGTAAAATCCAACTAAATAGTTTATAGAATTATTACTAATAGGTAAATATACAGGCTGTAAAATGCACTATGTATCAATATTTGTACTAAGTATTAATGGCTCTCTAATATAAACACAGTCTATTTAATTAATTATAATAAAAAATGGCTAGTTTATAGTGACATTTAGTAAAAAAATGCTTTGAGTTATGCACATAATTTCTAAATATCAATATTTGACATCTAATTGCAATATTCTAATCCAATATTTACGTTTATTGTCTTCAATTTATTAATGATGATGAAAAATATGTATGCTCATAATTTTAAGCTATTTGCAAAATGTACAACATTGTATTAATTATGGAAAACGTTGATAATGTAAAAAGAAAATATTATTAATTATGAATTGAAAGAGAGATATCAATTTTAATAAGTTGTCACAAAGAAAAGATTTATTTACTAATCAAAGGACAGAAAGGGGAGGGAATGGGCGGAATGAACATTGCCTTCATCTGTGCCTGTGAAAGAGGCGGCATCAGAGATAGTGGGGAGGGAATGGGTGGTGGTTTGAGAGTCAGGGTTGGAAGGCAGGTGGCTTGATGGGGGGTTGGAGAGGCAGGGTTTGTTGACTGGGAAGGGGCAGCAAGAGCTGATTGCTTCAATTGCTCAAATTCTTCTTCCATCACATATACTGGCTTGAAAAAATGAATGGACTGGCGTGGGGGGAGACAGGAGTCCTTTCTGGACATATCACTATCACTATCACTTGCATAGAAGATGATGGGATCAAATAAGTCCTGGACAGACGCGGAAGGGAAAAGCTCATATTTCTTATCAATCTGGGTGCATAGTTTGTTGTAGGTGGCAGGCTATAGGCGCCTGAGGACAGAACCAAAATTGTAGAGACATACATCTGCAAGATGCATGTTGGCGTAGTTGATGGGGGTAGGGCCAGCAGGTATGCCCTGCAGCCCTGATTTCTTGGGTAGCCCATTCCCGCTGCTCCATCTCTGCACTCAGTACAACTGTGTGTACGGTGTTTTGTGTGGCCCACTCCTCCAGCATGGCCTTGAGCTCTGTCTGGTAGGCATACCCATCTGCGGTGTTTGATATTTCTGAGTAATAATTGACGCCCAATGGGGAAATTGCCAATAAAACACCAAAAAACCAATACAACATTGGGCCGCGCTTGTACATGTCAGACTGGATACGCTTCTCTCCAAAATCTTGGATACTTGCAGATACCTTAGCATACAACTGGAAGATTACGTCATTACGGGCCCTCATTGCCCTTTCTTTGATAAAATTAATAATAGTTGAATTGTAGGGGTCAGCGTCCACCAAAATGGGGCCACTGAGAACTTGATTGGACAAGATTCTAGCAGCAACCACAACTCTGTGCATCCACAAATTCACCGTTCTTTTGTTGGTGAAGATGAGGTGGAGTCCCAACTGGAGACAAACCTGGACCTGGGGCATCTGCGGGTCATGTTCCATAATGGTCATCATAAGGGGATGGGCTGTGTCACCTTTGGTTGAAGTACGGGCACCAGTTGGGGTCTTCTTGGTGGGGGGGTCACAGTTGGCGTGGGCTTGCAGGGTTGCAGCCACAGTGGACTTTGCAAAACCCATTGCGGCTGCAATTTCCCCAAGGGACATAAGCTTCCCTTGCTTTTCAACCATTTCAAGAACTATCTCTGGAGTGATTAGTTTTCTTCTATGTCTTGCAGGCTGATTGGCTGGGGGAGGAATATGTCCATCTTGGGAACTGGTTGATGCCATCTGATTGGCTGTTTTGGGGCTCTGGGCTCTCTGGATGACCCCATGGCTAAAATGGCTGGTTCCGGATGCCATTGCTGATAAGGGATTTGGGTTGGAAGATGCCTGTGCATGGTGGGCAAACAGGGCCATGCTGGAAGTTGCAGGAGAAAGAACAGACTCCTGGGTAGTGCTTGCAGAGGGGCCTGTGGGTTGGGAGTGGTGTCAGGGAACCAACCCTGACTGGCTGGCTTGCTAGCGTCTGGGAACTGGCAGGTTGCAGACTGGGTGGGCAGGGCCCACCAAAGAATTGGTGCTAACTTAATGAGGTAGGACATTGACTTGCCTAACCATGATCATGGACCAGCGGCGGGAACAATAGTATCTATTACTCCCGTGAGAGTTATATATACAATTCCAAAAGCTTGTTGGTATGGTCCAGAGGGAGTTTGGCGGCGGAGGCAGGCATTGGCTTGGGGGTGACGGGTGGCTCCATGTCTATTTGGTAGGCAGGGAGGAAGTTGTATTTATCTCTGAACAGGCCAGGTTTGGTAATGTACCAAGGGCCTTCTTGGTTGTATCTGGTTCTCTCAGTGATTCTGGCCAAGGGATCCCAGGCTAGTATGTTGTTGGTATAGTCTCTGTACTCGGGCTTTAGGGGATACTCCGTGAAGTGAACGGGACCAAAGGGGGCACCTGGTGGGCGGTACGTAGCTGGCGGGTTGGCAGGTGGACCAGATGATCTTTGAGTGAACTGGCAGATTACAAGGATAAAATACGGCAAGAATTGGGGAAACCAATATCTCATAACCTTTATTTAAGAATGACAATGGGTTTTTGGTCTTGGCCTGGCAGGTATTTATCCCTCACTACCAGGCTTCACTTCTTGGTTGGGTTTTCTGGACTCGGGCGAGTTAGCATCAGGTGTCTCAGATGGCAGTGTGGCGCTCAGCACTGGTGGTCTGCCACTGGCCGCTTCAGGGTGAGAAGACTTCAAATCCTTCTGTTTATCAATTCAAATGTTGGGTGCCTCTTTGGGTTCAGTGCCTTCCTCGGGACTTTGGGAGAGTTTGGAATAATTCCCAGGGGGAGATTTGTCTATTTCACTGGGCAAACCGCCAGTGTCAGACGTTGGCACCTCAGGGGAATTCTCAGCATCTTGCACTGGCGGTTTGCTTGCAGAATCCTGAAGGACAGCTAAGGGTTTGGGTCCTGGCGGGCTGGTAGCAACTATGAGCCTGGCGGTCTGCAAAGGGTTTTATCCAGGGTTTGAACCTGGTTCCATATTTTGAGATTTAGGAGCATCCAAATTGTCATTCCTGACAAGTGGCCATAGAAAGAGGCTTCACTGTTAAGAGACCCAGTGTAGCCCTGCATGATTTTTTCAAGGCCAGGGAACAGCTTGTTGACTTGGTTGTTATTGAAAGAAGACATAAAAAAATTTTATTAAAATTTTAAACTCAAGAAGAGGAATGTATATTTTAGTCAATTTTATTATTATATATGTTAATTTTGTGAATATTATGATCTAAATTTTAGCCGTCCTAAAATGGATTAGGGTGATTTTTGAGAATGCCTGTGCTTCCTAAAAGAATCAGCACAAATCCACTCTAGATCATTTGTCATCCTTTTTGAGACACCCATAAATTATATTTATTTCAAATTCCTTGCAATTATGATTTGAAACTTGGTTCTTGGATTTGACAATCCCGCAATTTCAGATTTGTTAAGTTTTACATGATGTCTATGATTTGTTTGAAATACAGGAAATCTCAAATTGTACATTAGAATCCCGCATTTTGGATTCATGTATCCTGCATTTGTTTGTTGTGTTTTGTCTTTTGTTAGTTGAGTTATCTGCTCAAGAGATTCAAAATTTGCCAATTTAAATAAATCAAAAAAAGTCAAATTAAATTGTTACTGTAAATTCAGAACCTGAACGTAAAAATGCGGGATTGTCAAATCCTTGGTCCAAATTTTGAATCACTTTTGCAGGCAACTCAGCTGAGTGAAAAATAAAATATTTAATAATATCAAACATTTATTCTGATTTTATTTTGGTTTATTTAAATTGGCAAATTTTGAATCTCTTGAGCAGATAACTCAACTAACAAAAGACAAAACTCAGCAAACAAATGTGGGATACATGAATCAGAAATGCAGGATTCTAATGTACAATTTGAGATTTCCTGTATTTCAATCAAATCATGGACATCATGTAAAAATTAACAAATCTGAAATTGCAGTATTGTCAAATCCAGGAACCAAATTTCAAATCATTATTGCAAGGAATTTGAAATAAATATAATTTATTGGTGTCTCAAAAAGGATGCTAAAGGATATAGGGTGCATTTGTGCTAATTCTTTTAGGAATCATAGGCATTCTCAAAAATCACCCTATTCCATTTTAGGACAGCTAAAATTTAGATGCTTGATTACAGTAGATTTCAGAAGACGCTAATAATAAAGTAGAATTTTATATTACACTCTATCTTATCATGTTGTCTTTCATTTGGTGTGTT
This sequence comes from Entomophthora muscae, assembly GCA_014839935.2. NCBI lineage: Eukaryota > Fungi > Entomophthoromycota > Entomophthoromycetes > Entomophthorales > Entomophthoraceae > Entomophthora > Entomophthora muscae. Next base: position 299,744 of record QTSX02005696.1, read on the forward strand.
GATAATGTGCTTGCAATTAATTGGACAGCACGTTATCAACACACCAAAGGAAAGACAATGTGATAAGATAGATTGTAATATAAAATTCTACTTTATTATTAGTGTCTTCTGAAATCTACTGTAATCAAGTATCCTTAGTAGCAATACATGAATACATAGTTAGTAAACTAATGGTTTATCTTTTCCCCCTCTCCTTCTTCCTTGAAAAGAAGTTTTTTGGCCCCTGGCTACGCCAGGGGCCAAAAAACTTTTAAAAATTTCTGCGTCATCAGGAGAGTAGCTCATAAATAATTATATGGATTTAGGGTTGCTATATTAGTGATTTAAAGTGCAGAATATTGCATCATTTCCAGTTTAACCAATTTTACATTTCACTTAATTTCATGTCTAAACATGGTTGTTGAGATTGTATTTTCCATTTGATTTTATTCAGAGTGGAGCTTCTTGATTTGGGTTGATTTGTCCTAGTGTGCTTACTGTACATTCAATTTAATTTCCAGTTCCCACAATTAATATCTGAGTTTACTAGTGGCATTCAAAAGTGATTTGAAATGGGGTTCTTGGATTTGACAATCCTGCAATTTCAAAAAACATAGTAAACTTAATGGAAATGGTTGATGGATTTGAACGCTTCAAATCTGATTCCAGTTAATTCATTTCTTCCATTAGAAATATGCTATTTGACTTGAACTTTGCAAAGTGTCTATGAGTTCCCGCATTTTTAAAAATTCAAATAAATACTCAAAAAAATCAATTTAATTAAAAAAAGGCTATCCCGCAAAAGCAATTCAAAATTTGGACCAATGGATTTGACAATCCCGCATTTTTACATTCAGGTTCTGAATTTACAGTAAAACATAAAATTTATATACATGCATATGTGTTCTATTAACAAAATTAGGATTTGACTTAAAAAGTATTGAACTGACCCCTTTTTGTTCTGGATTGTCAAACACAAGTTTTTTTCATTTTTATTATTAAATTTACTTATAAATTTTCCCTTAAATCCATTTTTTAGCTAACTAATTTAATAAACATAGTTAAATTCAAGTAAATTTAATCTTGTTTTTTTGGTTTTAAACCCCTAAATTACTAGTAAAAATTATCTCAAAATCAGTTAAGCCAAAAATACTAATAGATTTACATATGCAGCACTTTACTGTAAAGTTACGCCTCCCCCCTTGGGCCTCTACTTCAATCCTCACCAAATGCTTGGGAATCTCTGCCAACTTACTCCTGGATATTTTCCAATGATTTACTGAAAAAAACCCAAGAAAGGTACTCACACTATTAATTGCTGAATTAGTCTGAAAATGCCTCATCTAACCCACCCAAGAGACACCTCTGGTTAAATATCATGTGCAAGAGCAGCCAGGAGCAGTGGTAATTGCATTCAAGACAGGTTCCTAAATTTTTAGTTGGGTCAGTTTTCCCTTTGATTTTGTCCATTTGGATTTTTCCAGATTTTCCTGCCTCAAGAGATGCATCCATATTCCTTTATATCATTGGTCAATCAGTTTTGGACATTCAACTTCTCACCCAAATTCCATTTCCTCCCTTTAAATGAATGCAACTGTCGTAAAAGACCTTGCTTCATCATTCTCTACTCTAATAAAGTTTGGAATTTGTTAGTTTAATTTGGCCTTATGGATTTGCCTGTTGCTTTTGGTGTTCAGTTGATTCCTTCTCCCCTTTGGCCTCCCAGGAATTGTTGGTGACAATCTTTTGGCTGTTGCTGAAACCACAATTTTATTGTGGTTGAGAGCTTGGTTTTATTTCCTCTTAGCCTGCTCTCCAATTCTTACATAATGATGAAGCCAAAATTTTGCAGTTGAGCCTTTTGCCACTGATTGGGCTGGTTGGTTTGGTAGCTTTGTGAACTTGGCAATGTGTTAAGCTCATAGATCATTGCCCTCCACCTTGCCTGCTCACAGCTCATCTGTGCCCCTTCTTTTACCCAGGCCCCATTTCCCCCTTTTCCTTGGTTGGCTCCCCCTTTTTTCCTGTTCCTTCTGAATTTTCTAGGCTCTCTTGTTCCCCCAGTTGCTGTTAAATTCTTATCTTTGGTCAGGTTTTTTGGTAGCAGTAGTTTCATTGCTTTTTGTGACCTATTTCATGAATTGTGAGTGTTAGTTTAAGTTCAAGCTTGGTACAAGTCCTCTTACCTGGTTGCCTGCAGTCTATCCTTACATTGCCGCATGCACATGGCTGCCCTGGGCTTGCATTAGCTTATTTCTTGCCTCCACCCCATCTCTCTATTGCTTAGCCCCCTGGCTCAAAGTTGAGTTTTAATATCAACCAATCATATCATTCCTCACCCTTTCCCCCTTCCCAAGCATTTTTCCTGCCTAATTCTTATTGGTCCCCTCTCACTTTCATTCTTGAATGCAGCACCAATTGCTCCAGTGGGCCCATTAAATCTTAAAAATATTTTATTTTCATCACCTTGATCATGTCTCTAGCCTGCTTGGCCAAACTTGATTTGACTGTCACTTGAGGTGGCATAATTAATTGTCTAATTGTGGCTGCCCTACTGGGGGATTTTGATTGGCCCTTTTCTTCAAACCTTGCAATTGGCTGGATTAGATGGCTTCTGTGAGCTCTCCAAAGGTTAAAATTTCATATATTGATTATGCTCCCAGATAATTGCCTCTGTTGTAAAGCTAGCAGCAAAGGGTTGCTAATTTCTACAAACAGTTATTCAGGGACCTAATTCTTATTACTATACCTGTTGATGGTATAGTGGCAGCCTGTAAAAAGACAGAAGAATATAAAGGTGTAAAGATAAAACTAGTGTTTATTATGATAGTATCGCACTTATATAGTGTGAGGCAAGGGAACTTCCACCAGGGGAAGGGAGGTACAGAAAGAATTACTTTCCTAATGAAGGGGAGTGGATTGGCATAGCAGAAAGTCCCGCGCAATGGAAAAATTGGTTTCACACGGCTTTCCTTAAGGAGGCAGGTGGCAATAAATTTGTTGCTCTATTATTAACCTCAGAAGTAAAGCCTGTGTCTTATGCGCATTCAAAGGGCGCTTTGAACACCTGTTTTAAGGGCGTTTTAAATGTCATTAACTTTATTAAAATCAGGACGCAATAAAGCAATCACGCAACCATTCTGTTGCTTGATTCTTAGATGAACAACTTAATGTCTAATCCATTCAATCTGCGACAGCCTCCCTCTGCAATAACCCCTGCCTTTTTGAGCTAGGTTGTTATTAACTTTTGATCCGGTCAGTGCAGAGAATTTGAAGTTTAAATCCCTTGGTTTACTTCTGGGTTGATCTCTTGTTATTATGTCACCCTTGGTTTGAGGCTCCAAAATTTTATTTTTTATTTGTTTCAAAAAATAATAATGATAATCTCTTCCTTTTCTTCTTGTCCCAGCCCACTTTGATTGACTTTACCTTGAATTTTGTGGTTTCCCTTCTATTTATCTGGTATATATAGTTTATGGATGTTGGGTACACACAATTTAAGTTCTAAAAGTACCTCACTTGGTTGCAGTCCCACCACTAGCTTGCATTCAATTCAGCCATTGCCATTTCTATATGAACTCTTATGGTCCCTTTGCCAGCCATCTTGAACATATATTATATGTGTCTTAGATCCTTGTCTGAAATTAGTCTGGTTTGATTAAGAATTTTTTTCTTGGTCCTGGTTGTTCCCTCTAGTTCCCACCTGTCCCTATTCCTCCCCCTTTTCCTGAAGGTGGTGCTCCTGATCTTATTTGGCTGACATCTTTAATTTCAAAGATTGTATGATATTCAGTCTCATGTTGGCCACCAGTTTGGTCAGCTCACTCCTGGTTTTGGTCCTCCCCTCCTTTTTCTATCCCTTCTCCTGGTCAGTGGTGCCCCTAACCTTATTTGGCTGTTATATTTAAGTAAAAGATTGTATGAGATTTAGTCTCATGTTGGCCATCAGTTTGTCTACCTCACTCCTGGCTTTGGTGTCTCCCTTTGGTCCCTGTCCCTGCCTCCCCTACTCCAGTCTTGCAGTGTTCTTATCCTTAGTTTGGCAATACGTGGAATCATAGTTTTAACATGATTTCCTCCTGTTCCATCAGTTTGGAGAGCCACTCTTATCCTGGTTATATGTGTGTTCTATTAACCATGCACCCCAGCCCCACTTTTTCTGTCCTAGAAGAGGCAAAATTTATTTGTCTCTCTGTTCTCCACGCATGTCCCTTCATGGCTGCATAATGGTTGCTCAGGATGCTCACAATTAAGTGTGAACACCAGCAGCAATTCCCTATTGTTGCTTGAAAAGGATGCACAATCTGGTCCCTCCAAAAATATGTGCCTCATGCATGCCTTCCTTATAACTAGCTTTCAAATTGGCCTTTTGAAGGTCTCTTAAGCTGGATGGTGACTCTTTCATGCTCTAGTCCCTGGCTGGTCCCCTACTCCTTTAATAGAAAAGAATAATGTAAAGTTAAACCTCCACCTTAGGCCCCCACTTCAATTACTACCAAATGCTTTGGAATTCATACCAAATTATGTTTGAATATTTATCTATAAGTTTACTGAAAAAGCTCAAGAAAGGCTATCAATATAATATTTTGGAATTATTCTGAAGATGCCCCCACCTAACCCACCCAAGAGACACCTCTGGTTAAATATCATGTGCAAGAGCAGCCAGGAGCAGTGGTAATTGCATCCAAAACATATTTCTGATGTTAGTTGGTTCAGTTTTCTTTTTGACTATGTCCATTCAAAGTCTATCAAGATCTTCCTGCCTCAGGTAATGCATTTTTATCCGCTTATATCATTGGTTGATTGGTTTGTGACATTCAATCTACCACCCCAATCATATCTTATCCCTTAAATGAATGCAAGAGTTGTAAAAGACCTTGCTTCATCATTCTCAACTCTAATAAAGTTTGAAATTTGTTAGTATAATTTGGCCATTTGGTTTTTTCTGTTGCTTTTGGTGTTCAGTTGATTCCTTCCCCCCTTTGGCCTCCCAGGAATTGTTGGTGACAATCTTTTGGCTGTTGCTGAAACCACAATTTTATTGTGGTTGAGAGTTTGGTTTTATTTCCTCTTAACCTGCTCTCCAAATCTCACATTTTCCAAGTCAATAGAAAATTGGGCAGTCTCTCAAGTAACAGCAATGTGATGTTAGTATCTAAAGCTATATTCTTCATTTTCAAAGGATTGGTAGCTAACTTGAACTTGCTGTTAAAGTTGCTGTTGACCATAGTACAATCTGCATGTGAAATTCCTGGCTTTTTGACTTGACAATTCAGCCATCAATCTTATTGATTGGAATTTGGAAATATACTTGGAATAAATTGATGTTTGGCTCAGACGCTGATGCACCAGCAAAATTTGGTGGCACTAAGGCCAAACTGCTCCAAGAATTAAGAATGATCTTTCCTGACAAAAAATTAATGGACCAGTCTGCCTTAATCTGATCCAAATCAAGTATCCACCTTTGATCAATTCAGCTGTGCGGCAGCACAACCCTAAAATATACAAGTGCTCCATTGGAGCTGAAAACTTGGCTGATAATGCATTTTCAGGTGCTCATCTCAATTATCATAACCATAATAGTGGTTATTCTATGGTTTAACTCAGCTCTGCCTACATTGGCTGGGGTTGAACCCCAAAAACTCCTTGATATATTTTTCATGTGTTATTTTATTATACTCTGCAATGGAGTAGATCCCACCCATAGGACATGAGATGGATGGACTGGTTTTCAGGAAGAAAGCCTTGATAGCTTCTTGGCATTAAGCTGGCATTGTGATTGCCTTAGGATAAGGTCAGGAGCAGAAATGATGCAATAACAATAACTCCACAATGGAGCATTGGGCAAGATGCCTTTTGGGATAACACTATTCAGTAAAACCCCAATACTTAGGCCGGTCCAGCCCTAGGATTCTTGGGTCAACTGCCCATGAGATATACAATCCTATAAAAGGATATTTTTCTAACAATAATAAAAATTCAAATATTGCTCTCTTCAATTATACTCTTCCTTAAGGTTTATCTGCGTTTATAGATAATAAGACTGTGTTTTGGTCTGCCTAGATAAGAAAAAGATATTTTGAAGTTAGTAACTGTGTATTGACGTCCTTAGTCTTCAAACAAGGAACTGATACTTTATTCCCTACAAGCAAACTTACCAAATCTCCTCTTACCAAAGTCAAGACCACATCTGAACCCAGGAGTGCTGAGCCAGTGTTAGTTTGAAAACAAAAATCATATGGCATCAATTTATTTGGGTGATGAGCAATGGTGTAGAGTACAGGGTCTCTTAACAGTACCTGGATCATTAGGCATTGGTTGATGTCCTCAGGTCAATAATATTTTTTGAGCAAGATTGATTGGGGTCAGAGAGAGCTTGGCTCACTTATTTCTCTCTTCAGGCTTTTCCTTTGCACTGATTGCCTTGTGCAGCAGTGACTCTGGAGTGTGTGCAGCTGGACTGATCATTATTACTACTATTTTGAGTGTTGGGTGCCTGGGGGTTATGGTTGCTATTGTTGTTGGGTAGGGGACAGCTGGAATGACCGGAGGGATTAAGATCCTTGAGTCTTTCTCTTTTTCTATCTTGTGATTTGTGGAACACATTAGAATTATGCTCTTTCTTCTCTTTTTCATAGTACAGTACTTGCAGATTGATCACTTGGACCAGGTTGATATGTCTCATCATGTGGGGTTCAAGTTTGTCTGTAGTACATGAGTTGTGTGGCAGGGTTGTCAAAGGCCATATCAGAGGGAGTACATAAGCGTAGTTTCTTATAGGCTCTTGTTAACTCCTTTGAGTTTAATGGTTTGCATTAGGTCCTTTACTTGGTAGATAATCATAAAGGATGATATTCTTCATAACAACTTGAGCCAAGAAGTCCCGCTTGAAGGTGTCTCACATTATTCTCTGTATGATCCTTTTGCCACTTATTGCACCAGGTGTCTGTGTTGTGGGTCAGGCAAATGGAGATTTTCTGTGATCCTAAAACGGTTTGGGCATTACATTTACATCAACTTTTTCTATGCTGACTGGATCCATGCTGTGGTGGTGTTGTTGTTAGCTCCTTCAAACAACTCCAAGGACATGCTGCAAACTTGCTGAGCTACGTGAGCAGGCATGATACTCTCATTTTTGGTTCAAGATGTGAAGAAGGAAGCCTAAAAAAATTCTTGTGCTGACAAGGCATTGAAGGCAGGAACCAGAATTAATATGTTTTGCTAAAAGACATGTCCTTCTGGTATGTTGGTTCCAGGTGTGTAGGGTGTCCAGTCTATGGAGAGGCCAGACATGATTCTTTTGTATATTTTTTGACTGCTGTGAGAGAGGGGGGCTAAACTAACTAAGTTCAGCTCCCATCCCAGTGAAAAGGATCCACCAGGATACTATCTAGTGCAAGACAGGAATGGCCGCTCAAAGAGGCATCCACAGGGAGGACGCGGCAGAAATTTGGGGAAAGTAGGAGTCCAAACCCATCAAAGTCATTCTGCCAAGCAGCCAGGGGGTGCGCTTGAGGGCGTACTCTTGGATGATCAAGCCTTCTTCTGGGACCAGGACAATTGGGTCCTTAGAAAGGAGGGGCATTGGGCAGGCCAAATCTGGGGTGTTGAGGGGGCTGATTCAAGGGCAGGGAACTCAAGGTCATTGCAAGCAAGACTTCTTACAACGTTCTTGCTGGTGGCAAGAATAACCTGGAATTGTCCAGGGATGTCCTCCAACAGGTGCAAAAACTGACCAGGATTGGCACCAACATGGAGAAATGAATGGGAGATAAGACCCCAAAGATCTGGGGAGGTACATCATATCATTACCAAGGCTGGCGCCAGGGTGAGAGTAATAAACTTAACAAGGGGCACCAACATTTTTTTGGGTCCAAGCAGAACCCAGCAACTGCAGTTTTGTTTCTTTTGGCTCAATGCCCCAGGAAAATAGACAAGGGACAACAAGAACAAGCAAGAAAGTTTGTTTGAGCCAAAGGGGAATTGAGGACAGCAACCACGGATCAAAGGGACTTCAAAAGCAAACCCAAAAGCTTTGGAGTGTATATAAAGCAGCAATTTAATTGAAAGCAAAAGAAGAATAAAAACAAACTTAAAATAGGTAAATATATTGATTGAATCATTAATTTTAAGTTCAAACATATTTCTTTTAAAGCAGAAGCAATAATCCTTAACGTTAAAGCTAACAATGTATATGGCGGCTTTGAAAAGACACTACAAGGCCCAGAAGCAAGAAAAAAGGTAAGGAAGGGGAAACCAATAATAACACTTTAGAAAATCAAAAGGGGCCAAAAGGGGGACCCAAAAGACTACCATATTTTAAGCTAAATGGTTCAAACTTTAATTGTAAGAATGAGCAAGCAGGGGACCAAAAGTCCCCTGTCTTGCTTTAAAAGTGGAATTCAAAGTTCAAGGTCACCTGACCCAGGGGCGCAGGTTTGATTGGCTGCAGGAGAAATTTTGCCAGGCAGATCCAACAAGCTGGAGGGGTTTACACCAATTTCCGACTCCAACTCTGTTTGGCTGGGGTCAAATGAATGGGACATCTCACCAATCTAATCCAGTTAAGTTGGAATTTAATGATTTAGCAGTAGCACAACCTGATTGTTTAGAACTAATTAATTTTAGGTGCAGTTGAGCCCAAGCCAAAAAATAGTCCAAATTAATCAGGGATTCCTCCCAGGTAGGAACATAGTTCCCAACATCAACATTTGCTGCCTGGGAAGGGTATGCCAACACAAATCTCTTGTCAACCGTGTGGTGTTACAAAAGTAACAATTTCAAAGCCCCAGGTGAGAATCGAACCCGCTCCTAGCCACCAGGAGGGGCTAGCGGGCGGGGAGACCCACCTGCACCTGGATTTTTGCTTTTCAAAGCAAATCCAGGTGCGGGAACCATTCCTGCCCTGGTGGTAGCTGAGGGGCCCACTTTGGGCCCCAAAAGCTATGCCCAAGCCTTAGTGGGTTTGGCTGGGCCTTGGCAGGCTATTTTTAGCTTCCCAGTAAACCCAGATTAAGCCCACCCTCCATTAAGTAATTTGGGGTCCCCAAGTGGGGACACCTTTTTTAATCAAGTTCTTTGGGCTCAAGAGATCCTGTCAAGCCAGTCCAAAAATGGTGATCAAATTGGGAAAACCCCCCAAAAAACCCCAGAAGCCAAACCTGCCAAAGTCAATGGCCAGCCAAGCCAAGATGGACCATCAAAAAGCCAAACAACTGTTCCTGAAACCCCCAAAAATAACCATGAAGCAGCCAACCAAACAGCAAAACCTGAGATGCCAAGCCTTGCCACACAGATAGCACCATAAGAATGCCCAGAGGCACCTGCATGTGAGTAAGTATATAAACCAGAAGCACCTGAAAAAGTTCTTTATTATCATCCTTACCAAATAAAAGTTGTCTTAAACCTTTGGTTCACCAATCTGTCTCCTATACCTATTTTTGATACTCTTCCATCTGCATACACCCAAGTGTCAGTACCCATCCACTGGGACAGATAGCCAGACTCCAGTTGATAAAACCAAAGCCTTTGACTACTACTGTCCACCCAACGCTCTGTTTGGCCCTGTGCATTTCACTGAGTATCCTGCCAACCCTGACCACAAACCCTAGACATTGGAAGACTTGCAGTGGTACACCCGCCCAAACGCTCCCAAGGAACTCTACCAAATTGTCCGTGACAGCAAAGTAATCACCATCTACCCTTTGATCTTCAATGGGAAGTACAACAATCCTGCTGCCTACCTGGTCCCCATGGAACTGCCCCTAACACCCAAACCAACCATTTCAACCCCCCTCACTTCTGATGCCACTGGCCAGAGTAGTCAATTCCTGTGAGTACTTTACCTGGCGCTCACAGGATTAATTGACTCTGCCTTGCCAGCGGCTGGACCTTGGGCTGTGGCTGGGAAGGCCCTTTCCTACCTGGTAAAGTTAGGTCCCATCATCTGGTGGGCCATGCCAGTACCTGCTTTGACTCCTCCCTCACCTACTGGAGCTCCACAGTACTCTTGGTATCCTGACATGTGAACTAAATCTTCAAGAGAGTTGAGGGGCTTGGCTGGCTTTTGAGGAGATTTTTTGGTGTGACATGGGAAGATTGTCCTATCCAAGGCCAAAGGGGGAAGTGACTTTACAACTGCGGCAGGTATGGGCAACAGGAAGAAAATTGTAAAGAAAGGTAGGATGGAGAACCTACCTGTGCTACAAATGTTGTAACTGTGCTGCTTTAGCAGAGTTACAAGGGAAAAGTGATTGAAAACTAGATAATAATCTTTATTGAGATATATGACTTATATAGTTTGAGTGAATCATGTTAATAGAAACAAGATTGTGATGATCAATTAGTTGGATTGGGGAGGGGATGATGTGATCCTTGTAATGAGCAAAGCACCAAAACAAACTGTCCATTGAGATGAGATTGTCACTGGTTCTTGTTTCTGGATTTAGTAGCTCAACTTGACCTCCCATTTGGCTACAGGTCATGGAGAAGTTGGTTCAAGGGTCACAGATTTTCTTGTGTGGAAACTTGCTGGGGGTCAACCCCACAGTTTTGACAATATAACTAAAATTTTAATTAAGCAATACACTAACACTTATATAGATGACATTTTCTTACTCATAATTAAGCTAACATAGGCTATTGAATTATAATATTTAATGACAATACACCCTACAGAGAGAAAGAGAAATAAAAAATGTGAGGCTAGTGTTTATATTGAACAATATAATTGTTTTTTAGTCTATAATTATTATGAATTAATCCTATTAATGCTCAAGTATGAAGTAGGAGTGAGGATTATAGTGTGACTTGTTGCAATGCGCCTAAACTATTAATGCAGTGAAAAAAGTAAGTGGTTAAAAATGGAAGGTTAGAGAATTCAAATCTGCTCCCTTGACACTACGGTATATATGCTAATGATAAAAAAGACTAAATCTAACCATCTAACTTTCTTCTTGCAAAAAAAGTTTTTCTGTATAGGCATGATGTGGGCTTAAATATTCTATCAGTAAAAGACACATTTCTTGTATTTTTTGTAACATTGTTGATTACACCCTCTTGGAAAACTGTTTGCCTGAGAAATAACTTTGATCACAGAGTAAAAATGACACAAATGTCACATCCAGATATTATACTCAGAGCAAACATTTGAGCCTTATGAGGAACTAGATTAAGATAAACCCCATGACTGCCAAGATTTACATGTGCATTATGTAGCTTATCACAATACTGAATAACTCTTGTCTTCGTTATCAAATAAAGTAGTGTTATCTTCATTAATTTTCACCTTTATTCATGTGAATACTTCTCAGAAGTATATATTTAAAATATTTTATAAATATCAAAGTACCTTTTTAAGGTATTAATAAAACTTATATTTATTTGAAAAAGTTTAACAAACAATTTTTATTATGATTTTTAGTATTATATATCTTTTAATATCTAAAAAGTTTTAATTAGTAAATAGTTATCTAAAAATACCTTCATTGGATTTGAAATTGAAAATTACATATACGATGTAATCTTTTTAAAAGTTTTTAATAAATAAATTTAAAAAATGGCAAAATAAAAGGCTCAAGTATAAACCCAAGCCTTTTAAAAACGCATTTTTGAAAATGCACGTTTGCATTTAAAATCAAATTCTTGGGCCCCTGCCACCCACCCAAAAATGGGGAGGTGGCAGGGTACCATCTAATTGGCTGGCTTGGTGTTTGGTAATTCAATTTGTTATGAATTGAATTACCAATGCACCAAATCAATCAACACCTGGGGTCTATTGTGTGGAACTTTGCTGGGGGATCAACCCCGCTATTTTGACATCATTCCAATCTAATATTTAGTCGATTTCATCAGGGCATTTACCTTGAAGAGGGAAATGGTGCTATTGGTGCCAGTATCTCTTGTAGAGAATTTTTTGGAGCTTTTGGTATAGACTGGAGAAATTGCTCATCTAAAAGTTTTATTAGAAACCCACATATTTCACATTAAAAAGCCAACACACTGATGTCTTGACTTTTTTAATTACTAGAATAGGTGGTTAGGGCAATGTAGCTAATAGATCTTTCAAGAGAGTGGATAGATTTGAGTAAGGAGCATAACTTCTGAAGAGTTAATGTGAATAAATTTTAAAAACCGTCACCTGATTTGACAGAAAAATTAAGAAACAGGGTTTAATGTGTGGGTTAGAAAGTGCTGGAATCAAAGGTGAATATAAATTATTGCCTCTTTCAAAAAAATCTCAAAGAAACAGGATTAAAAGCTAACTTGAATAATGCTAGCAAATTAATACAACATAAAATGCCAAGAGTCCACACACAGCGGTCTTTCATAATAAAATAGCATCTGAACCAAAAGTGAAACTACTTCCTTCATTAGGGTGTTGACAAAAACTTCTTAAAAATATTTAAAAGGTTACTCGTGAATAGTGTGAAAGCCGTTTTTGACTAAAGCAAAAGCTTTTTCTGGTTTTGAAGCCAAAATGTTTCTAACCAAAAAACGGTAAAAAATTAAAAAGAGGAAAGGTTTACAAAAAAACTAGAGGAAAGTGATGCATGATCGAAATTCTAAGTTTGGCCCATTCAACATAATTTTTAGGGCTTATTTTACATTCAATTAGAGTTTAGTTTAAACTTCTAAATGATTTCTTTGAAATAAATGTTTGAAAGCTATCATATTTTGGGCCGACTTTTGGAAAAGGTAGAATATAAAAACTGCTTTAAAGTTTAAGTGGTGTATAATTAAAGAAGGATAACGATATAATATACATTTAAATACACCTTCTAATTGATAAAACTTGACAGTACAACTTATTAATAGGGTTCTCTTGTTTTAAGGAGCTTGGACTGAGCACTGATTTGACTACGTCAGATCCCTTTTTGCTTTGCTTCATCAGAAAAGCTGGTTGGGAACCAGGATTGAGCTTTTAAAGTAATGTATATTTGTTATATAAAAAATTACAAATTTAAAGCATAAATATAAAGAAAATATAAATAAGTGGAGCATGTTGTGGTGAACAACAAATAATCAATACTAGAGGCAAGAGAGAAATTATTTTCACGATTGCATGTATTTAAGGGAAGTGAGAATATTTATTAATTATTCGGATATTTAATGGTTAAACTTCACCGTAACAAGTATTACTATTAAGTTTAGCAAGAAATAATAAATTTCCAAATCTATTATTTGATTTTAATAAACTATAAAAATATAGGGTTATGTGTAGCTTTAAAACGAGCTGTTAAAAATTAAGATTGTCAAATTATGATTCGGATTTGAATCGGGCATTTCAAAGCTGTCATAAGCTGATAAAATCCAAAAAGAATCCCACAAGTGGAGATTAATAAAAATTAGTGGGATGATAATCGAATAATGAGTTCTTAGATACCTTTAGATTCTCTAGTGTTCCAATGAATAGCCCTTTAAACAGCTTGATGGGTGGTAAAGCACGTTAGTGCAGGGTCTAGAGCAGAAATGCCAACCAGAGATGATTAGCCCTCGTGCAATGGACTCGTGCTGCCGACTGAGACAAAATCCATGTCGAAGCATCAACATTTAAACAAAATTCATTTTTTTTTTCCAAATTAATATTTCTGGCTTGATTTTAGTTTAATCACAAGCCTGTTTAAATTGCTATTTATTAAAATCAAATAATAGTATTCTTCAACCCAAATAACTAAGACTACTTCCATTTGATTCGTTCAAAATTGGTTTAAGCATTCAATCAAATCCCACAAGTGAATCTTAAAGTAATACATCCATTATCGTAGGCAAGCCACCCAAATTAAAATAGACATCTCAAGATTAGGTCTTAATGAATCCATCTCTATTGATCCTGTGGAATGATGTTCAAACCTACTAGCCCGGAATGATCTGGGTAGGAGCATGTGAAGCAGTAATTATATATTAACTTCTGCTAAGCATTATCCATACAATTATACTAAATAAAACAATTGATCTCCAGCCAAACAAAAGTATATATCTTATAAGAATAAACTTGAGATGGAGGTCTGAAGCTAGACTCAATGAAATAAGTCATAGCTTAGTCTAGTTATATGTCTATTTAAATTAAGGTAGAAATCACCAAAAATTTATAAGACAATTCAAATGCAAGGGAAACTTTATCATTTAAATTACCTCTGCAAAAACATTATCTGAGAGTTTCTGGGTGTCAGGCAATCAATTGACTTAGAAATATATCCCCTGCTTATAGGAGAATGCATTTTGGAGCAAATCTAATAGAACTGAATGAAAACAATAACCAGTCTCCAAACAAATTAAGCTAGGATAAGAGTAAATTTTAAAATAAAAAGTCAATGATAGTTCATGTGCACACCATCATATTAAATAAAACTTGAGGATGACCTCCTTATGCCAAAAAGTCCACTTGTTAAATCAGAATCAATCAAATTAAACCATTCATTCTGTTCACTTTCTTTTAACGTTTCTGATCAAATTTATTAAGTTTTAACAATTGTAATAAGCATAATATTTATTTAATAATCAAGAATCAACCTATATAAATGTTGTGTCAGGGTTTGCCATCATATGATAAGTTTCATAGCATACCTTCATCAGAAAGGGATCCATGAAGAACAACAGTTCCCTTTCAACCAGTAGCAACACAAGTGCAAATACAACCCAAATCCACTCCGAAGTTAAAAATAACCTTGTATCAGAACCAGGAAAATTGGCAGCCCTATTAGACTGTCCAAGCATCAATACAGTGACTTAAGAACATCTTTCTGATGATCCTAGAGAATAGTAAGCTTGAATTAAGAAATCTAGATCTTGTTCTAGACACAAAAAATAGCATTATAGACAATCTAATCCAAATAGTTGTGTCACTTAAGAAAAGGGCCTACTTTCAGAAACACTATTTCATAAAAAATCTTAATCTCAGCCAAACCTCTTTTTCAAACCTGTGGAGTTGAACCCCCAGCAAGGTTCCACACAGGAGGATATGTGACCCACTGTTACAAAAGTAACAATTTCAATGCCCTGGGTGGGGATCAAACCCGCTCCTAGCCACCAGGCGGGGCTAGTGGGCGGGGGAGATTTGTGTGCACCTGGATTTTTGCTTTTTGAAGCTGTTCCAGATGTGGGAACCATTCCTGCCCTGGTGGTAGCTGCAGGGCCCATTCTGGGCCCCAAAAGCTACTCCCAAGCCTTGGTGGGTTTGACTGGGCCTGGGCAGGCTATTTTTGGCTGCCCAGTAAACCCAGTTCAAGCCCACCCTCCATTAAGTAATTTGGGGTCCCCAATTGGGGACCCCTTTTTTTAATCAAGTTCCTTGGCCTCAGGAAAGCCTGTCAAGCCAGTCTAAAAATGGTGATCAAATTGGGAAACCCCCCATAACCCCAAAAGCCAAACTTGCTAGAACCAATGGCCAGTCAATCCAAGATAGACCATCAAAAAGCCAAACAACTGTTCCTGAAAACCCCAAAAATGACCATGAAGCAGCCAACCAAACAGCAGAACCTGAGATGTCAAGCCTTGCCACACAGATAGCACCAGAAGAATGCCCAGAGGCACTTGCATGTGAGTAAGTGTATAAACCAGAAGCACCTGAAAAAGTTCTGTATCATCATCCTTACCAAATAAAAGTTGTTATGAACATTTGGTTCACCAATCTGCTTCCATACCTATTTTTGATACTCTTTCATCTGCATACACCCAAGCATCAGTACCCATCCACTGGGATAGATAGCCAGACTTCAGTTGGCAAAATCAAAGCCTTTGACTACTACTGTCCGCCCAATGCTCCATTTGGCCCTGCGCATTTCAATGAGTACCCCCCAAATCCTGACCACAAACCCTGAACATTGGAAGACTTGCAGTGGTACACCCGCCCAAATGCACCCAATGAGCCTATCAAATTGTCTGTGATGGCAAAGCAATCACCATCTATCCTTTGATCTTCAACAGGAAGTACAACAATCCTGCTGCCTACCTGGTCCCCATGGAACCACCCCTGACACCCAAATCAACCATCTCAACCCCATCCACTTATGATGCCACTGGCCAGAACAGTCAATTCCTGGGGGTGCTTTACCTGGCGCTCACAGGATTAATTGACTCTGCCTTGCCAGCAGCTGGGCCTTGGGCTGTGGCTGAGAAGGCCCTTTCCTATCTGGTAAAGTTAGGTCCCATCATCTGGTGGACCATGCCAGTACCTGCTTTGACTCCTCCCTCACCTACTGGAGCCCCACAGTACTCTTGGTATCCTGACACCCACAAACTAACTTCTTCATGACCTGTAGCCAAATGCGGAGGTCAACTTGTATTACTAAATCCTGCAACAAGAACCAGTGACAATCCTAGCTCAGTAAACAGCTTGATTTGGCACTTCACTCATTACAAGGATCACATTATCCCCTGTCCAATCCAAATAATTGATCATCACAATCTTGTTACTTATAATAACTCAACTTAACTATATAATTCAAACATCTCAATAAAAATAATTATCTATCTTCCAATCATACTTCTGATATGCTTATCCTTCCTCATGAGAGGACATGCCTTTTCTTACTTCAGCCATTACCTGGCTAACCTAACCTAACCTAACCTAGAGTAAACCTATTTTCCAACTCTAGCCAATATCAAGTTTAATTCTAATATCCTTAACTCAACCCATATTTCACTCCTGGGTTGCTCTCTTTCATAGCCATCTACTAATTATAAGGCTAAATGAGAGCTTCTTTGGACACATAAATCTTGTAGCTAAATTTTACAGATTGATAATGATTGTAAGGTCTGTGACCTTCCAGCTCACAGAGCTTGCTTTCAGCCAGGTACCCTGAATCCTTTTGTCCAAGTTTCTCATGACGCATAGGGCTTAAATTTACTAAAAAGATCACCCACTTTTTGAGGTCCAACCTTATTCAAAACAATGATGCTTGTGAAACCTGAGTGTGCAAGCCTGAGGTGCTTCTGGACCAATCAGAAAAAAAATGAAATTTTTAGCTATTTTTAGATCCTGTGATCATCTTATACTTCCTAATACTCCTTGGATCATGGAGCAATACTGTAGATTCAGAACCTAAAGGTAAAGATCTGTGATTGTCAAATTCTTTTGTGTAAACTCACCAACTTACTGGAATATTTTGTATCCTTTTATATAAAAAAGTAAGTTATTCTGGGATGAAAATTACTCCATTAAGTTGGTGAGTTCATGCAAAAGAATTTGATAATCCCGTATTTTTACCTTTAGGTTCTGAATTTACAGTACCATGAAAGGTGTTGTTGCAGGAACTTATGCACACCTAAACCTCTGCACTTGGCCTCTTAAGAAATCTACCTGTACATTAATTTTCTACCCTAGTCCAATAAACAAGGATATTCAAGTTCATAAACATATAGTTCAGTCACATAGTAAATTTCCACAGGTTCCAGTTAAAGGTCAATATACTCAATAAAAGTTTCATTTACCTAGGTCTGGACAAGAAATAAAGTCAACCATGAAACAAAATTAAAGTCAAATATTGAATCTCAAAAAAGAAACAGTAAAAAATTTACCCATATTCAAGACAAACACAAACCAGTCACATTCTGAAGCAGTCTATACCAAATGTGATATTAGCTGTGTACCAAAAATAATACAAACAGAGAAAAAATTTAGTTCAGTCACAAAAGTGATATTTTCAAACACAAAATGACTTATTTTTTGACAATCTTGATTATATTTGAAGCTCAAAATAGAAACAGTAAGTTCCATCAGGGAATCTACCAAAATCTATCAAGGAAACCACAGCATTATTTCTAATGTATGTGATTCTAAATTTGGCCATTTATGTCTGAGAGAATGCTTCAAATAAGAGCACACATTTAAATAAAAAATACTCTGGAAATGCTCAATTTTTTATTTCAACAGATTTTTAGGGCTGTTTAGTTTAAATGGTTTATAATAGCCACTGTCAAAAATGATATTTTGATTCTAATAATAAGCCAAAATCAAAAGCAGGAATTGAACCCTGGTCCCCACACTCTGCAGCCTGCCAACCCAGGGAGCCAATGGCCCCATTTTTTTGGGCCCAAGTCAGTGGGTTGTTTGATAAGTAGCCTGCAAAGTCAAGGAGATTCACTGAGAGTGAGAGAGTGATTAACTGAAGGAGTGTTACCAAAGGTCCAGACCTATGCAGATACAGCTGCCTGCCAAAAGGAGATTTCAGCAAAACCTGAAACCACATCCCCAATGAGTGCCAGCCAGTATCAACTCTCAGTGTCCAAGCTAAAATGTATTTTAATGGGCCACATGATCTTAAAAAAGAGCTGATAATGTCAGGATTGACAATTCTTCCTCTCTGGAAACCCAGGCCCAGGAGCAGGAATTGAACCCCAACTCTGGACCCCACTGGGCCACCGGGCCTGTGGACCGCAGGACCACCCACCCACACTTTTCTGGGATTGAGCCCCCACAAGCTGATACCGAGAATGTTGGCCCATGTAGAGAAACAAGCCAAACCAAGGAAATTATTGCAGCAAATGGAAGACTAATCACAGTGCCTAATGGAGGTACTGATTTGGAAACTATTAACTTCATGAACTTGAAGTCTACACCAGCAACCAATCAGAAGCTGACCCAGGAAAGAGGCATGGGCCTGTGGCCTGGCCCCATGACCATGACACTAAAGCAAGATAATGAGGTAGCCAAATCAAGATTCTTGACCAATGGAAGAACTCCCGGGCCAAGTGCCATTTTGCCGCCTTTGGAAACAAGCACCAAGTTCCCCTGGGCCTGCCTTTCCCAATGCCCTGATGAACCCCCATGGAAAATGTTAAGTTTGAAGGTGGGGTACTATATAGACCAAAGGACCCCACACTCTAAACTTATCACCATTTTTGAATAAAGGTTATGTTATTTTGGCTCACACAGCTATTGCCTTATTTTGTATTTGCTATCTACCAATTTAGTTTGAGATCTCCTGGCCCTCCTGCCCCACTGCCTGCAGTTTTCCATCCTCCTGGTGTATCCTTTGGACCTGTCCATTTTACCGACTACCCTCTGAAATCTGAATACAAGGAATACACCCCAGAAAAGATACTCAAACTCAATCTTTTGGCCCGCATACAATCTGCAATTAGATACAACCGACAAGGCCTGTAGATACTTTCAACACCCAAGTTGTTCAGAGGGAAATTCAACTATCTTCCTGCTTACGACCTGTCCATGGAACCACCTGTGACCCTAAAGCCTATGCCTGCTTCCTCACCCAACCTCCCAACCAACCATTCTGGAAAGCTGTTTGGGATTGCGTACATCACCCTCACAGGGGTGATTGACATTATAATCCCGGCTGTTGGCCCGTGGTCCTGGGTGGAAAGTCTGCCTCCTACTTTTTAAAGTTAGCTCCCCTCTTGTGGTGGGCATTGCCTGCAAAAAATCCGGCCTGAGTTACCCCTGAAAATGACAGGCCAGCCGCCC